>VWZG01005214.1:51765-155463 GCA_013396735.1 Grallaria varia
AGCCCCGGCGCGCCCTGCCCGCGCCTCTCGGACCCCCGGGCGGGGGTGGCTGTGCCCGCAGGTGGGCAGGGCGGGCCGGGGTCCCGCCGCGTTGCTCTGCTCTGCTCTGCTCTGCTCTCTTCTCGAGTGGCAAGTGCGCCGTGTCCCCCTGTGAGCTCTCAGGGTGGTCTGGTGACTGGTTTTCGTTTTGTTTTCACGAGTGCAGCGTTGTGCTCTCGGGTCGTGTCTGACGGCCCGGCTCTGTGGGTCTCCTAAGGTCTAGTTCTGTAAGTCCCTGCATGTGTCCAGATCTTGGCAGAGATGGAGGCACCACTCTAAATTTGCAGGCACATAGGGTGAGATTAGGCATGGAATATACTTCAGTATAGGTTTTTGGTTCAGTTTGTTTTTTTCCTAAGTAACATTTAAATAAGTGTATATTTTTACAGAAATCTAAAAAATACACCCTGCCTGGATATGTGTTTTGAATTTTGTTCTAAATGGAAAAACTGTAAAAATTACCTAATTTAGCAGTGTCTAACTCCTATGTATCATTTTTTGCTAGATCAAAATACATAGCTAAAACTTTTTTTCTCGGTGTACTTTCTTCAGACAAAATACAGACACACTGAACATTTTTGGAGCAGGAAAATTGAGGTGTAGAGCCTCGAGTGGTTACTTTTGCTTGCGCTTAGTGGTTCAGGTTTTTTTTTTTTAGTGAGAGTTAACTGCGGCACACGCTTATGTATTTTCAATGTTTGTATTCATTATATCTGGTTTATATCTACTAATTTGTTTCAGATACTGTGAATGTAATATTCTACCTCCTTCCTAGGCTTTTGCAAAACTTTGTAGGAACTTCAAATTAGGTCTTTGCTATAGAATTAAAATTTTTGCTTAAAAAAAGATAAACGCCTTTTGAGTTCAAGTTAAAATTTGATGGACAGAGGTATCAGTTGCTTCTTTCTGTCCTGTTTTTAAGTTATCATATGTTTATGCTTACCAGTTACAAATGCCTGAGATGTAGTGGCAAAGCTAAGGTTAAAATAGGCCTTGTTATATTGTATATATACAATATTGATGCTGTATTTGATGGTGTTTCTTGGGAGAGAACATAGTAAATATTTTTGTCTTTAGTGTATTGAAAATGCACATAATGTAAAATTCTGAGGGATTTGTGCTTTTCAGCTTTCAGTTATGCTTCTTTTAAAATACCTTTCCTTTTGTTTCCAGAACTTTTTTTAGTGTTTCTCCTGACTGTGGCCTTTTCTGGGTCTTGTGTATTTACCTCTTCTATGTTTGTGGAAAAAACCCAGCTGTTGAAGAATCGAAGTCAAGTCTTTTCTTAACATGTAAGTCAGACTTCTTTAATAGTGAACACTTAAAGATATCTGGGATTTTTTTTAACAGTTGTTTTTTTATATTTTTATTAATTTTTATTTGTCATGTGGCAGGTGCTTGTGGATAGTTGCATACTACCCACTAATGACAATGTTAAGTTATAATTTATATGGCTAATTAGTTAAAGGAGATCTCGGATCGACTTTGAATATGCCCAAGTGGGACTCTGCCAAACGTAAATCTTTTATCCATTTAGTGAAATTTTGCCCACTTGAGGACCACATTGGCCCTATGTTTGGCCCCATGTTAAAAGCCTGAGCCTTGTTCTCTGCAGCATTTCATCCACTTCTGATTTTTGTAGTGTTAATTGTAAATATCCTTCAGGTGTCAGTGTTTAACAGTATAACATTTTAATCTGAATGATGGGCAGCTACTGATAGGATGATGTATTGCACCATGCAACCTGTAATCTTTGTGTTGTATCTGTGTATTAAATCTTTGTTTTCAAGCAAACATCCAACTCATCTTTAGTTATCTTTTCTTTGTGCGGGAGTTCAGCTTGCTCCTGTTCAAATAAGGGATTTACCATTGACAAGAGAATGCATTATGACACTGCTCTTTTGGGGAAATGGAGTGTGGGTGCACATGAGTTGCATCTTCTGAAGGTTCAGATTAGGGTAATATACCATATATTAATTTTTTATGTGGAAGATGGGAAATGTGTCATTGAGTTAAAAGAAAAATAAAAATCATGTACTCAGTGTTTTTGTTTAGAAAGACTCCCAAGGGATGTATGTCTCTGTGGTTTGTTGGTTTTTTTTGTTTTTCGAATGTCAAGTGTATAGTTGAAATCTCACAGGTCTCATAGCTGGAGAGCACAGTTAAGTGAATTTGATATTGGATTCTGTGTAAAATGGCAAAGTTTGTTTTGCATATTGTTTTCAAGAATTGTGCACAAATGCTGATATCTTCTCCAAAGGAATGCAGTAAAGCATATGTTTAAAAAAGAAGTACTTTGCTTTTTTTGCTACCTGACACAAGGACTTGTAAATTTTTCAGTGTCCATTTTCTTTCTCAGGTATGTATAATGCTAGATACTTTCTTCTCACAGGAATATGAGAAAATGTTTGGAAGACCTTAGGGTTGTTGCTTATGATGGCTTGGAGCTCTAGAAGCAGCCTTGTGCTTCATCACAGTGAGGGAGAGGATGTGATCAGTCTTTCAATTTAAATGTGAATAAGATGATTTAATGAGTTCCAAGTTTGTGTTGCTTCAGAGTGGGCACAGGAGTAGTGGAAAGAGAACCACTGATCAGATTTCAGGTAACGATTTACTAACTTTTGTTAGGAAAGAAGAAAGGGACTCTGACTCTTACTGTGGAAAAAGTTTTAACTAAAAAGTATTGTACTAGCGAAACAGTTCTTCCTTTCCAGCATTGCTTTTCAAAATTTAAGTTATCTTCACTGCTCTTTCATGTCTGCTGATTCTGTGTTGACATGTGGGAGTGTTGTTAGAGTACAGACTTGAGCTACTATAAATGGTTGGTGCAGCCTGTTGTGGAAACACTGACAATAAGTCTATAGTGAGGCAGTGATACTGACCATACCTATTTGAGCCTTTTCATCCATAGAGGAGTACTATTGTCAGTCATGCACTTGTTCTGAAAAGATTAACCTGTGTCCAGGAACATGTGGCGAGAAACCTGGGAACTTTTGTCTATTGACCACTTGTGGACTTGTGTGGTACTAAAGGTAGGCATGTCAAAAATTCATTGTAGATCAGTGTGATGGTTTTTTTGGTGTTGGTAAAGGTCATGTCTCCATTAGTGAAGCAGATATTTCGTCAGATTCTGATTTTTCTTTGTCTTTGTTTTTCAAGCACAATAGTTAGTTGCTATTAGACTATCAGATTGAGTAATAAAAATAACAAATCCTGCTGAATTTGACTTGTTTTTAGCACTTAAGCTACAGTCAGTTAATGATCCTTGTCACAGAGGAGCATTTATGTTTACTTGAAATCCCAAGTGAGTAATAAACGCAAGCTTTATTTTTAAAAAAGTAGCTCTTGTGATTTCTTGTGCTGCCAGGGTGGGAGAAACCCAAAATTTGATGACATGGAATTTCAATGTGTTCATTTTTCAGTAGATGTTGTTCTTTAAAACTTGTTTTTCAAGTTTTTTATATATATATTTAAAAAAACCCCACACCACCAAACAGCAAACCAACAAACATCTGCAACACAAGCAAAGGTTATGGTGTAATATCTTATTTTTTTCCTTGTCCTCCCCCCGTCCCCCAAATGCTTTTATAAAAATCACCAACTTCCAAGACTGACATGTATTTGTTAATGAATTGTAATGAGTGTTCTAATTGCATTCATTTGAAAAGTAAAATTTGCTTCATTTTTTAATTTCAGGAGAATGCAATGGGAAGTTGTCAAGCTTTGACTCAGTGCAGTAGTCTTGTTTGCTGCAGAAAGTAAGACTAATCTCAAGAATTCACCTAAAGAAAAGAAAAGCCTAAAATCATGTCATCTGAAAAGGAACAGTTTTTTTGTGATAAAAAGCAAATTGGTTTCTTAAATCACAATGCTATGAAGAATTTTTCTACAGATACTCCTTTGGACAGAGAACTGGTGAATGATCCTTTAAGTATGAGGATTCAGCCAGCAATTTTAGATGTCGGTCTCGCTTATGGACTAAAGAATGTGAAAATTGAATTACCCAAGGTGAACATTCCAAATGAAGTATTAATGAAACATGAAGTTGACAGGTTTAGAAAACTCTTTCAGTGTAAGCAGCAAACTGCAAGTAAGTCCTTAAGTCTAGAGAAAATAAATGGAAGCAATCTTGATTGTTCAGAGGGAAGCCACTTGCAAAATAAACCAGAAGTGCAATTTGAAAAAGAGTTGAAAACTTCAGCAAAGATACTGAATTTCACTTGTACTAAGTGCAAGGATAACATTAGATACAGCCCAAATGACCTACAGAAGCATTTTCAGCTGTTACACTATGGTGAGTTGCCTTTGTATCCTTGTGAGATGTGCAACTTCACCGCGAATGACTTTCAGTCCTTTAAACAACATCGACGCATCCATCGTAGCACTTTTGTAAAATGTGAGCTCTGTAACGATGAACAGATATACACTTTGTTGGACTTGACAAAACACTTCATAGCAAAGCATTGTGTAAATGGTCACTTCCAATGTGAGAAATGTGCGTTTTCAACCCGCGATGCGGGCACGTTTGTTCAGCACATTCACAGACACAAAGAGATTCCCTATAAATGTGGAAAATGCCATCAAGAAAACTTTACGGAAGAGGAGCTCCAAAATCATCTTCTTGTTCATACCAGTATGTTTTCTTTTGGTTGTCATTATTGTAGTTACAGCACGTCACGGAAAGATTACCTTTTAAAACACATCATAGCTTTACATAGAGATCGCTTTGTTGCAAAAGAGAAGCTGGAAAAGGATAAATATGAAAAAAGAATAGTGAAGACTCCAGCAGGACTGAAGCTTGTGTTAAAAAGGTATAGAATAGGAACATCAAAAAAAGCATTCTGGAGACGAAAAGAAGTAAGCAGTGGAAGTGACAATACTGGAGAAGAAAATGCACAAGTGCTAAGAAGTGTGAATAAAATTCAGACAAATGCTGAGGAGCTGAACCAGTGTATGAGAGATGTGGAAACAAATGAAGAAAAAGATCAAGTTAAATACACAGAAAAGCGTAATTTCATGGATGGAATGTTCTCTGCTACTACTGCACAATGCAATAAGGCAGATGATGGAACAAGTTATGGCCTGGGATTATTGAAAAATGCTGTTCATGGGCCAACAGTGTTGATGATTAAAAACAATAAAATATCTGTTCCGGCAAATTACAGTGCTAAATTTATGGGCTTTAAAATGGTAGATGGAAAACAACATATTGTTATAAAATTACTACCTACAAGTAAGCAAAATGAGTATTTGTTGGGCCAGAAGGCTGATCCTATTAAAGATAATTCTGCAACTCCTTTGCTACAGACTGCTGATCCCTATGGCTTGTCTTCAGGTGCTATACCACATATAACTGATCAGTCAACCTTAAAGAACAATTCTGTTCACCCATTAACCTCCCCTCCATTTTCTTGTCCTGCTTCTCATTCAGGAAAAATAAAAGTGGAAAAACAAAATAACTCCATATTGTATGGCAGGAATGTTTCTGAATCTGTAGCACCTTCTAATATAGCTGTAGGAAAAAGTTCCAATTATTTGCCAATGACGCTGGGCTCAACTGTACCTCCATGTGATAAGGTAACAAAAGTTGGAACACAAAACAACATCTCATGGGGAAGCTTTAGCCCTTCAAGTCATCCTCAGGTATTACCACCCACTCTTACAAATACGCTTCATTATGAGCCTGTGAAAATGCCCTTTTTTCCTGAACTGAAAATACAAAATGGTGGCGTGAATAATAGTAATGGAAGTAATAATCTCTATTATTCAACTTCAATGGATTCTTCTAATGAAGTGTTGTTGTCTTTTCACAACTATTCCAAAAGGGACTCTTTGGACAATCCATGTAGCATTTGGATGTCAACAGCTGACAAACACAAAGAATTTAGCAAAACAGTTTCTTTTCAAAACAGTAGAAATGAATCTGCGTCTTCATATTCAGAGTCAATGAAAGGCTTAAAAGCAGAGAAAGTTGTGTCAGCCCAGTCAAATATTAATAAAGCTTATGAACACATAAACACTAAAAATAACTCTATGTCTTTTAAAAGCCAATCGAAATGTGGTGTTGACAGCGAGAGTTTTGTGGAGGACCAGCATAAAGGCCAGCAGTATTTGGACACTAACATAGATCAAGGCTTTCAGAACGTAGCTGAGAAATTCCAAGAAAATGCATCTGATTATGTTAACTCTTTCTTAATGCCTAAAATCACATCTGTTTTCTCATTGCAAAGTGAACAAGCAGCTAATTATTTATCGCCTGAACTAAAACAGTTACTGCAAGATGTGTTAAAAGTGAAAACAACTCCTCAGCAAGAGTCCCACAGCAAGACGAATAACTGTGTAAAACTTCATTCTGACAAGCTGCTTTCTGGTCACGAGACCAGGAATACAGCCCTTACGCATTTAAAAAGCTCTGCAACTGCATGTGGTTTTCAGAGGCCTCCTTCTAATGTAGACTTCCATTCTTATAAGAGAGAGTTGAATACAAGATGTAGCACAAATGAAGGTACATGTTGTGGGAGAGAAAGACAGACATCCAGAACATCCTTTGATTCACAGGGTGTGGACAAATTATCCATCGCTCCGGGTGCTGGTACATTGCTAAAAACTTGTACAGATTCAGTCATAACACAGCAGTTAGTAAAAGAGAAAGGACTGTCTGCTGCTCAAAATCCCAGCAGCTTTTCGCCAGTTTTACCTGTTCTTCGGGAACAGAAGAAAACCCTTTTCTTTAAGTCCCTTCCTTCAGGATTTTTTGTTCCTTTGCACCTTGCTAACCAGCCTAGACAACAGGTGGCTTCAGGAAACTCTCTTCCATCAACCAGTTCATCAGATGGGCATGTGACTAATGGTGTACCTGCATCTTTTGTTTCAAATAAAGGACCTGGAATGATTTTGACTTTTAGCGGGGCAGTTGGAACAGTTGCAAGTGCCGCTAATAATAATTCTCAGGTTTTAGGGGGAATTGCATCTAGAGAATTTGGTAAAATAACCATATCAACTTCAAAAGTGAAGGGGGAAAATTACAATTTTGGAAACGTAAGAAATTCCTGTAATAGGGAAGCATGCAGTACAGCAGATGATTCATTGAATAGCATGCAGTTCCAAGGACTTCCTGTAATTACAAACTCATTGGACCCATCTGTGAAAGGAATTTCTTCTGTGAAGGTGTTATCAGAGCATCAGGATGCTGTCTTTGGTTCTTTGGAATCAGTAAAGCAACAGGAAATTAAACAGGAACAAGACGTTTATGCACTTTTGCCTAATGGAGAGCAGGGAGCTTTTCTGAAATGTATGACACCAAACAAGCCTGTAGTTCATAAACCAATTATTTTTCAGGATAATGCTCATCAAAATTGTCAACCAAAGAAAACTGGAGCCATGCAACAAGAGCTTTTGCCGAAAATGAAGTCACCTACTTCAGATACACTGGCTGATACCACTCGGTCAGTAAGCAACTCAGTGCCCTCACGACAGGTGGATAACTTGCAGTTCCTTACTCCTGCACTAGCACAGAAACAAACTAATCTTAGTTTTAATAATGCCTTAATCTTACCAGGTGGGTTAATGCCAGCAAATGCCTCTTTGGCAAGCTCTAATCCAGCACGTTTTGTTCCTTCTGTAGAACCTGTTTATTCTACTAAACCTGCAGGAACACAATTGCAAAAAGGTTCTATTGAGAGTACACAAGTAATAACTGCTAACAAGAGGAATAACTTTCGTTGTCAGAAGTCCACATGGAGCGCCCAAAAAAGAACCGCAAAAGCAAAACCTAGAGTAAAACAAACTGGCTCTAAAAGTTCAGAAACCATGGGTGTGCAAAGAAATAAGAATATCAAACGCAAAAAGAAGGCTAGTTGCCCAGAACCTTCAAGAAAGAAAGTAATGTTGCACAGAAAGTGTAAGCGAAAGAATCAAGCTGCAGTTGTTAGTGAGTCAGGTAGCCCCTACAAACAAAGGGCATCAAAAGAAACTGTGAGGACTTTAAAACTACTTCCTTTTAATTCTAACCAGCTTGTAAAATGCCCTCGGAGAAATCAACCAGTTGTTGTGCTTAACCATCCTGATGTAGATGTTCCAGAAGTTGTAAATGTAATGAAAACCGTTGCAAAATTTAAGGGACATGTTCTTAAGGTTTTATTGTCAAAAAGAACTATTGAAGCACTTCTGCAGCCATCATTCTGCAATCCTTTGGATGTAACTACTGATGATTTTTCTCAAAAAAGGTACAGGACAATAAAACCTATTAACCCTGTAAAAGAAAGATTTGTCTTAAAATTGACACTGAAAAAGACTAGCAAAAACAATTACCAGATTGTGAAAACTACCTCTGATAATACCTTGAAAGCTAAGTTTAGCTGCTGGTTTTGTGGTAGAATATTTGACAATCAGGATAATTGGGTAGGACATGGACAGAGGCATCTGATGGAGGCTACTCGAGATTGGAATTCGTTAATGGAACGATGATCAGTGAAGAATATAAAACTTAAGTACCATGTGTTAAAAGTTCTTAAAAAATTCTCATTTGAATTAGGGTACACAATTAATTTGGTTTTGTATGTCAGTATTGTAACTGAAGTTCAAAAATGATGCAAAGTGCTTGTGTTTTGAAAGAAAGCATATTTCCTATTCCCATCAGCTTTGAGAAAGATCAAGGAGCTTTGTGGTTTAAATAATTTGTAACTAACTGCAAATACAATTTCATAAAAAGATATATTATTTTTATTACTACTATTGTGCTCTATTTTTATTCTATAGAAAGAATCTTCAGGGCTTTTGTTCTGTACATAATTAAAAATGCCTAAACATGTACATATTTTTATATTTTTCAGCTACTTGGTATAATTCTTGCACAGAAATTACACCTCCTCCCCCATTTTTCAGTTCTGTGCATGCACTACTAAAACCAATTTTTAAAATCTTCAAATACACACAGTTGTTATCCTGGGATTTTTGTTGTTTTCTCTTATTAGCTCTTGATTTTGTTTTTCAGGGATTGAACACTATTGTTAGCAAGTGCCTCAAAAATGTGAAGCAGTTTACATTATGTTGACTGTGTAATTATGAGTCTGTATAGGGCCGTTCCCCCAACAGTTTCATTTAAACAAAGCCATATGTGAATGCTTTAAGCTATATTGCTATGCACATGACACTTGTACTATTCCTGTGCAGTTTTGTCTACTTTCTTAGTGAAGTATTTTTCATATAAATTAATAAAACATGTTACGATTGTGTTAATACGGTGAGTCAGAATGAAATTGATTGAAAATTACAGTATATATATTCATAATGTATATGGTGTTTAAGAATGGTGAACATTCCTAATCTGTATTGACTTTGTCACTATTAAATTTGCTATAACTTGTGTTTACAGAAGATGACTTGTGAGCATTTATAGAAAATATTCCTGTCTTGCTATATCTGCCACAAACCCTATAGGAGTTGGGATATCGGGAAGTGCAAAGCACCATTTCAAGCCTGTAACTGCATTATAGTTTTATTCCAGGTGGATGTAATTTGTCCCCATAATGACTTTAAATTTTCTACTAGTGCTTATTCAGATATACTGCCTTTTAGGGTACCAGGGATTTGGCAAAACCGAAGCTTGAGTTTTACCTTATTTTACCATCCAGTAGGGTAGTGTTTTTAGGAGCCTGCTTGCTGCCTTCTGAAGAGGTTTATGGATAATGATGAAGAGAGAATATGCTTCACATTTTTTAGTGTTTACGTGAGGGGTATGTAAACAAAAGTCCTTTTCCATAGTGACTGAGAGCATACAGATAGAGGTCTTTATTTTCCACAGTAATTATTATGTGTGGAGGCGTTGTCCTCCAGGTTCTTAATGCAACTGGGCTAGAAGATCAAGTTTTTATGGGAGTGCCCTTACCATGTGGCACCTTTTGCCCAGGTACTGGAGGATTACATCTTAGGTGTGTAAGTCAGCTTCCCAAAGTATTAATGGAAAAAACTGCCCAAATTAAATGGGCTTGGAGAGGACGGGGCATTTAAATCTCAGGGGTTTTGGACTGCATGCAAGCCCAGGTAGTTCTCTGTGAGGGGTGTTTCTGTAAAGTGAAAATGAAGATTGCTGTGCTACCAGTGAAACAGTTGGAAGTCTTTCATGGATGTCATGGGCATGTCCACCAACCTGAATTCAATATAGGTTTTAAAAGTGTTAAAATGATGTTAAAAAAATTGCTTCAGTGACCAGATACGTTTTCCTTTCTTGATGTGTCTGTTGGCAGGAAGATGTACACTAGCCTTGCAGCTGATGAGCTATGTATGGGAGTCAACTGAAGCAGTCAAGGCAGCATAGTTTGGGTGAATTAATATACAGCTAGTATGTGTTTTGTATCAAAAATGGATCATTTTGTGTTGCACAATGGGTTTGAGCTCTGATGTGAATTTGGCTAGGAACTACGAAGAAGACTAGTGTGGTGAGGAAGTGTGTTGGAAAGAAACAACATTAGGACAGAACAAAAATATGTTAAGCTTTTTTGACTAGTAGGATTGATCTATTGTCTGCCTCAGCTTGCTCTCCTGTAAACCCTGAAATTGAACCTATGAATTTTGGACATTGCCTTTGCCTTCTTTGGCAGAAATATCTGTGAAGTTTGTTGCTAAACCTACTTGGTGCAACCTCAGCAAGGATGACCAGTTTTTATTAACAATTACTTTGCATTGAGATGAAAGTTCTACTGTAGAATAGGAGGGTTTGTCTGTATTGATGAACCATGAGAGTGACAACTGTCACTGGAATTTTTTTCTCACTAGTTTGTTTTCCTATGAATTGAGTAACCTTAAATGGTACTGTGAAAAAGAACATTGTAAAACTAGGAAAAGTTGAAATACGGTTGTTTTATACAATCTTGGTTCACTGTCGTGTGACACTTTATCCATGGACATCCATCTCATTCAGGGCAGAGACTGCTGCTCCCTTCTGAGTAGTGATTTAGTATTTTATTTCCCCACCCTTAATTCTTGTCCCTGTATTATTTAGCACACATTGCTCAAGTACTATTCTGAGTATGTAATTCTTTTATTCTTACAAGCTTTTCCATATATTTTGAGGTCCTAAGAGTTTGGCATTTCTGTAGATCAAAGAATGTCATGTGGGACTTCAGTGAAATTAAGATCACAATTAATAACCTCAGGGGAAAATTTGGCTTAAGCAATCTGACCAGTGTCATAGTGGATGGTGCAGTGGAAGATGCAGGTCAGTTCTTCAAAGAAATGTTCAGCTGTTTTAATATATGAACCTACCTTTTACTACCCAGCTCCTGCAATGTTGGTGCATTTCTCAGCATCCTCAGTAAATGGATAGGGTACCTTACAAATATCCTACAAAACACAGTCTTTCATTACATGGTTACAATTTATCCACAGAGTATTTTTTGAACCAAGTGAAATATATAAATCCATACGGAAAAATATTTAATGATCATATATTTATTGTTTGTATTGTAATGGATATATCTGATGTGACAAATTAAGGTTGCAATATCAGAGAAATATGAAGGGAGAGATGTGTTGCTATGTCTGTCAGATCAGACTTGACTTACCTGGTGCAAACACATGATGGCATTAATATGACAGCTGGCTCTGCAACACCTGCCCCAAGTCACCATTTCCTACATTCTGTAATGGCTGCTCAGTCCACACTATCAAGATTTCTAATATACCATGCTTCATCTGGAGAGCCAATTTATTTTATGTCCAGAATCCAGGAAATGGTAACTTGGTGCAATCCTATACCTGAAACTTGCTTAAAACCTTCTCCCCTCCAGCTAAAACTGTTTCAAAATACATTACACCACAGTCCTGCCAAGCTATAAAAGATCTAGCTTGCATATGGAAAGCAGAGTAACTTGTCTGCTTCCTTTCTTCCTGTATGAAACAGCGAGTATAAGTAAAACAGGTGATCACATACTGGTGGGCTTGTGTGTTTGTTTATTTTGTACCTTGGATGTGCTCATCTCAGGCTGAATGGATTATTTTGTGGAAGGTGGTGTTGCCTATCAACTCCCTGCCTATCTGTTGTCAAAACTATAAGGTACCCCTGTAATCACACAGAACATGGATAAAAAAAAGAAGGGTTTGAGGGAGAATGTAACTGCACCTTTGTCTAGGGCACGTTTGTCATTTGTAGGTCAGCCACAATGTGACATGTAGTGCTGAGCACTTAAGAGCAGATGGACAGGAGCAGCAGTGCTTTGAAGTAGCCAGTAGTGCTAATTACCTTAAAAAAGAGATACTTAATCTCTCCTATGGAAGTCTGTAATTACACTTGAATTTCATGTATTCACACTTTTCTTCCCCCAGTTCTAGAATGATGGTGGGAACTGTTAACTTGGAAGGCAGAAGAACCTAAGACATTTGTGAGGACCAACATGGAAAGGTTAGCAGACAGTTTTGTTAGTACAAAGTTTCAATACTGTGCAATACATGAGTGAACAGGCAAGGACTCTGCATGAATGCAAAGGAACTTAAATTTTGAGTGGCTGTTTTTTCACAGTGTACTTTCCATTGTGAGTAAGCTTCTAAAGTGATGCTTAAAGTAGCTAAATAATATGAGTAGCTAAGTAATATATATATATAAGGAGTAAATTAAACTTGCAGATGCTACTAACTTTTGTTAGTTTTGAGGCCTTAACTTGGCAATCTTAATGTTCTAAACATTAAGCACAGTATTAATATAACACCAATTATCACCAACTGAGCGATACACTAAACACAGCATTTACATAGTAGTGTGAACAAACTGTCACAGACAGGCTTAGTGAAGTCTGTATCCATTGTTTCTTACATGGCAGTGTCTTATTTGCTTTACATCTGGGGGGGTAAGTATTGGCTGGACTGCAGAGGGAAGAAACTGAGATGCCGCAAGGTAGGGTGCCATGTGCTAAACATTGCATTAGCATGCAGTTCTTTCTAGAAGAATGCACACTGCTTGTAGAAGTAATTGATCAAAAGCGCAAGAAAGTAGTTGCAGAATACAGCTACAATCTGGATCTAAGTGTCTTGCTGAGACTTCCCGAGTCCTGACCTAATCTTGCCTTAAATTCCTTGCAAATAATCCTAGAGACCACCACCTAACCTAGAAGAAAAAGAACAGAACAGGTGTGTATACAGTGTCAGTTTTGGAAAATACCTTTAAGATGGATGAGTTTGCAGATCTAGAGAAATCAAACACCTCTGGAACTAATTAACAACTGTTCCTAGAAGTTTTTTCATTGATGAAATTTGGTCATTCATCACATTAATTTTTATCACTTGAACACTTGTGCAAATGTGCTTTGTTCACAATAATACACTAAGTAAACCACTGTGATAGAACAGGCCTGCATGTTTTTTGTGTGTGTCTCCATAAACAGTATTTCTGCAAGAATCGAGTGGTTAATTAGTTTAGCAATGAAGCAGCGCACTTGAGTCACCAACAGAGGGTAATTAGAAGACAAAAGATCTGAGCCATTAAGTCAAATATATAATATATGCTAAGGCTGTAAAAAGATAGTTTTCATAAGTTTGTGAAGGAGCACATACAAATATATATATCAATATATACATTAAAACATCACAAAAGTGAATTGATGCTTTGTTGCTGGATGGATACCAAGAAATGAGATCCAGCAATGTTGCCATACACTACTTTACAATATTTTTTATTTAGTTTCCTCATTTGAAAACATAAACCAAAAATATCAATGAAACGGGGTAAAGCTGAGGGAAAGGACAACACATGTCCATTTATCTGAAACATTCAGGCTCCTTTATTGCCACTAATCACATAAAGTACAGTCCTATTTTCAGCGTGTGTACAGTGGTACATTAGATCCATTTGGTCTAATTTCTGGGGCTGTGCACTTTACAAAGACATTGCTGAAAGCAGGGATCTGTTGTAAACATAAATTGAAAGAGTAGGGCACTGTGGGTAGGTATTCTCATTTTCCAAAGGAAAATGTCCTACAGGAAATCTCTTTAAATAGCAGTCAAAGGACCAGGCTGTGATATGCAGTTGTTCTTCATGTGACTTTGGATATCTGTGTTGTCCCAGATGGAAATCACAGATGAGATTGTATCTGCTTTGGCTTCTTCTGTTAAATGTGAATGCTTTTCTGCTAAAAGTGATGTGGGGTTGAACTCTATGAACTGCATCTCTTACTACTCAGTAGGTGCTCTTAAATAGTTTTCCATTATCTTTGGTTTTCTTCTTTCAATACCATGTCCACGTTTTGGGATGTTGAAAGAAATTATTAAAGAAGTCTTCATTTTAGCAGTTCAGTTCATTAAGAAACCCTTACGATGTGTTTCAGTTTTGTTGAGTCTTTTGTGTTGTTTTGGCTGTCAATTAGAACGAGGGAGGTGCGCTGATGATTCTCTACTATTTCAGCAACACTGTCAAAGCGCTGTATAAAGAAAACAAAATAATTAGTGCTGGCTTCCTTTAATGCTTTTTTATCTTTGCTTCTCACATCAATGAAGGGAGTTGAGCTATGACCATTACTGAGATGTTCTGCCTTTAGTAAGAGCACTGATCTTGCTTCTAGTTCTGATTCTAGTTATAAACAGATTAAATTTGGACAATGGAAGATATTCCAGCTACTAACTGTCTCATCCTTTCCATTTGTGATTGTCACCTGTACAAACAGAACCACAAGGTTTGTTACAGGCCACAGTAAACTGACACTGCTCTGATTTTACCTCAATGTGTATGAGGCTGCAGACTGGCAGTTTGGAAGCTGTGTCAGCTGTGATTCAGGCACCTCAGAAGAAAGGTTATCTCCAGTAATATGGTACAGACAGCTATCAATGAGAACTGTTCTAGATATGCAGTTTTAATGTTTGTCACAGGAAATTAATATCCAGAATCCACTAGGTCTGTTGCTTTTCCTTTTGGCCTTTGGTCAAATACAGATTTTGAACTGTTTATCCTGAGGTAATTTTTGACCCTTTGTTGAAGGCCATGTGAGCTCTAGGCTGTTATTTATTCTGCAATCTCAAAACCGTTGCCTGGGAGGCAGATAATTAGGCTAAGGCAAACCTACTTTCACACTGCTGAAAAGCCTACTCTGTGCAGTGATAGCAAACTGTTTTTATTGGCATTTGGGTTCCAAGTTTCTGTTTTGCTGTCAGAGCAATTATCTGTCTGGTATGATAGCCAACCAACAACTTTTTTCACTCAAGAACTAGTTTTCACATAAAGAAAATGTTAAAGTAATGCTATTCTCATTTTTGATGGAGTGCTGGGGTTTTTTATTTTCATTTTGAATGTGGTTGTTCTTCCTTTACAATTTTCCAAGAAATTTAACTAGAGTCTTAGAAGGTAAATGGAGGACTATAAACTGCTGGAAAATCTATCTAGCAGCTATAGCTCTGATTCTGTTAACTCTTTTCAAGGTAGTTCTGTGAATATGTTTTAAACCTGATTTGTGGTTTTATTTACTCACAGTATGCAGGAGCTGACATTACACTGGTTTCTCCAGCTTGACAGATATGAAGGGTATACTTTTATCTTGATATATGACGAATCTTTTTGGTCACAGTACAATATATCTTAATCCTTGCTTATTAAAGATATATAGCTAAAACCATTAGGAAAAACATCCCCTCATCATCTCACCTCTTCACCACTTTTTTCTCTGCCCAGTGCATATTGTCGTGTTGATTCAATAAATCGTATAGGAATGTTGTACACTCTTCTATTGTAAAAAACAACCAGCGTGTATGGTTGCCGTGAGTCCTGTCCAGAACTCTTTCTTACTAGAAAAGATCCATCCTGAAGAAAGAAAAATTAGTAAATATTTGGCTCATTTTTTCCAACAGCTTAGTTTGGTTTTAGCTTAACATTTTAATTTGTATTGGCATTAAACCCTTTTCTCCCATTGGAAAATCTGTACAGATCAGAAGTAGCATGTATTCCTGCTGTTTTAACAGTAGCTTACAAAGGTGTCATTTAAGAATCACCTTTGCTGCTGCCTGTTCTCTGTCTCAACCAGAGAGAAAAAGAAGAAATAAATACACAGTGGCAGCCATCTGGTGGGCTTCACAGATTATTAGGAAATAAAGTTACTATCAGTGGCAGTAAGTAGGCAAGAAAGCAGTGAGAGGGGGAGATACTGCTTCTCCAGAGCTGTAAAAATCACTCTCAAAGTCAAGCACCTGCACTACTGACACTGTAGTCCTATGCTCACTAAGGAGCAGCAGCCAATACTTGGTGATAAACCTCACGCTCTGACCCTTTATCCTGCTTTGTGGAGTTAGGAAAGAGTGGGAATGCACCTGATGCTAAGAATGCAACTCTACATGTTACTATTCCCTCCTGGGACACTAGCTTTTCTACACAGAACAGTTGAGAGAACGTCAATTCTCCAAGTACCTAAAGGCACAGCATTGCTATTTCAAAATGCATGGCAAGGTCAGCCTTTCCAAATAGCCGCTGTTTTCACACAAGCCTTTGGACAGTGGTGGAGGTCACTTTAAAGTCATGGGGCTTTGCATTTCTTTTTTTTTTGTAAGCTATCAGATCTTCCTCAGCTCTCTAGTCTGTAAGAGCTTTCTCTGCAGAGCTCCCATCTTTGAGTTACACTAATGTAGCTGTCTTGTGATGAAAAGTGAAATTAAATAGTTTTGCCACAATAATTTCAGGTTTAACATTTGGCAGTACTTGCATGGCACAGTATTTTGACTTACTCAGAATACAACTGATGTTCTTAGAATATTTCTGGTTGTCTTTTGCTTTTGAGTTGTTTGTTTTGGTAAGGTTTTTTTTTTTTAATAAAATAGACATTTTAAAAAAGTGACTTACCTTGTTTGATCGGTACAATGCATCTTCTGCCATTTTTCTATCACAGACAGCAGCATACCACGCTTTACTGTGAACACCAGCATCCTAGAAAGAGAGAAACAGTGGTTTACCTGTAAAATAACAATGACAATTAATATGGCCTGAGGGATGTTACTACTAGATAATGACATCTGTGAAGGACTAAAATGCAGTATACTTTAGAATAAACACAGAGTTGAGAAAAGTCTGCACCAGGAACTCACTGTTTTGTTGGACAGAGCTAGGACAAAGAAAAAGTGGAGTGTCAAAGCAGAGGTAACAGATATGTAATTGAAGGCTGACAAATGAGAGGAAGCTTTGGGAATGAAATTTCCCATGTACTTAATGCTGTTTGTGAACACAATCATGATTGTCTCCACCTGGATATCATGAAGGTTGGGTAAGAGTATTTTTTGCTCTTTTAGTTGCTATCAAGTAAGGACAAATGAATGGAGTCCTTACAAAACATAGGAATAATTAATGCCTTTCCTCTAATAATACAACAGTTCAGCCCACAATGCTTTCAGCCAAGACATGGATTCAGTTCTGGTTCTCTGTTGGATTGATTCTGAATGTATCCATACATTTGAAACAGTGCTCTTATCTAAAAAGCATAAAACCATGTTTATTGTGGAGAAGGATTATATTTTTAACATATTTCTTGGGTGCCTCATTTCTGTATGTTATCCCTTGTAAACACCTCACCAAGATTATCTTCCTTCTCTCCCTTCTGTAAAATGCTTGGCAGTGTGCTGTACAGCAAAGGAACTTGAGCTGTTCTTCAGTGGGAAATGCACAAAGGACTACAGGGACGGGGGTGCAGGTGCAAACCTGAAGGTACAAGGTAGAAAGACTGACACCCTAAAGATACATGGATTCTGTTTCAGAAGATGGGAGCTCTCATAGCAAAGGAAGTACAAAGACAAAAAGATGTGAGGAGGTGATAGCAGTTGGGAGTGGTACGAGAATATAATTTGAGTGAGAGAAGTAATGGTAGAAAATTGGGTACTGAGATGATGCAGAATTGAGCATACATTTGGGAAACAGGACCGGGGCTTAGAGGAAAGGTATGGAGGATTTTAGAGAAGTACGAAAAGGAAGGACAGGATGAGGGATCAGAAGCAACACGAGACCTATGAATTATCAGACTTAATAGCTAGAAGAGAAATTAGTAGGTTATCAAAGTGATTTCTTGCTGAGGAGGTTGATGTAAAATCTGACTCTTAAGTTAGTGGAAAGGCTGTAGAAATAGTACTGAGAGTATTTCCTAATGAATACATCTGGGTATTAACCCTTCTGATTATTTGAACAGTTCTGCTCCAACTTTACAGTAACAAGCTTTGCCCCCTCTATACCAAATAGATCAAAGGTGAAGTTGCACATTATGGCTGAGCTTGTCTAACTGGCTTATTGCTGCCAAAAAGGAAATGTCCTGGTTTCTCCTTTGTGCTCATCTGATCCCATGGCGAGATACCTCACTTTATTAATCTTGCATTAAAAAAAAAAAAAATCAGTTTCCCTTTTTGTTTTGCCTTGTTTTGTGTTTGACTGCCACATAGATTTTCTACCAGTTTAATGAGTTGGCTCAGCCCACTGCAGGATCAAATAGGAACACCAGAGAAGTCTGTGGCTCAGAGGGGAATTGACAATGAGGAGAGCATTGCACTAAATTCTTAGACTGGCTTAAGCCGTAACATGTAACTTTACCTTCAAAGTTCTTCCATGTATTTCTCCAGTCACACGATTCATTGGAAAAAGAAAAGATGAGAAGAATTGCATGTATGAAAGGTACTTGTTCATGTAGAGAACGAGTCCAGTAAGCAGATCCTTTGTTCAACAAATCGAGGAATCAACTGCCCCCAGACTTTTCTGCTACCACTATGTGTGGCCTATAATGTAGAAACAGTCAGCTGCTGCCAAAGTTTGGATGGGAACCAAACAAATAGTGAATCTCATCTGAATAGTGAATGACATCTGCCAGCACCTGTAATGTGCAGGATGCTACAGCAAATTACATCACTGTACATAACTGGTGGAAAAATAACACTAACAGTTAATTTTTTATTTTTAACAAAATGAATCTTTTATTAAGCTCTGGCTTTGCCCATGGCTGTTGCATAAAAACTGCAAATGTAATTGCTACAAGCTGTTTATCT
Source organism: Grallaria varia (assembly GCA_013396735.1). NCBI lineage: Eukaryota > Metazoa > Chordata > Aves > Passeriformes > Formicariidae > Grallaria > Grallaria varia. The sequence goes on from VWZG01005214.1 coordinate 70,783, forward strand.
AGAGTCTACTGGATTGTTTATTTGAATGTAATTTTTATAATAAATATCCAGTATGACATACAGTTAAAATTGTTCTAGAACTTGAAATCCTTTGTGTTCTTCATTGTTGCATTATCTTGTCATGTCAGGCTTTAAAACATTTAGTGTTACTGCTGTGCATAACGGAGCTTTTGTTTTACGCTCAGCAGAACCACTTTTACCTTCTTTGTGACTACTAGGCTAGTAGGAATGGCTTCCTGCATTTTGCAGTCTCCCTTCATCCAAAATGAGAGTAAGTGGAATAGTACTGAAATGAAAATAACTTTGCATTTGCTTGGATTATTCAAAGCTTAATGTTGCAACAAAACACATGAAAGAAGAATTGGCCATAAAACTGGCAGCATTAACTGTAATGAGAAGAGATCTGTTTGAAGGAACAGAAAGGAATAGGACTTGGGAGAGACTAAAACAAATGGGAGGAGGCATCACAGCATCACTGTATCTGCTGACAGCACATTATTTTTTTCTGTACACAGTATGTAGAGCTATAAGTTAGGAAAAAAAAAGAGGAAATTAAAAACTCTTTGTAGCCATCTATATCAAAGAGTAGACATATACATCACCACAGATTTTCATGTTTCATTGATATTGAAAGTATGAACTGAAGAGTCAAGAAGACATGAAACTAAGAAGCTTTCCCAGTTTTGTTTAAAGTGACTGGTAGAGTGCCAAGGTTTGATATACGTATTTTTCTATAGTTTGTTAAACCTCTCCTATGCTATATATTCTAAGCATTTTTAATGCAAGTTGACATTCAGATTTTTTTGTGCTACAGAAAATCCTCACTGCAAAAGAGGAGATAAATGCCCTTCACTAAAGGGTGTCATTTTTATTTTGAAAGGAAGTAAAGGTGGAAATGCTATTTTAAAATAAATGATAAGACGATTTCTGTAATATGAAGTTAGCTAATATTATACCTGGTCTGCAGAACTTGAGAGGGATGAAGTGCTGCTGGGAGGGGAAGTGCCCAGAGAACGGTTTGCAGCTTCTGGCAATTCTAGAAAAGAGAAACAACAACATGTGTAGGTTTTCAAAGTATGTTTGTTATGATGTAAGAAATCTACATGTTACAAGGACTTTGGAAGATCTGGAAATGTTTGACCTCTGGTATCACTAGGAGAGCTGTTTACTGTAAATGGATGGGGCCTATGTAAGTGCTGGGACACTTGCCTGCCCAAAAGAATAGCCTTGCTTATGAAGAGAAAACCAGTTTGGTCAACAATTTTGTTAACAGCCAGATCTAGACTTAGGGTACAAGAAAAAACTCCACCAGTGTTATAGAGGAGACCATAAAGTGACCAAGTTAAAAAATTTGGTGGGACTGGAGATCTCAGAGACAGCTGTGTGAAGCAGCTTTAGAACTTGCAACTGTCTGGAAGCTGCATTTCAAGTAGAGGGGAGACATTGTAAGGAGCAGTCCTAGCTCTCAGTGAATTGAAAACCACCTGAAGAAGGCTATTCAATATTAAGAATTTTGGGGTTTTCGGTAAAATTTTGACAGACCAGCAGCAAAAGCTACAGCTGAAAAGTAGATTGTATGAATAAAGTAAGAACTGCCAGAAGTCAGCATGAATTAGACTTGACAAAAGGACATTAAAATAAGTAATAAAACATTCCTTATCTGTGTAAAAAAGGAATGAGAGACGGGGCTTTATGCAGTCACGACTGATTTTAAATGTAATCTAGGTACTAACCAAATATAGTTCTGGTACAGAAATCGAAATTTCCACCAAAAAATTGGAAGCAAAGCTTAAATAACTTAGTACAACTGAACTGGTAGGCCCACATAATCTTTACTGCAAAAATTTCAAAAACTAGCATATGAAATTCAGGGGTGGTAACAGTTATTTTAAATAATTTTCAAGTCAGGATGGTACCATATGATTAAAGGATACCAAACATAATTGCTGTACCTAAAGTGGAAAAAGTGACCTGAGCATCTACAGGTCTTTCTGTCTGATTCCATAGAACAGAAGGCCCTAGGAGAGAATTTGAAGGAAATAACATTAAGATTTGGAGGTAAAGGTACAACTAGCAAGTCAAAATCTGAAACATACCCAAGAAGATAAAATGTTTCAGCTCTTTCATAAAATAACAGTTCTACAGAGAGGGAATATGGCACTGTACTTACTCTGGACTTCAGTGGAGCATTTGATACTGTGCCATGTGGGAAGTAAGTACTTTTAATGAAGAAGATGAGAGTTAGCTCTAGGCTTGTATGGGGGCAAAGAAAAGATGGCAGGTTATGCTGAAGGGACTTTAGTGATTAGAGACCAGTTGTATGTGTGATAAAGTTGTTACTGGACCTGGCACAGAAGAAGATTATGTTTAGAAAGTTTACTACTCAGAGCATCATTTAGCACCAGATGACCTCAAAGAATAGTTACACTTCAGGGAGCAGTAAGAATTTTTGCTTCAAGTCGAAGCACATCAGTCGTGTAACAGGAGCAGACCATCTTAAGAGCATTAGTTATTTCATTAATGTGAACCATTATCATGCTTCCTCAGCATAGGAGATATAATTGCCCTATACATCAAGCAAACAGTCCCTGGAAATAAATGCACTAGTAACAGCATATAAGTTCAAGCTACACCAAATTCAGATTTCTATGTGCAATTCTTGCCATCTGTTTACAGCGTGAAAGATAACGTTGAGGCTGAATATGTGGAGAAAAGGGCTTATGGGAAGGTCAGACAAGTGTCTGCTAAATGGAGACTAGAAAAATTCTAAATGCAATTTACACTTCTGTGCAAATAGAACTAATATACATATTACTTATTTTATTTTAACTGTGAACTGAAATAAAGTCCCTCTTGGAAAGCACTGCTTACAGAAGAGCTCTAGCATTTGCCATTATAAAACTGCTTTATTTTTTTTATTCCCTCCTGTTGAGAAAGAATAAATTGGAAGCAATAATAATCTGTCTGTCTTCTGGGCAACAGAAGCCTGGAACAACCCAGATATGTCATATTTAGGATTCTTTTGTGGCAAGGAAGATTGATGGAATCTTTATTATGATGGGAAATGACCCAAACTGCCTTTGGTAGAAATTTCCAATAGTCATAAATGGAAATGAAGCACCCAATTTCCATCAATAACCCTGACACACTCCCTTAATTTCAGTAGCTGAGCCAAGACCCTGGATACTTGATCTCCTCTTCGTATGCAATACAGATACATTAATTCCAAAGTAGTTAATATGCGTGGCATTTTGAAATAATCTTAAGTCAGAGATTAATTTGCAACTACAAGTTAATCACATTTTAATTCAAAAACTGAATTATACTTACTTGGCAGAATTGAGGACTTCTGGAGTAGAGGCCTGAAATAAATATCAAGAGATTACTGAAAGTAATCTGAGGAGATTTACCCCGTTCCGGTATCATGAAAATTGTGTATTTGAAGCATGCAGTGACTGTGTTCCATCTCCCTCATTTGTCCATTGAGAAATAAGGGTCTGATACAGATATTTAAAAAGTGATATCCCACTAGTACTGAAGACTAGGAATTTAAACATGGTTTAAATCTCCATCACCTTATGAGAGATTATATCCTCCCATCCTTTTGGTGATGGTTATAATATTTGGATGCATTCATTTGCCATGTTTTATTTTGTTTTTGCTACTATTAGGCTTCAGGAACTACAAGTCTCAAAAAACAACAAAGGGCTACAGTGAAAACAGTGCTCCCCTTCGAGCCTCTCACAGCTGTTTCCAGACCAAGCAGTAGGTGCTGGTGCATTGAAATACTCAAAAGATGATGGAAAGGGATCTTACTTTTGGGGAACACTTGGAAGGGGTGGAAGTGGAAGCTCTTGGCTGGAACCTCGTCGTCTCTCTGCTGCTGTAGGTTTTTCTGTAGTTTGGGAGAAAATAGTCAAGATTTCTTCAGAAACATATTGTGCCAGATAAGAGAGTCCCAGGAGATGAAGAAGGGTTTCTCTTACTATAACTTTTGGGGTTTTTTCCTTACATGGCAGCTTGCCAGTGTGCTGCTTGCTTTGTTAACTAGAGGCATACCAACAAATTTTTAGGCAAATAGCTGTGCTGTGAGTGCCTGCAGGGGCTCAGTGGGAGACTTGTCTTCTTCGAGGGGAGCTGTGTGACACAGTGGGAGGATGCTGGGGTGGGCTTTGTGGCTGGCTGGCTGCATCCCACCCCTGTGTCAGACAGCAGCTCCTGCTGAACTTTTGCCTGGAGCAGCAGAGGCGTCCCATGTTTTGTGCCTGTGCCAGGAGTGAGCTCCGGCTGAGCTCTGACTGATGCCCTGGCCCGTCGCCACTTAAGAGGGCTGCATGGCACAGTGCTGGTCCATTATTGTCCTACGTTACCCCGCCAGTAACCTCAATACTGTGACTGATTTTAGAGAACAATGATATTCAGTGCAACTAAGGCTGGCCAGATCCAGTCTGAAACTGCTAAAACCAAACACCCCTCAAAAACCCAGCTTAAGTTGATTGTGGTGTTATTTCTTTCGTGTTTTTAATAACATGAAAATTTAATTCTTATAAATGTCAAGTTTTTCCCAGTAGTGGAGATAATTTACCTTCATTTGCAGTGAAGTTCTCTCTGGAAGGTAAACATGGCTTCTGCAATAAAACAGAAGGAGACCAAGTATTAAATAGCAGGTCACTTGTACATCAAATGTTTATCTTTTTATACTTTTTGTGAACTAGTTTACATTTAAAATTGACAACATCCTGGAGGAATTAGGAGGCAGAGACATAGCCATTTTGTGAAGAGCCTCTTAATTGTACAACCTTGAGATTTTGCAAAGTAGATTTGGAAAGAATCCCAGTTTGTGGGTATTAAAAGATGGACAAAAAGTGAGATCTGGAGATGTGTAGGGTTGGGTTTTTTCCCCCACTTCCACTGGTAAGTTTATGTTGTAACAAATGGTTCATTCTTATATCAGGCCCAAAAATGAAGAGTCTATTCCAAATACTTGTGAATCCAAATTTGATTTTGACCCTTATTGAGCTATGCTCACAAATGTCTGAACACATTTGTTTTTACTGAAAGTTAAACTGTCAGTTTAGCTCACAGTAAAAACTCAACCAATCTTCCAGTTTCAATTTTTTTTTCATTTTGAAACAATGATAATAAACTGCCAGTTATGAAACATTTTTCAAATTAATTTCTTTGAAAATTTCAACCAGTCCTCTTACTTTCTCCCACAAGAGATTTTGAGGTATTTTTCTAATGATGAAATACTTACTGAAAAACCTGACAAATTCTGGTAAAATTCTGAGCATTTCTTGAGCTGTCACTCTTACAGTGAACTCATGTTCCCCATAAGCAGCACTGTATATTTGTTGGAATACTTCTGAATGGCCTGTGTTCCCATTTATTTCTCATTTATTCAGTTCTTGCACCGTGCTTATTGTTACATCCCAGAGTATTGAATCCAAACATCCCTTTTCCACTTGGGTTTTCTCACTGCTTTTAGCTCATGTAATTGCACCCAAATATTTCTTTTATATAAAAGTCTCTTTTGCCTAGTCTTTTATGCATGCATGCTTTACCCAAACTCATGATAAAATTAAGTTTTACACTAAATTAAAGCTTTAATAAAATTAGTGTTTGATAATGCAATTACAAGTCAACTTACTGGTGAATTTACCACATTAGAAGTTTTCTTGCTGAAGATTGGAGGAAAAAGGAAGGAAAAAAAAAAAGAGTATGGTTACTTAGCAGATACATTTAGCAAATGAATGAAGCTAATCATCAGTTCTATTAATTCCCAAGGTATTTCTGTCCAAGATCAGATGCATCGGACAGCTGTAGGAGTTAGAAACAAGAATAAGAAAAGAATGAGGGTATCATATGTAACGTAGATATTTGGGAAAGCTACTTATGCAAGAAAGCTACACTCTGTCCAATACTTAAGATGACAACTTGGGTAGAGCAGAAGAACTTCAATGGAAAAACACAACTTTCCATGTATATAGGCTTGCATATGGTAGTGTTGCAGTATGAGACTAAATTAAGCAAGCCAGCATCTGCCATCAGTGGCAGGCAGTGAAGGCCTACGCCATATAAACAGTATTCCTCTAGAAATAACAAAATATTAGCCTGCCTTTACCTCACTAGGATAGCTGTCTTGAACAGCAATAAACACTATTCCTGAATTTCAATTACCATAGGCACGGAGAGGCGTTAGCTCTAATACACCTACTAAAGCCCTCCCCATCAAAAAAGTAGTTTTATTATTTTTTACTCACAGGCCCCTTGGTAACGGAGATGGAGCTGCTCCAGTGGGAAATCTGGACTCTTGTGTGTTACTGGACCTCTGACCTAGAGATGCAAACAACATATTAAGTATGCAATGTTAGTTGTATCTGAACAGTGGATTTTCCTCACTACCACTTTAGTGTTAATGTAGCAGAAGTAAAAAATATCCATTGGTTTTTGTCTTAATATGTTTTCACTCGGTTCATACTAGAAGACAGTTCAGTAACACTTCTTGCTTATAGCTGACTATTAAAGATAAAATTCACACTGACACACTACACTGCATTCTACTAATCCCTCTCATATTGCCGTATTTTCAATAGGGAATACTTACTTTCATCATTATTGTTTGCTTCATGGTCCTGTAATGAAAAAATAGGTTAGATTTGATATGAAGGAACTAAAAGAGGAGTTACTGTATTCAGGATTGGGTCCTTCACTACAAGAAGGACATTGAGGTGCTGGAGCACGTCCAGAGAAGGGCAATGAAACTGGTGAAGGATCTGGAACACAAGTCTTGTGAAGGGTGACTGAGAGAGCTGGGGTTGTTTAGCCTCGAGAAGAGGAGGCCTGGGGGAACCTTACCACTCTCTACAACTCCCTAAAGGAGGCTGTAGCCAGGTGGGGGTCAGTCTCTTCTCCCAGGTAAAAAATGACAGGACAAGAGGAAACGCCTCAAGCTGCACCAGGGGAGGTTCAGAATAGATAATAGAAAAAATTTATTCACTGAAAAGGTGGTCAGGCCTTGGAGCAGGCTGCCCAGGGAAGTGGTGGACTCACCATCCCTGGAAGTGTTCGAAAGGCATGTGGATGTGGCACTTGGTGATATTTTTTAGTAGTGACCACAGTGGGGCTGGGTTAATAGTTGGACTCTATCGTAGAGGTCTTTTCCAACTTTAATAATTTTTTGATGAGAAGCACATCAATAATCAATATGGCTTTGGTATCTGTAGTAATTTTTAAAGAAATATTTGTACAGAGTGTATATAGTATCCAGAATACTTTTAGTCAGCTTTTATGATATAATTTAAAAAATTTTAAGCAAACATCAAATTTTGAACTTTATAATATGCCTGTAGCATCAAGAAAATTCGGCCTTAATTCTGCAGTGAGACCTTTCTGTTTGTGTTTGAGTAAGAAGACAGAATTTTTGCAGCAGATTTAAATATACTAAAAACACATCTTCCCTGAATGGAGGAAATTGAGTAGATTGTCTTTTCCCCATGCTAGAATTGAAGTGATGCAACTAATTTCCTAGCTTCTTTTGGAGATGCTGACTTTTGGCTCTCATTTGTCTTTTAGGGAATCACACTCCCATATAAGTACCTTTCAAAGAGGAACCAGTAATTAATTTGTCCATCTTCATCTGCTTGGTTAATGGCTTTTCATTAATGCTGGTCACAAATGCATCCATTCTCTGGTTGGAGAGGTGTAATCCATCATCCAACAGTTGGGGAAGTGAAATGTGGAAAAATTATTCTCCCTGTCAGCCCAGGCCTTTGGGAGGAACAAGGGTTACAGTTCTGTGCACACGATGAGTGCTGGTTGGTGCTGACAGTGGATTGAATGGGAGCAGTTAACAGATGTCTCAGTTATTGTTTTGCTTTGTCAGTGTGCCTAGTCAGGGGTGGAAAAGTACAACGCAGCACTGGACAAACACCATGCTCATTACCATGTTTTTGTTTAAAACTGTAAGGACCAATCACTTGCACAACAAGCAAAGACCCCAAAATTTGGATTGCATTGGGTAATTCTTTCCTAGGCTGATTCTTGTGACAAACTGGTTACTGCAAGTACCCAGGAGCTGAATACACCCATGATATAGATGAGTGTTTGTTTGGGAGCTTCATGCTTGGAGCTGTAACTAACTCAGTATGTGGCTCCAGCAAAAGGATAGTCTCTTTTTATTCTCTGCAAAGCTAGGACGATATCCATCTCAGAACTAAGCTCTGAAGATGCAGTAATGGAGATGTTTCAGTGGCAATATGGCACTTGAGTCTGTTCTGAGGCAGTAGTAGTGTTCTTAGTGCTGCTCAGACAGTGGAATTCCTATTCAACACTGTCCCTTCAGAAGCATTTTTTCTCCCTAATCTTGTACTTGTAAGAAAAGCTGAGAAACTGTTTCATGAAAGAGAAATCCTGAATTTGGCACCACTTGGGGATTGTTCAGCATCCCCCAGGATACAGATCTAAATGGGAAGAACTTTGTGATGGGATGGAAGGAAAACTAAAATGCTGATACTGTTGTTATGTACCAAATACTTGGTATATATAGAAATTGAAAATAAGACTATAAGATGTTCATATTACACCTACACTATGTTACCATAACAGCTAACCCTATGGTATGACCCCAAATTCATAATTTTAAGTGTCTAGTTTCTCTATATAGCCATTGGTAGACTGATTATGTCTTAGGGACAATTCAAAGCATTAGGCCAGGACAGAGTTTGATGCATGTGGCTTTTGGCACAGATACTGATGCAGTTACTGTCACCCTGGTTCTTGAGAGCTGGCTCCTCATGCACACCCTCTCACGCTGGCACAACTCTGAGTAGAGCTATGGTGCAAAACAATTTATGGAACTAATCTGGCTGAAAAAGAGTCTTTTATGCATTTGTGTTTGCTCATTTCTGCAATCAGACAAGTTTCCAAGTAGTTTACTTCAAGAAATCTTTGTTCCAGCACAGTGGAAGGAACAGACTGGGGACAAGAGTAGAGGGAGAAGAGAATTGACTGAAACACAGCCTTAGGAACACAAAGCTTGTAATTAGTCCTTCATGGACTACATTTTCTAGTGATACTGGTCACTCAGACTACCCAGTCTGACATTTTAGAAGGCTTCCATTTTCAGAAAGCATTAATCATTCACCATCTGAGAGGAATGAGGCTCATGGAAGGTACTTCAGGTTGGGCAAAATTGCCCTTTGCTACTTAAAATAATGTTCATGGAGTTCAACTGGTATTTTGTAGTACAAGAAATTATTTTTATAGACTGAGAAATATATTCTTTAAAACATTTGAACTTTTTCTTGTATCAATACAGATGTCTGATGCTCTTTTGTCCAAAAGATTAATAGTGACAATTGCAACATTAGATGAATCTGACATTGAGTCATCTATTTCTGTTATTTAATCCAGATAACAAAAAGCATCCACCTATTTATATGTAAGACACAAGTTTAACAGTGGCCCATTGATTACTCACTGTTTTTAGGTGAAGACGACTTCTGGGAAGAGGCAAAATATTTCTGAAAAACATACACAATAAATTGAGTAGGATTTTTTTTTTCCCCCCTCAGATATGCTTTTTAAGATCTAGAGAGAAGGAGGTCTGCTGAAAATGGATCTAATTTCACCTATGCACCGCTGCAGTGGTTGTGGTGATGCTCTGCCCTTGGTGTGGAAATACTCTAGAAGAGCTTCTGTCCTGGACCTCAGGTCCCCTGTGACTGTGCAGGACCTCACCAAACACCACCTGCTCTTCCTGGGGCACGTGGCCTATTTTGTAAAAAAGTGTCCTAGGGAGGAGACAGTGGTTCCAAAAGCAGCTTCCTACACTTCTGGGGACACAGGAGTGAAGCAGGCTGCACATTCAAGCATCCTTTTTCCCTTTTCCCCCAGACACTTGAAGAAGAAATTGCGTCCATTGTCTTTACAAGCAATCCTGTGCCCCTGTGAAAACACTGCATTTGCAGGGGTGCAGAGATGGCTAATAGGACTGTAAATTGCCTTGCAGAGATATCCCTGCACTAAAGGGACATTCCAGAAAATACTATCCATTTGGAAAACTGGCTTGACTACAGAAGTTCACTAGGAAATGAGAGTGTTCATTTCTCACCTTGTCCCAACATCCCTAGCTATAGGAGTGTCCTAACAATTGGTTGTTTTCTGAAGGCTACACATTAGAGAATAGAAAATTTTTTCTCTGCTAATATTTCCTATAGATCTAAGGTGCCGTTGACTTACCTGGAAGTATCCTGCTTAGGTGACTCTCTGGTCATGCTGTGCATGTGGGACTGCTCTGTATTCTGAGACAGAAGTGGCTTAGCAAACCTTGTAATAAAACATACATTAAGAAAGGAAAATTATATTTAACAACTGTGAATACAAAGAAAACCTCTCTTTCTCCTCCCCTACCACCTCAAAATTCTAAAAAGTACCCTTAAGAGGAATTTCGTTTTAATATGTGTTGCGTTTGGGTTATTGAAATTAACACAGAGGTGGTCAATAATCTTTGTATAGACAATCTAAAGAGATATTTACTGTATGTATATATTCTAGAGAAAGTATTATCAAGCACGTAGTATCTAGATGAGAAAATATGTTTTCTGACAAGCTTTAAATAATGCACAAACATTCACAGCAATGGGTTACCTGGTCACTGGTGGTGGTGACGGTTTTTCCTGTGAGGAAAAAAAGCACTAAATTTTTTTGTCACTTTTTGATTTCATATTTATGTTACCATATCAAGATTTTTTTTTGCATTGTGGTATAGATTTCTACTAGAACTCTGGTAATCTGCACTGGGATGGGAGAGGCAAGCACTCAACACCAGTAAATCTGCTTTGGCCATATGTTACGTCAGAAGCAGAAAGTGGGAAGAAAATTATTGTGTCAGGACTGTCATTGCTCCTCTGATGCAGTTCTGCTTCTGAAAAGCATTTCCTTAGGCTGCTGCTTCCCAGACTGGGTAACTATTACACAGGACTGGCAAATTTCAGCCTCTTCACATTTCCTCTGTTCTGCAGAGCTGTAGAATCGGCCTGCCAGCTTTCCTGAGAAGGGAGTGTCAGGAAGTTTTAAGTGCAGACAGATTTGTCCCCTTGGAAAGACTGATAACCTTTCACAATCCCGTTTGAACCCTGCCTGAGGGCAGTGCGAACCTCACCTCTTCTTCAGGAACCTCGTAGACTTCTGTAAGACAGGTGGGGGGGAAAAAAGGTGTTCTTTGGTTAGCAAAACACTGCATGTTACCAGAAAAACTGATCAGAATTTGCATCAATTGAACTTCTGACTCTGGAAAAATAACTTGGAGAATCTGCTCAGCACTTGATTCTGCCTCTAAAACCCTGGAGTAGCAACAGCCCCGGTATTCCAGCAGGAACATCAGGAAATGTCCCAGTAATTCTCATAAACAGGCACTGTATTATGAAGGTTCCCCCCCTCCTGCCCTACAACCTGTTTGTTTGTTTGTTTGTTTTGCTTTTCTTTCCCCCCGCCCATTTCCCCACAGCGAGATGAAGGCCTGCACTGTGCAAACCCGGGGCAGTTTGGACAGAAGGTGTTAACACACCTGCGGTGGCATCGAGCCTCTCCCCGACTCTCAGCGAGGAAGAGAGCAGGGGAATCAGAAATACAAGCTGGTGCATCTGTGTGCCCAGCATCCAGCCCTGAGCTCTGACACACAAGGCGGCCTTAATTCACACATATTAAGAGCAAAACCCACAAGCATTCTTATCTATGTCCAGTTTCTTCAATGAAAATAGAATGTCAGGCTCCCTCACTTCATTGCGCCGAAGTGTTCGAACTCCCACCAGGGGGAGATGTTTTATTTTTTAGTAACATCTGCCAGGAGCTGGTTGTTGCTTGACACTGATTTACAGCAAGGCTGAGATTGAAAAGGGCGTTTTAAAACGTCTGGAAGGTAACTCATGAAATCTTCAAGTCATTCAGAAAAACTTTTAGTTTACAACTTGTAGTTTGCGACTTGAAAGCTAAACACGTTACTAATGAATATGCAAAGCTTTAAAAGAACTGTGTGGTAAGTCTGTAAAGGTTACATTCCAAGCAATTAATGGGATAATGAGGATGCAAACAACTCTTGAGTTGGCACTGGAAGATTAAAAAAGTGTATCTGCACTTACAAAAGCAAATAGGATTTCTCTTATTTGCTTCTGCTTTGGGGTTTTTTTCCCCCCAAATAAATTGCTCTTTATAGAACTTAAATGGGAACACTGTTATTAAAGGACATGCAAAACACCAGCCTATAGGGAATTTCTGTATGGTTAAATCTTGATGTGATCTTAGAGTATTACATCTTGATTCCTACAGTGAAATGGGATTACTAACATACCGAGTCCTATAATTGTTTTTGCTGTATTGATCTATTTGCACTCCTCACAAGAGCAAAAGACTAAAAATGAATTAATTTGGGCAAGGAACTTGTTCTAGTTTTATTCATGCTTAAAATGGATTTACTATTTAAGCTAGACAAAGCAACTGTTACAACATAGAAAAACTAAAGGGGAATATATTTTCATTTTACTGAAGTATGTCATATATGAATATATCAAGTCTTAGATTATTTTATTATACACACCGTGCATATCAGAAGCAAGAGAAGGCTTTGGAGAAGTAGGGGGGGCTGGCTTTGTTGTCTTCATAAATCTGTTCACAGGAGCTAAAAACATATTTTATTCATGTACATACATACTTGTGCATGTGTATCTATACATATATATATCTTTTATATATATACATAAATATATGTTAACAAACTAACAATGGAACATTTATACAATAAGAATATTAAGTCTGCTCAAGTGATAGCTTTTTTGTGTGACCTTGACTAAATCAATTGAGTCAGAAAGCGGCTCTTATTTTAAAAGGGAAACATCATTCAGTGTTCATGCCTTCATGAATAGGTTTGATACTGTCAGTGATGCCAGAGAGCAGAACTACAGAGTTTTCCCTGTTTGCTTTTCACCTTTGAGCTGCAGTAGTTTCTCTCTCCAACTAAATATACTTCAAACGGTGATATTAAAAACAAAAATAAAAAAATACAATCAAAGTCTGTCTTTATCTACTACAATATCTAAAAATGCTCATTCTCCTGAGGCATTTCAGTAAACAGAGAATTTTAATGCTCCCTTGGATGAGCAGGGAGATCACATGCTGGGTTGTACAAAGGCTGGACTTGGAAATGGCTGAGTGAGAGAGGCAGAAATCAAACATGTCTTCCAATAAGTTTAAAAATAATAAAAGTTAAAAAAAATTTTCCTTGGCTTGGTCATGAGCCAAACAAGCCTTTTTACATGCTGTGTTCTCTTTAATAGCTGCATCTCCATTCTTTGAACCCTAGCAACAGACATTAATTTGATCGATTCTTTTCACAGTTGTTCCTAATAACACAATAATTATAAGCTTAAATGACTAAAACTCACATTTTGTAGGTAGTGACATACTGGTTTCTGTTGGTTCAATATAGTTATCATCATCATTGTCCACTGGCACAATGTAATTATCCTATGAGAAATGCAGGACAAAATCTACCAGTTAAACCTCCATCATATCAACAAACATATCAAAAATTTCACAGTGACTGCTATTTTGGACATCTATCATGCTATGTGGATGGGATTCCCCAAGACTGAAAACTCTTGACCAAATAATTCCAGTTCTAGACCGGTGGATGAAAGCCCTCCCTTCCCTTTGGTCCTGGAATAGTCTCTGAGGTTACTGTCTGCTGTTAAGGATGACCAGAAGTGACTCAGTGGTCTAGAGAGTCTCCTTGATACTCAGAGTAGGTAGATAGCCCCTAGGAATCAGTATGGTACTCACAGGTCATTGAGATGGAGACAGTGATTAGTCCCACAGGGGCTAAGAAAGAGACCAGCTCATGGCATTGCTATAATCTGTCTTACTGGTCCAGGGTCATCAGACATTTAAAGAGTCAAAACAAGTATAACTGTAAACGTTACCTCATCATCACTGCACTCCTTAGGCTTTGGTGGTACTTTTGGTTTTGCAGCAGGAGACGGCAATGGCAGGGATGGCACACATGGTTTCTTTGGTCGGGACATGGCTGGACTGGGTGTACTTGGGAGAGGCTTGTTGATGGGAGGAAGATGCTGGTGACTGGTGCGATTGTCTTTTAACATGGAAAAAACCAACAATTTTATCAAAAATTACACATCAGTCTCTGCACTGTCTTCTACCACCTATGCAAATGAGTGTTTACTTGTGGCTGCAGCTCAGGTCAAGAGGCAGACCTGAGCACAGCTGGTCTTGATGTTGAGACTTCTGTGTAAACTGATCCTATTTCATTGCTCAAGGTAGCAGCCTAGTCCTCTGTATCAGGCTACAGAGATTACTTAGACACTGACTGTTCTATGAACCACTTTTTAACTCCCTGGGGAAACAAGATGCTACACAGCTCACACACCTTGTGGCTGGGTGGTGCAGTCCCTTCGTTAGTATGTCCTGTGCTGGTATGAACTGTGGTGATAGGAAGTGAGAAAGAACGTATCTGACATATGAGAAAAACAACTGTTCCAAAGCACAAAGGGTAGGACTGGAACATAAACCATGCCAGGCTCTCTGGGGTGTCATTTTAACAGTTCCCTTTACAAAGAATGCATGAATGAAGTGCTGATAAACTTCTGTGAGTATATATGTGGTATTTTACCACTTTGATGAATATTCTGCAACCAGTAACAGCCTTATATCATACAAAAATGAAAGCAGGCATTGTGTCAATGCTTCTTTTCTGTGTGTCTCAAATCTTCATCTAACTGAAACTAATTTTCATTCATTTCATTGCAATCTGTCCATGGTTGACAAGAATTGAAACAGAAAGAAAAAAAATGCCTTTATACTGGACAGATGTAAGCAAAAAGTTGATTCTGTCCATTTTTTCAGGATATATATCATCCTCAGTACCAATCATAAAGAACAATATGGAGTGAATATTTTGGCTGCTTTATCCTCTGTTTTACTGCTTTTGGAATAATGATTGGAGAAACAGAGCAGATTAAGAAGTGAGCTGTTTAGTCTTATGTGCCTAATCTTTAATATGAGTTCCTGCATGTGGATTAATCTGGAGACAAGTTAGTGATCCCTCCCATACCTTAGCTTGAATTTTGTCGTTAGTAGATGTCTACCAAAGTATCCAGGCCACAGTATATTAAAATTCTAAACATAACTACCACTAATACTAGGTTGTTTCATTCTGTAATAAAAAACCCCATACCCCTGAATGCTTAAGACTTGTCAGAATTAAAAGCAAACTCTTGAGGAAAGCACAGGTTAGTCCATTTGAGGCCACTTCTCTTCTGGTACTAATCAATAAGCAATTATCAAGCTGACATAGTCAACTATTCCATAACTACCTGCATATTCACCCCTAGAAATAGGGAATGCAGAGGGAATCTTCTTTTTCTCCTTCTCACTTGGAGGCGGCTCATAGCTATCATCAGGATTCTCTTCACTGGGGACCACATACATCTCAGAGTCAGAGTGGTCATCTGGATTTTCATAATCACTGTCCTAGAAAGACAGAACTTACCATTTCTCATCTCATAACATATTTAATGGCTTACGTATAATAGCAACACAAATATCCTTGCAGGAGTACAATGACTGAATTACAACAATCTATCCTTGAAAGGACATGTTATATTCTCTTTTAGTGCTTCCTCTTTAAACAGACAGGCACTCCCACCTGCCTCCCCTTCTGCTCCTCTCAGGAACTTCCTTCTCCCTGTCTTCAAGGAGTCATTTCACCTCAGGAGCTCAGTCTTCAAATTCTGGACCAACAGCTTGTTTCCCTTCAGAGGACATTTTCTTTCTAGTTCAAGCTGGGACTCTTGCTGTGTCTTGTCACTTTCTCTCCCTTTCCTTTTAAAAGGGTAGTGAAGATGCAACTACAGAAGGAATCTGGTCACTTCAGGCTGACAGCTGCACCATTACTTTACATGGCTGGTGACCATGACTTGCTTCCTTCTAAAGCTTTCTAAAATCTTAGGAGAAGTCTTTAATTTCTAAGAAGTGGCTTTCCTCTCCTCACCCCTCCTACTCTCCCTCCCCCACATAAAAGATCTTACTGGTTTCAGAAATTATTGTTCACTTTGAGAAGTCCCTCAAATTGATGCCATGTGCTTACTTATCCAAAAAGCTTACCACCCATGGCTACCATTGACAGGACTTCTGCAACTACTTCTATGTTGAATGTAAAAAAAAGTGGCTACTCATGGATAAAGCTGATGTAACAAATTAGGTAATATTTCAGTAGTATTAAGTTCAACTACAACTAGATGATTCAAACCCAAACTTTTCTTATTATTTCTTGTCCTAACTTGTTGCTACAGTAACCTCCAACTACCCCAAAATATGTACTTACAAAATCATCTGACCATTGTTCCTCTTCATTGTCTGCATGTTCTAAACCAAACAAAAGATTATTTAAGGAGATGTAATACTGAACATATATGTTTATCTTAGATAAATCCATACTTATCATATTCATTTTTAAAAGAGTAGTCAAAATTTCCTAAACAGTTCAGAGCAGCACATCTAGTTCGGACTGAATAATAAGTTCTTGCTTGTTTCAGGGCTGTTGAAAAAGCACTAGAAAATGGCAAACTGCACATGATCTGAACAGCAGAGCATGCACTTCACCCACAATGTCCTTCTCATGCATCTCATTTTTAAGTATGGGTGACAATTTCTAAATAACAGAACAGACCCCTGGCCCCTACACTTTCCTGTTTCTTGGTTAAAGCTCCAAGATAGCACACTAATTACAAGTGTTTATGTTAAACATGAAACAGTTATCTGATCACATTCAAACTCTATTCTCCATGGTTCGGTTGTTGTCTTAACAAGATGGCTGTTAACTTGTCAAAATAGCCATGAACTAGTTTGTGGGCAGTGCTGTAGGATAGGCAAGTAGAGTTCTACCTCTAAGGTAATTCATTATGTCATTACTATATTAATAGTATTAAGATTTTGCATCTGTGATGATCCATTTTGTCTATTTTCCCCCTATTTACTTTCACATCATAGTTTCTAGCAGGGAGGGACTGCATGCAAATTCTCCTTCATTTTTCACAGCAGCCTACATAGAGATAAAGACTCATTTTGAAAGAGTAGTTACTTGCTATTTTTTGCTGGCCTTTCATTTCAGAGGCATATACTGCATTCAGAGTTGTTGATAATGGTATCCTGTTCTCTCATTAAAAACAAATTATGAGGCAACGTATAACTGAAATACTGTTAGGCATATAGATAAGAAATTTACATAGACATGCAGTTTAAATTTACATTAATACAGACTTACCTGAAGCATAATCCCTTTGTGGTAGACTTGGTGGTGGCTTTTTTTTAAGGCTGTAAATGATAATTATTACATTTATGATCTCATAAGTAACATTGACTAGAAGGGAGCATTAGCCAGACACATAAAGAAGCTGATTACAAAAGATACCTGCAGCTGGAGAAATACAGATTACCATCACAGATGCTTAGCAAATAGCTGCAGAAGAATGCTTTGAAAAGCTAGAAACAGATAAGACATTAAAATATAATCTACGGTTTTAATTTTTTTTTCCCACTAAGAACACATGTTGAAAGAACAGCTTCCTTGCTTACTCCCCTCCTCTTCATTTCCAATGCAGAAACAGATAAAGGGGGCAGAGATAAATGCACATCTAATGGAAAATGAAAATCTGTTCAGTTTCACAGAGGCATTACTAAGAGTATGGCATAAGAAAGTGGTGTAGCATCCTCCATTTGTAATTTTAGAACTATAATTTTGTATTGCACTTTATTTGCTGACTAATGTTTAAGTGTATACCCCAGGTCTTTCAGTGCCAGATTCTGTTTCTACTATTATTTTACGATGTTAGTTCCCTTTTTTGGTAAAAACTGTTACAATGCCATTTTTAATACCAAGTGAATCAAATGATAATTTGGAGAAATACTGAGAGGATCCTTATGGCTATAAATATTCATATGCATATGTACGTATATATATTTAGCAAGAAGAAGTACACATGTATGTGATATATGCGTATACACATATATACTTGGGCATTCATATATACTCCTCCTCACTAACTTGATGCTGTCCAAAGAAGACACTGAATTATAGTCAGTTGAATTATTTCATTACCCTGTAACAAAAGAGAAGAATTTGGGTTTAAGGTCAAGATGGAACAGTGCATGTGTGACATCAGAGGCTAGACTGATGCCTCTGAACAGGAAAAAAACTAACCCTTTGCTTTTTGCAGCCAGATAAAACACAAACACAATCAATGACATTAAAATGACTCTTCAGAATGACTTTCGAACAATGACAGCTTCCCTGTAGCACAGAGGAGACCCCACTGTGGACCTGAAGCTCTGTCGACTGAATTGATGACTTCACTCGTTCTTCAGTCAGGGCCTAACAAATTCATTTGCAAAAAACAAGCAAATCATTTTAAAAAAAGGTCCACGAAGAATTTAAAATGCTTTCTTATGATCTCTGAGCAATAGTGATGTCTACAAATTTGGCTTTACCACAAGAATTTGTCACTCAATATTTAAGTCCTGGGCACGCCGCTCAGGTGTCATTGTTCAGGTACCACTGTAACTCAGGGTGGAGCTGCCACTAACACATCAACTTTTGCTGTCTGTTTGAAGAAATGCTTTGGTTACTTCTGAGTTGAATTCATGGAGCTCTGTTGTTCAGTCAGTCACCAAAATTGCTCCATGCAAATGCATGATTCAATGAATAAATGGTGTGGGCATTGCTAAAGCTCAAAAAAGCCCAGCCACCCTTCTCCCTCTACCCCCTTCCCCAACAAATAAAAAACAATCCAGAGACATTATTTTTGCAGTATTAACCTGCTTTGTTAATTACCCACAACACTAATGATGGATAGGTGCATCCTACGAAGTTTTAACTTCCTGCAGCATAATGTAACAATGTTCCAAGAGTAAATTAAAAAGCATTCTCAACAGCCCTGCTCTTATCTTCCTCCAGGTTAGCACAGCCATGTTAGAAAGGGAAACCCAGGGCCACTGCCAGGGCACATCTCAGGTCTCAGGGAGGGCAGACCGAGACCTATCCATGTACTTTGCAACATGTCTATCATGAGTTGTTCAGAAATGGTGGGGACTTGGAAAATAGCGGAACTGAGGCAACCGTAAGAGGCCGTCTGGGTCACGGTGTAAGGTATGTGGCTTAAGCAACTTTACACATCTCTAAGCTGCTAAGCACAAGGCTTACACACTTTGTCCCAGGCCCCATAAATCCTGGCAGTGGCCCTGACAGAAAATGTAAATACGTTATCACGAGAGCACATGAAGTACAGAACAGGAGTCTGTGTCTAAGCAGCCTATCATGCTATTGTGCAGCTATGAAATAGCATACCGATCCCAAGTATCTTTCCCAGTTTTGCAAATTAAGGCCACTTGTTCATTTTGGAACCTGAATATCAATAGAAGAAAAGAAATTATGTTTCTGTCACAGAGCTGAAACAGTTCACGGCCACATCTACATTTGCTAGAATCTCTTCAAATACGTTATTTATTCTAAAATTCAAATACACTTAAAAAGTAATTCTCATTATGTTTACTGAATGCCAGATCTGTAATCCAGGCTCTTTTGAAGTCAGCTGCAGCTTCACTTTACAGAAGCCAGAACTTTACCCACTGTGCAAACCACAAGACAAGCTCAAAAGACATAACCCCTATGCCAAGGCGTGGTTACATAGCTATTTCAGATTCTGATGTCATTATCCACACAAACACTGCAGAATGGCAATTGACTTTGTCCTGCTCCCCTGAAGTTGAGAAAGGACTGAAATAAATGCCATCCAACTTAGCATAATATTTATGTGTATTTAATCTTAATATATACATTTTAGCTTCAACAAATCACCAAGCAGCATTTGAGACATTTCATGCAATGGGGTATAGATGCCCCTCACACAAGAACAGAATGCATAGTACAGAAATTTATAACAACTTAAAAGAGAATAAGCTATTCCACTTTCAAGCAATGTATTCCAAGATTGCTCCCCTATAGCATACTGAGCATGATCCAACAAAACATTTAGGCATGTGCTTTTCTCACACAGGTGGTCCTGTAGGAACTGCAAATACTAATTACATACTTTGAACCGGCAGCACATTTTTCAGTGGAGACTGTTTAAATTAACTGCAGCAGAGGTTTTGGTGTTTTGATGTAGCAACACTCCTTTATACAGGCTACACTCAGAAAAGTAACCAAACGCGTGGTAGTAGCCCTTTCCGTGTAGCACTTAGTTCTCCTACAGGTGCATTTCTCCACTAGTGTTTCTGCTCACTCCCTCAGCATTTAAGATGTGCCTGAAAACTCAATGTTTTCAAAAGTCCTTCACTTTTTCTATTGCTAAGTCTGTACAAAGCCCACTACCTTATTAGGGACCATTTAAACTAAATAGTTTTTACAAAAATTATACTGATATTATTACTTAGTTGAGTATTTATAGTACACAGTAGTTTTAAGTGCACTTGTGATTAAAAAATAAATTAATCAATCTTTGCCAGAAACATTTTCAGAGTTCTAAAATGTGTGATCCAGCTGACAGATAAGCTTTTCTTGGACTGTTCTCATGACCTACTGGAATAGTTTGTTATAGATTTGGAAGTATGTGGCAATTGTACAAGATAAAATTAATCAGAAACTTTTTTTTTTAAAGCATTATTACTACTCTTTCACACATTTTCTTTACAATGTGCTATGACAGTGAAATGGCATCTAGCTGTGATTTATTTTTCTTCACTTTGATGAAATATTGTCATATTAATAAAAATCCTGGCACTCAAAGCATTCCATTCAGCTACACAGTGACTTTCATGTTTCTTCAGAATAACTGTTAAAATTAGGTATGATATTTTTTGCTGTTTTTCTAAGTGAGGTACATCTTGATTTTAGTACATTACTCTCATTGTTTGGTTCATAGAACACCGCTTTTCCCTCTGCCAAGAGTTGGATCATGGATGTCTTCTACTTGCAGCTATGCAGGTTGAGGAGACATTTGGTAACAAAGTGACCGTATTTCTACCTGAAGTTACTGTCTAAGTAATAAATGGTGTAGAAAAATGGACCACACAAATCTGAAGTAGATTTACCCAACTAAAAAGCTGGCTAAAGCATCTTCTTTTCATTTTTAGGTCACATAGCAAATGTGATTTCAAGAAATGGACACATTTGGATTGTGTGCTGTCAGACATAACCACACGTGCATGATTTCTGATGGCATTGCAAAGGAAGTTTTGATAGGATGTGATACTGCAACAAGGTGAGTAAACTGACCTAGTTTTTTATTCAACACAGTAGGTCAGCACCTACCAAAATTTGAGGCTTTGCTGTACATTCAGTATGACTTGTAGCACTGGCTTCAGTGGAGCTGGGATTGCACAGAACAAAGCCCAGAGGCTTAAAGCTTACAATTTACAGATGAGTACTATGTCTTTACAGTGTTTCAAGCATAGGCAACCATCCTGCAGCATGAAACGTATGATTTCTCTACTCCCCTGTTCTGTATTACCAAGGATATGAATATGAAAGAAATGCCCCCAGCTCTTATTGTTTATACAGTGTTGGCTACACCCACTGCTTCTACACCTGAGTGCATAATCCTCTTTGACACCGTGATCTGCCCAGCAGCTGGGACTCCAGTACTGTAAACAGTTTTGTAAGTGATTAAGGACAACCAGGTGAATGCTGCCCTGCAATGGCTGGTATTTT
This sequence comes from Grallaria varia, assembly GCA_013396735.1. Lineage (NCBI taxonomy): Eukaryota > Metazoa > Chordata > Aves > Passeriformes > Formicariidae > Grallaria > Grallaria varia. Next base: position 92,561 of record VWZG01005214.1, read on the forward strand.
TACTGCCAGAAAATTCTGAGTCAGGATGGGGAATAAACAGGAAATTTTAAGTAATGAAGAAACAACCTATCCATTTCTTTCCTGTTCCTACCACTGCTCAGGCTGCTTTCTGCACACCTTTAAAACACACCTGGATGTTAGAGGATTCCCTCCACACCTGCACCCCAGATGAACCAAAATGGGGAGCAAATCTCAATGCAAGGACTTTTCTTACATTTCTGTACAATCAAGAGCCCATCCAGATTTTAGAAGTGTTTTAACAAATACTGGTAATAAGTCAAATGTATTTTGTGAGTATCTGGATCATTCTTTCCATTTGAGTAGCAGAGGCTTACAGTGTTAATCTCTGTGACAACTTTAGACTTCAGATAAGCAAGTACACTACTTGAATTTCCTAAAATTATTTCTACTTATAATAGGTTTGAATTTGATGCATTTTATTCCATCATATAAACAATAATTTATAATTCGGGGATTTTTAAATCTTGAGTGAAACAAAGAATTGCAGTGGTATATCAGCAATTTGTATGTGACACTTAGTGATGTACTTCTGACCTTCCCAGCTCCCGCTACATTTAGTTCTTGTTATTTCTCCCTTGTCTTTCTTTCCCCTCAAGGAAGGGCACGCAGTCAGAACAATACTGGTTAACAGCAAAATTCACGTTCAGGCAACCGTGGGAGACAGTTTGCAGCCTCAAATTATAAACTTGAGATGCTTCTGTTGTTTCTGCCATCTGCTTTCCTCTCCCAGGCTTTTGAACTGGACCCACTGCAACATTACTAATTACACTTAAACTACTATGGCAAAGTAGAAGTCACCCTTTACTAAAAAGCAGCAGCAGCAAACCCTCCTCACCCTCCTCTCCTTCAAAAACCCACCAAAAACCTTTTGACAGCCTACCAGCTCTTCCCTGGGAGCAGGTCCTAGGTGAAACAGTTTTTTGCAGATGGGTCTCTGAACACAGTGGTCTATTTACATAGACACTGTGTTAAAAACAAACTCACACAAATGAAATTAAAGACCCAAGTAGCTGAAAGAGGGTAATTTTAATGGAAAATCTCCTTTTGCACTTGTATGGAAATAACAACTGCATATACCAAATGACTGTCATTTACTGCAAATTGCAGCAGTGGAAGAGAATGAGTAAAGGAAAAAATTATCTCAAGAATCTATCAGGTGTTTTACCACCGGAGCCTGCTCAAGGTCAGAAACACAGTTGTGAAAACAAGACCACAAAGCAGGGCTTGCTGCTTAAGGTTACTCCTTCTTCCTGGGGAACAGGAGAGCCAGGTGATCGATGCTGTTTCTAGAAGTGTATAACACTCCTCTGCCAGGGACAGCAGCTGCCCTACAAACACCAGCCCTGCCTGGGGCAATAGCTGAGCCAGCCTGGCTTTGCAGAGCTCTTGCACAGCCAAACCAGGCAGAGCCCCACTGCTTCTCTCAAGGGCCTACCCATTGCTTCATGCAGACCAAGTGTCAAGTCTGCTCTTTTCTTTAAGTTGCCATTGTGGTCACTCTGAGAACTATTTTAGACAATGTTTCTATGTGCCTTTTATGTACAAGAGCTGTATTTCTAGAATTTAAAATGGTCATTCTGGAAACACTACAAGTACTGTGTACTAATTAACTTTCCAAAGTACTTAGTACTTTTGTTGCCAATGACCCATGTAAAGAAAGACATCTGAATGAGAAAATCACATCCAAATGGCAATCCTGTGCAAATGAGCTATTGCATTAAGAAAGTGTGCTAAATAGCTAATTGGTTTAAATGGATGTTTGACTGGAAACAGTGAATAGAGTATTCATTTGACAAGGAGGCAGAATTACTGGAATTTCTTTCTATATATAAATACACATGAATATTTTATGATACTCTCATGCACATGACATCAATATGCATTCTATACAGCACTTCTTACTGGAGTAAGGAAGTGGGTAATAATGTTGGATTTTGTTTTATGGGACTGAAACACAGGAGGACTTAACATTTTTATAGGAATTTTAACTATGATATCTGACCAGTTGGTTCAAGGTGGAGCTCAAATTAAACTTAATTGCAGCAGGTAGCCTGAACAGTTGCCTAAGGAGAAAGGCACACATCCAAACAACATGTGATGACCATCCCAAAGAACATCTAAGAAAAGTCCATTTCAACTCAAATACTGCTTTTTCAGGGCTACTAACACAACCTGCCATTGGAGTCCAATACTTAAACTATGATAGTTTTAATACTGAGGACAATTCTGCATGTCACAGTCTGAACTGAAGCTCTTCACATACACTGAAGTATAGAATAGAATAACATGGTCCCACCACTAAAGTATTATACACTCTGTTACAGCATGAACTTCCCCAAAGTGATAAAACTAGGGATTAACATTTCAAACTTACTTTTTGAACTTGTTTATTATCCCACTTTCATTTTTCTTGATGTCATGCACCATCTTTTGAAGCTTCCTGGAAGATATTAAACAGAGCCAGCATTAAAATTATCAAGTGGTTGAACATCCATTTATATAAATTAAGAAAAACATGTTTAATATATCTTCAGTAAGTACTTTAGTCGCTAAATCACTTGTGCATTAATTTTTCCTACCTTTAACATTATTGGTGTTATCCTTCTTAATACAACTAAATGCAGTTTAAACAATTAACTTAATAGTGAGTGCATCAGGAAGAAATATCATTGCCTAAATTAAGTTTAGAATATTTCAATGTTAACATTTTGTCCAGAACCATCTTTACAACACTGCACAGCTACACTGGGAATGCCCTCTGACTTCTGACCTTACATGGGATGTTTTACTTCACCTCCATAGTGTTTGCAGTCACAATGGCAGGGGGAAACCAATTCATTCCTGGGCTCAGGCCTATTAGAGTACTGATGAGGTTGAGTTGTAAAAACTCATGATCTTAGAACCCCAGTTACATGGACTGATATCTGGAATTGCAGTTTGTTTCATTCATCAGCTGCAGTGACCTCATTAAAATTTTACTTTTAATCACAGCAATTGAAGTTGACTATTTTTCATTTGGCAAGTATCATTTAGAATCCCACCTCTCTTCTCATTTAAAAAAACCCACATCACTAAAATCAAGTCAGAACACAAAGAACATTTTGCAAAAGACCAACTTTATAGTGAAACTTTTCCAAAGTCTGCAGACACTAGAAACTTCTATAGAAATCATATATTATTTTTAATTTCTTCACGCTGTGTGTTCTTCCTTTCACGTAAACTTAGGATTTTTTATTAGACCTGAGCTGAAGGTTTTAGCAAAACCAATATTTTTCTTTTTCAAAAAACACTTAAAAAAATTTGCCTCCCATTCTTTATTATAAGTTGTCCATGCCATTCCACGTTTTAGTCTTCCCTACTTTCTCTCTGATGCACAGTCAGGGTACCAATAGACTCTTGGGCAGTTTGCTTACAAAGAGAAGTACAAGCATCAAAGTACTCTTTCTTCTTTCTAAAGTTTTCTTTAAACTTGAAACCTTATTATTCAGAAGGTTGAGTAACACACAGAGCTTCACTAAAAAGAGAAAACTTCCAGCTTCATCACTAGAAATAGAAAACTTTCTCTTGAAAATTAAAATAATTTTTTAATAGGAAATTGGAATTAGATGAGAATTAGCTAATCAAAATCACATTAGTGCAGTTACTTCCAGGTTATTTGTCTGCAGTCTTTGGTTTGGGCTGAGCAGACATGTAGCCACTCAAGGCATCAGGTAGCAGCTGAATACTAGGCTTATGTTGGAAAGGGCCTTCCTACCTCTGCCACTGATCTTAGAGCAATTGTATTAGTGATAATTAATCCCACTTTATGAGACTTGCTTAAAAAGAACAATTAAATAACTGAGTACTTCTAATTTAGAAAACTGAATAATGAAGCTTGATTTTATTCTTGATTATGTTTATTAACAGAACAGAAAAAACTATTCCCTGCACTATGTCAGCAGAAATTGATGGATAATTCACATTTTTAGCAGTTCTGTAATAACAATAACATGAAAGCTGTATCATGAGTCTGATACTTGAAGAGTATTCCTAGAGGCTAAATCTTTGCCCAAATTTACTTAAAAAGCCATTCAACCTATTCTTTCTAAGTTCTCAACTCAGAAAAAAAAAACTAGGGAGACTAATGGACAAATAATTCACAAGCACATTTATAACTTTTGCTGAAAACTCAAACTATTAATTTAGAGCAAAATGATACAATGCTGTCTGCTGATATAAAGAAATAAATTACTTATAGGTGTGAAAAACAGGTGCACAGCAAAATGTTCCAAGATTTCCAGCAAAAATGCACTACACCTATAACAGAAGCTTGGATTATTATCTGAACTAAACAGATACAATAAATCCGGGGTGCAAGGTTCAGATGAACTTCTGCTTTTCTGTGGTATTTGTTGTTGTTTATTTTTTCCCTTACAGATTCAGCTTCTGGTTATGCTTTAAACATCCCAAATAGCCATTTTCTGCAGTTTACTGTTTCTGTGTTGTGCCCCAGCTGGCACCTGGCAGTGTCTATAAATTAAAAGCAATGAGGAATGAAAAGACTGAGAGGAGATTTAAATGGTTTGGTTCTAGTCTGGGGAGAATGATTGTCTGCAAGTGCTTGTGTTTCTTTCAGAAAGGCTCGCCAGACTTCAATTAGGCACACACGGAAGCATCAGTTACACTTCTTCCCGAGTTCATTGTTCGTTGGAGATAGGACTCAAACATCATCAACAACAATAACAAAATTTAAATGTAGATTTATATCTGAATATTGCTTATTGCTCAGCACTGACATGAATATATCTTTGCATTAGGAAAATTATGGCTTTATTTTAAAAAAAGTGGGCTTTTTTCACCTCAGTGGTTTTATTCTATATTATTGTTTTGTCACTAAAAAAAATCTACACACACACACACAAATAAAACCCACACCAAAATTGCTGACCACAAGTACCTGGAACAGTTTGCTTTTAATTTGATCATACTTAGGGGAATTGATTAGAGTATCATGGGTGTTCCATGAGCCTTGAATAAGGCTATAGATTAAAAGATCATTTTAATATGTCTTTCTATTTAAAAAGGGCATTTAAATTAGAGATAATCACAAGTGCTGTCACTGGGATGCTATTTTTCCATGCAGATAGATGAAACCAAAACAATCCCATTTTTGCATAATCAAATTTCCTAAAATCTGTCTCTTATTTCTTATTCTTTTTATGGAGGCATTTCATTTTCTAATTACAACTTTGATAAATTAGAGTACCTAATATATGTTTGTGTGAATTTTTTCAATCTTGAAGGTGAGGTAGCTCTTACAGGGTTATTAGAATACTTGCTTTTTGCCTCCGGACAATTCAACTTGTATCAAGCCTGTGAGAGTAAGCAGGTAACCAGGGCAGTGTGAAGTGGTAAGTGTAGGAAGTCATCAAGCATGGCTGATCTCCAGTTCAAGTGCAATCCCCTTTGACCCATAAGGTTGAACAAACTGCAAAAACCAGTCTATCCAGTTAGCTAGAGGCCCAGATTTCTTGAGGTGCCAGGCAATATAATAGGCAACGACTGAAAAGTTTTACAAAGACCTATCTGTCTGACCTGAGATATCGGAGAGACAGTAGAAAAGATGAGAGGCAGATAGCAAACTCTGTGGCAAGAAGATTCTCCAAATCTTAAGGGTCTCAATCCCAAGCCCAAAGCTGTTCCAGAGCAATGAGGAAGGTGAAGCACAGAAGGGCATTTATACACTTAATGCTTTGCCTGGATCTACGTACCTGACCAGTGCTAAAATACTAGTTGTATGGCTCTCAAATACTTTACTTAATATTATACTCCAAGTAAAAAGGTTCATTGTGAGAGGAGTTTATCAGGGCAGCAGCCCTGACAGTATCTAGGAAATGGAGCCTACCTTGGCCCAGTGCAGACAGCCCTTGCTGCAGGTACATAACTACAACCCTCTTTCTTCACAACCTTAGTCAGGACCTCATTACCAACTAATGTTTCTTCTCTTGTGTTCTCTTGGGATGAGCAGATACTAGAAACATTCAAGGACCTCAATCAGCTAGTACTGTAAATGAAAATAATAAGTACTGTAAATGAAAATAATAAGTAATACTAGTTTTACCTTGCATTGCATGTAATTAAAGATAACTAAGAGGTTAAACTTAAGAGTTGCTTCTTAACTACAAGCACCAACTCTTCATTCATTCTGGTTGAGAGCTTTTCATGTAAAACAAATCTTGCAAGTAAAGGTGCAGTCTGTGTCACTGTTAGTCTTTGAAACACATTTCAGCAAAAGACAGATATTTTGAGATCCAGCTTAACTGTGACAGGTATAGACTGGATGGGACCCTTTGGGTCATGAACTCGCTGCAGACAGAATAGATTTTCAAAATTCTGCAGATGAGAAGTTTGGAAGTCTTGGCTCTTGGTGCTTCTAAAAAGTGTCAGGTATATATTAGAATATATATTAGGTATATATTAGAAATTCTACATGTTGGAGGGATTAACAAAAAAAGATCGAATCCGAAAATGAAACACTTTTTGAATGAAACAACATTGTGTTGCTGTTTTTCATACCTTACCAATTGGTACCTTCAGTAACTCAGAATTATCAGATCTATTGACAAAGTATGAAGTATAAAGGAAGGAAGCTTTACCACATATCCTGAAAGAAGGATTTGCTGTGTCACAAAATACCTAGCTGCACTCAAGGACTGGCAGAGCCGCCTTGAGATGAAACAAAATGAAACAAACCCACCCACTCTTTGATCTGGTCACAGCTCAGTGTATGAGGAATGCATGATGAGTGAAAGAAGGATGCTGGGTGGACCTGACATGTGACACATCCCCACCTTCAGACATCAGCTGGAAGCTTTTGGATCTTTTGCATACACACTATCCTACAAAAGCTTTCTGAAGTTATAAATAATTTTTAAAAGATAAAAATATAACTAACATGATTAAGAATAAAGTGTGCAACAAGCTTTCAACTCAGACGTGAGATGAGGTACAGAGTCCCCAGACTTGAAAAAGAGGAGTCTATCTTAATTTCAGACAGATCTGTTGTAATATGGAATTTTCCCACCACTTAGACTAATTTTGGACAAACTGTATTTATCATTATTATACGTCTGTGAACACATTTACAAATGCATATTATGTCGCTATGCATATGATGGCTCAGAGCAGTCAGCATGAATGGTTCCTCAGCAGTCATGACCTTTTACTGCTCCTGGAAACAGAGAAGGATTTTCTGTGTGCATGAACAGCACAGTTCACCTGCTTGTGCTCAGGGAATCCAGTACTTTGTACCTTCAGTGTGCACACTGGTTGTACTTTAGCTGTACAGCTGCCTGTGTCACAGGGCAAGTGACAGTCCCTGGCAAGTGACATCACTCTCCTGTAAGAGCACCTATGGGGTCTCTGGAGTGGGCAGAAGGGGCACAATTGCTTCGAGGTGTCTGGCTGTGAGCACTTGCAGCTGGGATGAGTCTTGAGAATGCTTTTGGACTCAGGGCTGACTGCAGCAACAGTAGAAAGTGCTAACAAAACAAAAAACACTTAAACAATTCACAGGAAGGTTTCTATAATACAGGCGTACCTATTTCTGCTTATCTGGAGGATTAGAATCATACCTCCTTAAATTTCTGGTGTTTACAGACTGTCTAAATTATCTGTTTTGCCTCTTGAAAAATCCCCATCTGTACTCACAAACCAGTCTCTTTATTTAAAGAGGGGCAGAATTGTGAGCATGATACATTGAAATAGGTCTGGAAAGGAAACTTTGCGAGCCATATTGAGACATTCAGCATTAAGTGACCACAATATTCTTTCTCCTCTTCCTAACATCAGTTCAATCTTTAACTGATGAAGTTCAATTGGCTTTAACATAGAAATAATAATTAAAAAAATTAATCCCACTGTAAATCAGACAGCTTCCACTCCAATTTCAGTTCTTATACCTTTTTGGGTACATCTCAGGTTTCTCACTGACAGGACAACCTGTAGTTCTGTGCCTAGCAAGTCACATTTTCTGAAGATCATTACTATGGCCATTCACTTAAAGCAAGACTGTAGGTAGGTGTAGCACTCATTTTTGTCTTAAGAAAAGCAGCATAATAGATCTTGTTTCTTGGAGGTTTGTTTTAATGTGGGTTTTGTCTGTTTTTTTTCCAAAGCAAATTCAAATGCTTAGCATCGGAAACCTAGAATGGGATTTAGTAAGTACAAGTTTAGACTTAAACCAAAAAATCTCCAAAAATATCCCCCTGCCTCAGCTATAAAATTTTACAGAAAAGAACCATAATACAGAAAGCAAGGAAGAGTATAATGGAAGTTGGAGCATAAAAGCTAAGGTATTAGAAGATAAAAACCACAACTCAAAAGAGTAGAAAATTAAAAATTAATACAACTACCTCTGTTAATTAAAAAAACATTAAAACATGAAACTAAAGAAGGAACAACATGCCCAGACCCCTCCTTTACGGCTTCTCACAGTACAATTATTCCACCATATTCTCCCCAGCTGGTCTTTGTTTTGTGTTTCCATTTGCCTTCAGTTTTATAAACAGCTATGCAGGTGACCAAATTAAGAAAGTTATTGTTTCTGGACAAAGGGGAAGACTCCTGCTGGCTTTAGTGGGAAGAACCTGCCTACCTAGAAGGGGATTTGTAAAAGTACCACTTGAGATTTTGAAAAGCTTGAAGCCTTTATTTTTAACTGCCTTATTAAATTAACAAACAAGAAAAGCACCACCTTTCCCATGACAGGCTTCCATGAACACAATGCTCCTGACATGGTCTCGGTGGAAGAATGTGGGTCTTAGTGAACTGGGTGTCTACATAAGAAGTATTTTCTGTATCTGCCAGTTTTCTGCTAAGACAACCCAATTAAATTATATAAAACAACTGGACCCCTTCCCATCTCCTTTCTAATTCCTCAGTAGAAAGCAAAAGGAAACACTCAAATACAGAAAGCAGCTAATTCTTCTCATTAGACCTCCCTCAGATGCTTCAGATCTCCACATGCACGCACCCCTGTGTCCCACGCTCCCTGAAACAGCGAGACTGGAGTCCTTTGCAAGGAAATGCAGGCTGTCAGCAGCCAGCCGGGTTGGAGCTGCTGTTGCCAAGGGCTGTTACATCTGTGTAATGCATAAAGACATAGCTGAATCCTTGAGGTGCAGTCAGATAAACTACTCCAGTTGCTACTGGTCCAAGATAGGGGGCTACAGCCCCTGCTCCACTCTGAGGGCTTATCACAACCCATCGCCTGCAATGGCTTCCATTATGGGAGAGAAGGAAGTTTGGAGCTGAACGTGGTAACCTGTGATACCAAACCATCCATTCAAGGCACCAAGCCTTTGATCTTTATCTGTAAAGCTATCTCAAAGCTGTGAAGAAAAGTTCAAAGAAGTTTGCTTGTGGGGAGAAGTCAATTACAGCTACCTATCTGAGAGGAAGAGGGAACAGCAAATTGTCTTCTGCTGTGTTCATGAGATGCACGAGGGGAAATGACCATAAATAATTTATAGTCAGTTTGCCAAGAGTGTTGCTTTTTAAAAAAGTCTCAATAACATCCTATTCCACTCACTTCTGAATCATCCACTATTGTGCCTAAAGGCAAACCCCACAATTAGAGCAGCTGTGTGTTTACACAGTACACACAGAAGCACAGAAAGGCTAAATATTGACTATCCCTCTACATAATCTTCACAAAGAAGCTGTCAGTCCCTCTTATACTACTAAGTACTAACATACACTGAGGAAATAAAAATATGTAGCATATAAAGGCATAATACACCTTGGACACAAATCAGTCCTGACATGAAAGTATAAGTACTTTGAGGTGACTGGGAATTTTCCATATTGAAAGAACTCATGAAGACTGATCAGGGGGACCAAGACAACTAAAGCCCTATCAACATCACCAACCGAGTGGTGCAACTGCTTTCTCATTTTAGATCAAGGCTCAGGCTTGTTCTGAGTATGTATGGACAGTATATTGATAGTAAAGGTTTCGTATGTTTAAGTTGTACAGTATTTTTTTTGCAACGACCTTTTTCTTTCATTTAGCAGAGAAGAATAGCAGACCTGGTTTCTGTTATCTTTCTTTACTACTACTGGGGACTTCAGAGCTGATTTTGAATATCAGAATGCAGTGATGGCGAAGCACTTTTTAGTACAACTTTTAAAAAATAGAGATATTTAACAACAGCCGGAAGCATTTGAGGTGTGGACACCTCTTCCCCCTTATCCACATTGTTTTCCCCTCTATACCAACTGAATATTAGTGATACTGTAAGGAGTACAGAAAAAAAAATGAGCTATTATAATATTTTGCAAGTGAATATTACATGTCGTTTCTTGACAAAAAACGTTGAAGTATATTTTCTGTTCTGTAACTGATCTGCTCAGTTTTGAATCTTTTTTTGGTTGACTGATCTCTTTTTTTGCACCAGCTCACTGGATGTAAGTTAATGCAGTATAAAACAAACAAAAAGAAACCACACACAGAAGCCACATTCAAAATGCTTACTCTGTCTTTTCTGAAAGGTTTGCAAGCAGCAGGAGGTTACTTTAAAATACAGTTCCAGCTAAAACTAACTGAGTGCTGTATCTCCCTCAAGGACTAGTACACTAGAACCTGATTGGTGAAGGAGAGCAAGGGCAGAAATATAAAAGAGTTACATGGGTTTTTATATTTCACCAAAAAGAGGAAGCACGAAGTCATTGCAGGGAAGTGAATAAAGTCAGGATTTGGTATGAACCCAGAAAATTACCACTACACTGCTGTACTTGGGCTGAAAATGTTGTTGCTCAAGCCAGAGAAGCATTATATGCACCATAGATGTGGGGTGGCACTGGCAGGGATCTAACAGAGGCTACTCACGAATCTGGTTTGTTTATTTTGTTCTGAAGCCTATCAAGTTTTGTTAAAAACTTTAGAGAAGTACTTTGGTCTCCAGGTCACTTTAATGGAGCCCACAGGGGCTGCCATTGAAAGGGGAAATTCCACTCTTTAATGCCCTTGGTGCTTACCCAGCTATGATGACTCATGGAACTTCCAGCTGGGAAACTAACCTCTTTTTTCTTTTGCCAGTTTCGATATCAGCAGGATCAGACCCAGCTCATCACATGGTCATTGGATCCCTAGTGCCAGTGGGAGGGAGGAGATGAGTGGCAGGGTGAGCAGGGATGTTGGGAGGGCAGAAGGAAGGGACCTGCTCTTTTGGCAGCAGCTCAGACTTATGCTGAGTTAAATTGGCCATGTAACTACAGCTCCAGTAGCACTTCTTGCCCCTGTGCTTCTTGCAGAGATGCCTGTAGCGTCTATATTTTAAGACATGAAGGAAACATTTAGCCACATGGTACAGCCACTTGTATTCATAGCCTACTTCACCCAGTTGTCCTTGCATTAAGCCTGAAAAATGTATGCTCATGTTTTTCATATTATTGCCTTGGGATGCATTATTTTAATTCTTTCTACAGTATTTACTGTGTACTCATTTATGTCGAGGTTATCAACCTGTAGCATTGCGCATCTGGGTTTGTTTACACCAGGAAAATGAACTTGGCCAGAATGTATATAATAACAGATTAGGATAAAGATGCTACCAGAATTTTCAAGCTTCTTCTACCCCTCAGTCATTTATTATGGTTGTCATCAACCAAACTTATTTACAGAGTATGTAAAGTTCTTTCACAGTCTACCAAAAATCTAAGATGATTCCCTGCAGCCAAATGGGAAAATCCTGTCATTTTCAGCCACTGTTTTCCAATTCTCTTCTCTGTTGAGGACATAAACCCAGTAATACTTGCTTTCTAAAAGACATAATTGCTTATCTGGCATATTGTAACATGCTTTAGGGTACTTAAGAGAATAAAAGATGTTATCCAAAACTAAAATCAGTCCTCTAATGCAGCAATCATTTTAAAAACCACATAAAAACATGAGGAAAAAACTGCATAATGAGCAAATACATTATTCCTTTCTAATGATCAGCGACTTCTAAATCATCTACAAAATATGATTTAGACATCGGAAGATGGCTAAAAATTACTCTTGAATGACTTCTGAAGTCAGATTTGAAATGTGGAGGAATTTCCATTAAATACATCAAATAGAGCAGATACAAATTTTCCTCATTGCAGTGTGCATAAAGTAACGTGTTACAAAGGAGAAGCACATTTTAATCCTGAACTGTACCAATCCAACAAATTAAAAGGAAACATTCAAATTTTTTAAATGTAAAAAATTTCAGTTATTTTAGCATTGTGAACATGAAATAAAGTGTCCTGAACTCTCCACATTCTAATTTTTTAAAGTTTCTTTTTGGCAGGTAATTGAAGTCTTATTTTCTCCTCTGTGTTTGGTCACAATGCTGGAACTGCCTGCAGTGTTAAACCTCCAGTTTTCACTCATTGTTTAAACAAAACGCCAAAACAATGCTTAGGATATTTAAAAATGTTTCGATTACATCATGTCTGGCCTGTTACAACCACGAAGATGAAACAGTGGTGGAATAAGCTGTGCCAGTGACTGCACAATTTTGCCAGCACCAGCAGAGCGAAGCTAAAGGTACTGCATAAGGATAGCTCCCCTTGTGAACAGACTATACTCTTACAGTGCTGTCCTCACACAGAGTTTAAACCAGTGCTTCTCATCAGTTTCAATATTATACCACGTTATTTTGTCCACATTGCCATATTTTTGTCTAACACACAGTCAGACATACTTTTCTATAAATAGCATTTTAGGCAGAAAATTCCTTGCCAGAATAAATACTATGTGATTATTTGTGTTTTATGGATTTTTTTAGGTCTGTGTTTAGTTTGTTTTGGGGTTTTTTTCCTGTAAAAAGTAGTGTGTTACAGGTTTGGTTTTTTTGGTTTGTTGGTTTGACTTTTTTAGCTTGGAGATTGGTCCAGGCAGGATGATGTAGCTGGAAAGAAGAAAAGAAGCTTTAAAGGGATTGGTATAATGAAATGGTGCAGAGAAAGGAATAAAGGAGAACAAATATAGATGGGATAGAGGCTGGGCTATGCTGAAGCAAGGTCAAAGGGAGAAGCAAGAGGATTTGACTGGAGAAGTCACACTGAGAATGAAAGAATGGATTTTTGCAGCACTGTCTGGGGAAGTTTGCATTTCCTATCTCATTCCATTCCAAAGTCCAGAGATGAGAGAGATTCATGAACTGTTTAAGCCGACAGAAATCTACAAGGAATAGAGAATACACAGCTTTATCTTTTAATCACAGTCCTGTGCTTTGTATGGCAAACTGGACCTAACAATCCTACAGAAAGAACTTTTGTTTGTACCCATCAGCACAGCAAACATGGTTGGTGACCTCCTTTTCCCCTGTGCCTGTGAAATTCACCTTTGAAGACTGCACCGGACTGTGACTTCATGTGACCTTACAGTGAGCCTACATTTTGGTGAGCTAAAACATGGGTGTGCCACAAACGCTGCTGTCGTCACAGAATGTTACTGTGCAGTGGAAATTCTCAGGAGAAACTGGAAGCTGAGACAGGAGACCACTGGAGGTGGCAGTGGGGGGGTCCCAGAAGACCTTCATAGCTGTCTTGTCCTTAGGACCTGAGACTGGAGGCAGATTAAACTTTTGTTAGAAAGAGGAGAACACCAGATCAGGTAGAAGAGCATAACTGAGATGGCCCTGACTTGTGAAGAGGAGACAGTGATGAACAATTAGAAGAGGTTTGTCTGGAAAAATCTCATACGTGGAACAGTTCCTATCTGGGCCTTTAGACCACTGAACAGTGTCCAAGTAACTTGACATTTGAATCACTGAAGATGATCAGAGGGCTGGAACACCTCCCCTGTGAGGAAAGGCTGAGAGCATTGGGATTGTTCAGCTTGAAGAAAGCTGACCTTACTTCACATATACTTTATTGCAGCCTTTCAGTACCTGAATGGGGCCTACAAGAAAGCTGCAGAGCAGCTGTTTACAAGGGCATGTAGTGATAGAGTAAGGGGGAATGGCTTCAAAGTGAAGAGAGGAGGTTTAGATTGGATGTTAGGAAGAAATTCTTCACTGTGATGGTGGCGAGGCACTGGAACAGGTTGGCCAGAGAACTAGTGGATGCTCCACAAGGCCAGGTTGGATGGGGCTTTGAGCCACCTGGTCTAGTGGAAGGTGTCCCTGCCCATGGCTGAGGGATGGGAATTAGATGGTCCCTTGCAATCTAAAGCATTCCACGATTCTACCATTTGCATGGCCTTTCATCTGGAGTCTATAAGAGGATGAGATGTTGAAGCTGGATGTGGGCTTTGATGCTCAGTTCTGTCATGGGGAGCAGTCTTTAACTTCCTTTGAAACTCAAGTTTCTTTCCTGCTTGAGTTTATTTTTGTTCTTTTGTCCCGTTCAAGTCCATTAATGCAATAAACTATGTTAAAATTTGACTTGAAAAAACAGATTAAGGTTTTAAGTCTGTTTGCTACGACTAATAGCAATTAGTAGAACTAGTGCTCAGATATTCCCCATTCATTTTCTCCAAAAGAAAATGCTATGATAAAGAATCCTATGCATAGAAGGTATCAGTTTACAGCTAAATATCATTTCGCTCCCAAATGAATTAATTTTCTATCCTCTTTCAAAAAGAAACAGTGCCAGAAAATCCTGTGGTAGAGAAAAGACTGAGCAGTTACAGGCAAGCTGTCTCTATCAGTAAAAAATTTATGAAGACCATAAACACCTACAAATTTGATAGACAATTAACAGGCATTCAGGCCTTAAGGAAACGCCTCTTGATTTTCATAGAATTAGGGCTCAAACCTTCCTGTTTAGCAAGAGGTGTGAATACAAAACACTGCAAGTAATTGAACATGCTGTTCAATCTGAGAAAAAAAGCCAATTGCTATTTTTTTCCGCTTGCTTTTAATTGGGAGTTATGGTTGGAGACAGTGATTTTAAGACTTTTTGAGGGGGCTGGTGGGGAAAGAACCACAAATTAACAAACATGAAACTGTGTTTTTGGAAAAGTCTGTCTGCAATCTGGAAGTTGCTAGCTGCATGACCTTAGGCAAGTGAAAGCATGTGGCACGCTTCTGGTTCATGCTGTGGTTTGCCCATCACTGGAGTGGTGATGGAAATGATGCCTTTGAAAAGGACTTCGTGACAAACAGCTGAAGACAGCTATGAGCAGACGGCCATTATTAAGGTTTGTGGTCAGAATAAAAAAATGCAGCAAGTCTGAAGAGATGCTATGACAGAGTCATATAGAAATCATTCAAATACCAGGAATCATAGGCTCAGAGTCTATGGAAGTTGAACCACAAAAGAGTCTGCAAGTTTAGTGCTGTAACTTTTGAGTTGCTAACTTCCTGTTACCCATGTCACCTAGTGTCCCTGATTATGAGTGAATCTATTTATGTATATATTTGCAGTATAATTTTTTCCCCTGAAGTTCAGGCTGAAATCAAGGCACATTAGAGGCTGCCATGGCAGCATGGCTATTGCTCATGTATTCAATCCACACTTTATAAAACAATTCAAAGTACCAAATTATTTGCATGTGCCATTCACGATAAATAACCAAGCAGTGGAATTCACTTTTCCTGAGTATATGGAAGCAGTCAGAACATACAATGTACTCTGAGGGAATACTTGTATAATACTGTGCATGCCTCATAAGAAACACTGAATAAAAATTAATACTAGAATTCCATGAAGTTCCAGCATTGCTATCCGACTGATATTGAAGCTAATTGAGCGACTTAACCGCAAACAACGTACATACCACAACACATTAGGTGAGAGGCATGTAAGAACACTTACGTTTCCTATTCTTGCAATAAACTTCACAAATGGAATATGTGAAGAATTCAGATCTGATGTAAGACTTGC
This sequence comes from Grallaria varia, assembly GCA_013396735.1. Classification (NCBI taxonomy): domain Eukaryota; kingdom Metazoa; phylum Chordata; class Aves; order Passeriformes; family Formicariidae; genus Grallaria; species Grallaria varia. The sequence goes on from VWZG01005214.1 coordinate 108,428, forward strand.
TAGTGCAACAAAAAGCTAGGTCTGGTAGGCTCAAATGTAGTTGAAGCTTAAAATAGCTAAGGTTAGTGAAGCCACATAATATCTAGTTTTTCAGGTCTACACTTAAAAAATCAAAAGATCTACTCTCAGACACTGACTCAACAGCAGCACTTCTTTAATTTTGCTGCTACAAAGCAGAAATTTTAAGAAAGCTGTCTTTAAAAAAAGATGCAAGCTGTAATTACTCCAACTGAACTATGTTTGGCAAGAATATTTCTTGGCATTGCATCTTAGCATATGGAGAAAGGTATGTTTTTAACGTAACCATTTAGTTCATGTAACGTTCAGTACAAACTCTGAAGCATTATGTGTCTTCAATACAGACAGAGGCTATATTAGGAAGTCAATGACACTGCCAACAAGTCCCACAGCACATGGGGTTATTCAGTTGTTTCAAAGAAGGAGGAAAAGGCCATTGCCATCATGTTGTGCTGATCTCTTCCCATACTTGCACGTCTCTTCTAAATTTTTCCTATGCATCTCTACTCATGGAAAGTTCTGCCTTAAGGTTTGAAAATTCTGATACTGTGGTAAGATCCTGTAGCCAAAATTCCAGGTTTCTGTTTAAGGATGTATTTCGACATGCTCAAATTGAAGCATGCCTGCACTTCCACAGCACATGGTGAGAACACTCACATTTGAGAAACATGTGCTCCTACATTCCTTGCACAACTAGGGGGAATTTGCCATGAGGAGGAGAGAAAAAGTAGCTTTTAATACTTCAAGTTGATACGGGAAAGCAGAGCTAATTCTTCCTCCTCCTTATTTTACAAAAGTATTAAAACCTCAGACAAGATGAAGAGTTTCAGGCTCTGTGAAGTGTCAGCTACATGAAGATGCATCAGAGACATGATGCTGCCTTTCTGGTTTAGGGTTTTTGAATCAGTTCACAAACAATCTGTGGATCATGATAAACCTCACATATAGACAGACCCTCTCTGGATACCTGAAAGTAATCCTGCTGTAATCACTTGCAAAAGCGCAGAAGATTCATCCCAGTTACAGTTTTATGTAGAACATGCTTTACTTCTTTATATACCAGTAACTTTCTCAGCTTGTTAACCTTAAGACAGCTGGTTCAGACCAACACTGAGCCCTGACAACATTTAGATGAGTTCAAACTACTTAAGGTGATAAGTTGCAGACAATGAGAAAATTCACTGTCTTCTTCCCCCTGTCCTTCGAGCCTTGCACAGAGTTCTTGCCCAGATTGTAGGATGCAGTCTTGCTGGGATTTTATTAGGTGTGCCTGACTGAGGAACAGAAGTGTCACTGCAGCTCTGCAAGTGCACCCCCCTCCACCCCTGCCAACATTTCAACAATACAGAAAGAGTAGATACCAAGAAATGCATCAAAATTAGCTTTACAAGGGATTATTCCAATTTGCATGAAGGCTTCTGGGGAGAGGGAAAGAGACTTGAGACCGGTTTATAAATTAGCATCCAATGCTTAAGTATGAGTTACTTCAGGAAAAAATATTTTTCAGTATTTCATTCTCATTTTTCAGGAGAAGAAAAGGTTTCTACCTTACTTTAATCTGAAACAGAACCTCTTTCAGCCATTCGGAGGGGAAAAAAAAAAAAAGTCAAAAAGAGCGAGCCCTGAGGTGCCAGCTGTGCCAGCAGCACCCCAATCGCATCACACTACAAATACTTCAGTAATGGCCAGCTTCTGCTTTTTTCCTCTCCAGACCCGTATTTAACTTTGTTCTTCACTTAGGAACATTTCCCATTTTCCAGTTCCCCCTATTCCACCAGTTCTTTCGAAGATGAGGAAATATCACAGAACTTAACTGCAAGAGCCATCTTCATAGGACATCAAACCATTAAGCAATTAAGTTTTCCTAATTTGCATAAGGCTCATCTTAGTGAGTCACAAATTATTTTCTTACAGCTTTGAAAACATTCCCCTTTGCGCCGCAGGTGAAGCCGGACACGCACTTTGCTTTGAGACCTGTGTCCGATTAATCGCTCCAGACCCGCGTTTGCCTCCCACACATCCCCGCAGCGCCCCAGTCACCGCAGAGAGCCCCGTTCGCCCGCAAAGCTCCTGCCAACCTCCCCGTGCCCCGGCGCCTCCCAGCCGCCCCCCGACCGCTCTCCCCGCGGTGCCCCCGCGGTGCCCCCGCAGAGCCCCCGCGCTCCCCGCACCGAGAGCCGCCCGGCCCCACCTGAACTTCTCCCCGGCCGGCACCGTCAGCCTGTTGAGCTTGTCCATGGTCCCGTCCCGCTGGGACGCGCTGCCCCGGCCCAACACCTGCGGGGCAGGGCACGGCGGGGCAGGGCACGGCTCCTCCTCCCGGGCCGGCGGCGAGCGCGGCGGAGCCCCCGCAGGTCGCGCCACCGCCACCGCAGCCGCCCCGCGTCCCGCCCGTGGGCACCGGGGAGGAGGGACCCGGGGACGGCCCCGCCCCGCCCCGCCCGGGGCGCGCACAGGTGGCTGCGGAGCCGGGAGCCGAGGGGGAGCCTTTGGAAAGGCGCTCCTCCCTTTCGAGCCGGCGGAGCGCCCCGCGGCAGGTGCGGCGGCAGCGGGTGGGGTGCGGGTGAGCCCAGCGGGCCGGGGCAGGGCTGGGAACCCGCTCGCTGTCACCTGCCAGCCCCAGGTGACTTGGCCGGCTCCCTCTCCTCCCCGCTCCTCTACCCTTCTGGTCAAGGCGTCCCATGCTGCCGTGGGAACTTTTCCTTTCCCGGAGGTTCTCCAGCAAAATCTAGAGAAAACCATTATCTTATCCTCGTTCTTTTGAATGTAACTGTAAAGAAAAAAAAAAGTTCTTCACGCTGTTTCTTAATCTAAGGCAGGAGAAAATCGTGATCCTTCCGGGATCGGCAAGGCTATTGCCACCCAAGATGCAGGCAGCTGACTGTGTTTTATGGCTCTGATATCTCTGAGTCTGGGACTTTTTGCTTCGTTTTGGGCCCAACCATTTTTTGTTAAAGATGACCTTTGGAAGCAGCTGGTTGCTTCTGCAGGGCAATGTAGGCAGTTTTCACATTCTGCCTTTATCCCAAAGGGCTGATAACTTTGAATTCTCCACCTTTGGAGGATGGCTATTGTTGCTCCCCTTTTGTATATTTGGCCTGTCTGCAGCTTAGTTTATAAACTAAGGCTGCTCTACTAAGGAAACCTACAAGTTCTTTTTTTTTTAAAAGAAGTAAACCTGCATCATATTAATATGTTTTGGTAAGTACAAGGTGTTTTGGGGACACAGATTTTGGTGAGATTCTTATTGCCACATGGGCTAGGTTTTCAAGGTAATACTCCTCAGATTGTACTGACTATAGTTTTTGTCTTGTGAACCTGTAGCAGCAAAACAGACTTTCCTGGTTAGTGCAGATGAGTCTGGGGAAATAGCCTGCCATGAGATTTGTGTTTTTGATAACGGTATCGCTTTGATCTTGGCATAGCTGATGGTTTTGGTCTCTGAGCCTTCAGCATGGAAATCACTTGATATTTGAAAATAGTCTTTTTCTAGGGTGGGCCCAGAGTGTACAAAATTCCCTTTTTGGGGTATCTTATAAAATTTGTGGGCTTTAAGGAATAATATAATAATGTTGAATGCCATTTAAAACACAAAACTTTGAAATTCCACTTTGCATTGTATCTAGTTGTGAACTGGATAAGTTTACAATTTTGCTCCCTAAAAGTTATTTTGAAAATTAAATTAATTTTGAATTAGTTAAAATTAATGCTCTGACAATATGAAGGAGTGGATATGAATAAATTTCTGTCTTGCTTTCCCTTTTGCTTAGATAATCTTCCCACTTATCTGAACACATCCCAGAATAAGAGATTTGCACAGTAGGCTCCTGCAGTGATTTCTCTTACACAACAACTGCCTCTTGCCTGGCTGTCACAGAAATCCCAGGCTGTTTCCCATTGGCATCTTCGGTGGCAGCCTGTCATTTGCATGGCTGTGCTGGTTTTGCCTGGTTTCTTCCTGACTCAACAGAAGTTACAGGTCTAGTTTTAATGCTCTGCAGTGCCCAGTGCAGAGGGCTTTCATGCCTGTCCTCACAGCACTGTCACTTCGCTGCTCCCAGGAAAAGACTGCTGTTAATGCTCCATGCTGAGGGCAACCCCTTTGTCCTGTGAGCTCAGGGCTTGATGACAGTGTGACTCACACAGGATCTCTCACCCCTGTGAGCTGCTGGCCCCTGTGTTTGTGTAGCTGTCCAGTGACATGGACTGGAGAAGGAATCCACTACACACGATCCAGCAAAAAGTCACAAAAAAGGGGTTTTAACTGCAACAGTTCCTTGATTTGATTTGATGCACGGGTGTTTGTAAGAGTGCGGCACAGGGCTGGGGGAATAGGGTGAGTGACTGCTTAGACTGGTACTGCTGCCAAGAAGTTGCTCCTTATAAAGTCTTCATTGCACAAGACTTGTTCATGAAATCTCGTGGCACCTGCTGTGAGGCCTGTCTGCTGGTTGTACCTCAGCCTGTTTGCTTCTTCCATGCACACACATGGCCCAAAATGCAGCTGTGTTTCACTTTAGTACTTAAAACAAGTTTGCAACCAAAAACCCCCAAACCCTTTCCTGCTACTCCATCAGGGCTTGTTTCCACCTGTCTGGAAATCAGTACAAGGAAAGGAGGTGAATGCTTGTCCTCACAGCCCTGGCACTCTGAATAGTTACACAAGGCATATATTGCTACCCTTACTTTCCACTCCTACCAAGACATACTGGCACTGGAAATTTTACTTGGGAAAAGAGTCCTGGCCTAGAATCAACATTATTAACTAGTACCAGCCTTGGCTGGCTCTTTTTGCTCATGCAGAGTATTAGCAAAAAACCTCTAAGACTGAGAACAGCCATTAACCTGGAACCACTGCATTCCACTAAACCAAATTCACAAGTGCCACATCCACCTGCCTTTTGAACCCTTCCAGGAATAGCAATTCCATCATTTGCCTGAGAAATCTGTTCCAATGTCTGATCATTCTCTCAGTGCAGAAATGTAATCTAAACATCCCCTGGCACAACTTGAGACCATTTCCTAGTACTCCCCAAAATAGCACATATAGGACCCAGTATCTCACATTTATCTTGAACCCGAGGCATCTGAGAGAGTGGATTCTCCTGGCCACCTTGTTCCTGGGAAACCAGGGGAGAGTCAAGTGCAAGCGAAGTCCTGAAATTAAGAGAAGGAAGCCACCCTACCCCAAATGTCAAACAAAACCTTTCTAATTACAATGAAATTCATCCTCTTCCTCATTTTAAGTGTGTACATGCATCACAAATGTCTCGATCTAGCCAGCACAGCCTCACCAGCAAATGCCTACAGCCTGCTCAGTTATTTCTGGTCTGCCTGCAAATCAGCCTACCTGGCCATCTGTCCTGGTGCTGAGAAGGCTTGGTTGGGTGCAACAGGATAGGGAAACCACTACAGGAAAACCTTAAATAAAGAAGAACATGGCCAAGCCCCTCTGAACAGCCCTAAGCCTCTACTTTTTGCCCAGCAGGTGCTTCCAGAATCTGAACTCCTGGCCCATGTTGGGGCCAATCCTGTCTGTGGTCAAGTGGGCTTTTTTACAGCCCATATGAAACACACCACAGTGTGCGGTGGGTGAGGGTGACCCTGCAGACCTGCGCCAGGGATGAGCAGCAGGGCTTCCTCCATCCCTCCACCATTACTCATCACCCCAAAAGGGTGTTTCTGGGGGCCCAGGCTGGAGGGGTGACCAGGGCCTGACTAACTCCACTGCAGGAAACACCCTGCCTTCCTCTTCGGGAGCCCTGGGAGGGCCCGGAGGTGGTGGTAGATTTGAGCCATGCAGCAACATAATGTCATGCTATTTTTGTAGTTGTAACCCCAGCAACTGCCCCTCTCTGACATAATGTGCTCATCTGGATAAAGACAAAGAGGAACTGGGATTTTTTTTTACCACGTGGGTGGCATCTTGACCACAGTGATGGTTAACATGAAACTCTCCTCCCCAGCCACAAAGGCCATTTTAGGTAGGTGGGCATTGGTTTCGAGGGGTGCCTGTGTCACCAGTGTGCTCCCTGGCACATCTGGGGCCAGCAGGGATTGTGCTGCTGCCTGCTGAGACACGGCCTGGAAGCCTGTGCCATCCTGCACTGCCCAGCTGAGGGACAAGGCCCAGGAGTGTGGCCATAGTGGTGTCTCAGAAGAATGGATCTTCAAGTCTTGGATGAAGTGTTTTGCAGGGTTGTTCCCACAGTATTGGTCCTCTGGAGCAGCATCATTGAAGCCCTTTACCTAAACGGTATTTTCTTATCTAAAGTGTTAAGAACCCACATCCACACAGACTCTGACACTTTTGTCATTATGTAGATAGCCACTAACTTTATTTGCCTGTATATGGCTAAAAAAGATAGAGGATGAATTCCTAGCACTACTACCTAATATAAGTAATGCAGGATTTGCCAGTAAATTCCTTTGGCAGGATGGCTTACAGAATATGCATGCATTTTTATTTTAAATTTTTGATACTTAAAATGGCATTGTAATTTTGAAAAAGGTCTTCTAAATGCCACTGACTGTTGCAACATAATTTCCTCCTCACTGCATATGTTGCTGCTTAGTCTGGGTTTGTCTCTCTTACCCTCTCCCAATATGACTGTGTAATTCTTCATTTATACTCATAAATTAGATTTTTAAAAGCAACTTCTTTATCTTTTATGTTCAGAAATAAACCCTATTTTTTTATCCCCTCTGCTATTTTCTGCTGTTTGTTTCCCACTGGCTTGTTCCTTCCACCTGCTGCCTCATTCTGGCAGCATGTTCTGGTTTCTATTTAAGAGCTGTTGAGGCTGTTGTGGCATGGTCAAAATCAGACTCAGTGAAACAAACTGTGAGTGTCCTACCTTCATCTGGCCAAAATTTGCTGTGAATTGGCAGGTATTTCCTGTTTACTCTATATCCTATTGTTAAGATAATTTTTGGTTTGACTTGGAATTTCTGAGTAGGTAGAAAACTCGTGTAGCACAGAAACAAGGGTTCAGACAACTTGTCTAAAGCACTTTAGTTCTTGGTAAGTGGTGTCCCTATATCAGAACAAGCATCTTGATACAGAGACCATTGTAGAGAAACAATTAGGCAAAATCCAGAGTCTGACTGCGTCACTGACAAGACTAGTATTTTTTTTTGCCCAAAGATTTGCCCCTTTGATGACTGTTTTGTTTTTTTTTTTCCCACTGAAATTAATGCTCTCTAGTTTAATACCTTCTAGTATGTGGTTTGTATGATGATTTTGGGTTTGTCAGACATTCCTGCTGATGCTACCAATGTTAAATATAATATATTAGCTGTGCATATGTTCCTTTTAGATTCATAAGTTTTGATGGTAGCACCTTTTTATGGAGACCATTCATGTCATTGTTTGAATGGGAATTACAGACTGACTGTATTTAGTCTGGAGAACCCAGGGGGCCCTTTGTGTTTCTGATCTGGGTTGGCAGCTGAAGTTGCATCCTGACTACATCGTGGGTGAGGCTTAGTGATGCAGCAGCACCTCCCTATAACCTCCTCTGCATGGCAAGAAACCCTAGGAATGTGTCCCAGGTCGGAGCTGTGGCACACAGGAGAGAAGGGCAAACAAGCTGCAGAAAAGAGTGTGAAGAATCCAAGCCAGGGTACAGGCACAGCCTTGGCTCCCAGTTGCCATTTCTGAACTTGTGGAATTTTACACAGTTGTAATAAAACACAGAGAATTATAAACTCTCTCATAAACATTTAGCAATGAGAAGGAAAATAAAAAGAACTGCTAATAGATTAGTTAAAAACATCCATTTACAGTATATCTCTTTAATGTTTATTTTTAATGCTTTGAGGAGACAGTGCTGCATCAAAGGATCTCAATAAACTATGCAAGACTATTTCAAGAGGAATTTTTTTTACAGATTGCATTAATGCCCATAGGCACAGTCTAGTGCCTTCAATGTATATGAAACAGCAGAGAAACCTGATTTGAAGTAACCAAACAGTTGATAACCAGGTTTCAATTTTATTCATAATATGACCATATAAAACTTACTTTTCCCCTCAGTTGTTTTATTAAACCCATTTCTTAACCCATTCTTGATTAACAAAGTTTTGACTCCAACATTAATGGAGATAACTGGTCCAATTTTTTTCTTAAAAGTACTTAGGAATCAAGGGTGCAACTGTTCTTTATAGAGAAGAGGTCATCAAGAAAATTTTATGTACTACCTGTCTTGCCAAGTAGTAGGGTGTTCTTTGCTTTTGACTTTCCTGTTTTTGGGGAATGTGAGGAATCACAAGACAGCTTTGTGAGCTTTTTTGTGGTTTTTCCTTTAGGAAATCCTGACAATAGAGCAGCAGTGTAAGCTCCCCTGAGCAATATGTAAAATGATTGAAAATTCATTTTCTGTCTGATTTTACTGTCTTGAGCTCATAGCATTTCACCTAGCACAGAGGTGCTTCTCGCTGCCTATATCTACCTGCTGTCTTTAGTCTTTCTCTGACTGACAATTGCTTCAAAGAGCATATTTATTCATATGTAGAGGTCTATATTTAAAGTATCTACTGCTTGAGTTCTGATTTTGTACTACTGCTGGAATAGCACTAAAGGGAGAGCTTCAACCACGGAAGCAGTGTAATGTGAATGTGAATGTAACTGGTCAGTAATAGGAATTTGGCTTGATCAGTCTGCCTTCACGTGAAAGTCAGGAAATGACTGCCACAGTTCTGTTTTTGAAGGATGCAGAGGTTTAACAAAAATAGCCCAAATTGGTACCATCTACATCTGAATCAGAAAACAGCCCAAATTCAAACCACCTGAATCTGAACTGGAATCCGTAGTCATGTAGCAGGCTCAATTTTTTTCCTGACGGAATCCACTTTTTGAAAATATTTTGTATATATTTGATTTCTTCTGCTTTCAGAATATCTGTAGGAAGATGTGGCAGCAATAAGCTGTGGCAGTGAAGAGTGGAGGGGAAACAATGTTAGCAGTAGACTGTCACATGCTGTCTGTGAGGGTTTTGTGCTTGATCATATGGATCTGAATGCAAATTTGTGGTACTTTATACCAGGCCAAAAAAGCACTCAAACTTTATTGTTTAAAACTATGTCAGTTTACACATAGTTCTTTCCCCACTCAATTTCTATTTTGGTTGATACACTACCTACACTATTCAGTGTCCCATAGCTGTATTTGGAAACCATGAGTTTATGGAACATGATTTCTCATGAGATTTTCTGTGTTTGCTACTTACTGATTGCTACAAACAAGTGAAACAGTGCTGCTTCTTGTTTAAAATAACACATCTCTGTTTCTTTCAACTGATCTAGTTCCATGGATTTGTTTTTCTTTTCCAGGATGCATATAAGCTGTTTTTAGAGATCACTGCTTGTATGGGGAAAGTTACATGTGGGCATTTAGTTGTGTCTTAGCAGCTTAGATGTTTCTTTCCAAAGTATTTTTAAATAATACTGATTTTCAGAAGTTTTAGTCTCCTTGACTGTGGGTCAAATGGTTCAATGCCACAGCGTTGATTTTGGAAGACTATCCACTGCCCTAGAAATCTTCAAACTTTTATCCTTTATCACTTTGTATACTAAATCGCATATTCAAAGTTCTTCATCTAGTAATAGTAGTAGGACATGCATTTGGCAATGCAACTCTAAATTTAATTGAATGGGATTGGGGTTTGTAATTAGGCTCGCTGGAGGAAACAGGTCATACATGTAGGTGTGTATTGCAGGGTAGGCAAAGATGTGAAAACAGTACATTTAGTAGGATTTTCTCATGGAGGATCTTCTGAGCAAACATATTTTAGCACCTGCTGAGAAAATGTGTTTTATTTCTCTGGGGACCGTGTAAAAAGCTGCACTTCTGCTTTTCAGTTTTACTGTCATCTGTTCCACATGTGCATACAGAAACACAAAACTTGCTCCTACAGACACTCTAATGGTTTGATGTTGAACTCAGAGCATTTGAAATCAGATCGACTCAGAGGCAGTGACCTGTGTTGGAGCCAACTGACACCTACAGTGACTCTTAGGAACGGTGCTGCAAATCTGATCCCCTCCCATAGTCAGGTGTGATTGCAATGGAGGTACTCCTGCCTGGCCAGCTTAATCTCGCTCTGACCCTAGCCATGGAAGGGAGGGCGCAGGGGCACAGACTTCTGTGCAGCCTGGCAAGCCATGCTTGTTTCTGACTTTTCTCCAGGGCCTGAATACCCTGCTCTCCTTCCTCACCCCTTGTTGCAACAGGATTACATCACATAAGTTTGTTTTCCTGTCTCTCCTCCTGTTTGGGGTGTGGATTTACCCTGAAGGGTACCCAGGAGACCTTTTTTGGGAGTGCTTAGGAACTTGGGTTATTGGGCCCTGGCGTGGAGAATGGCAGAGGAGGATCAGGGAGAAGGAGTGGTTTGTGCCCTTCCTTTCAACATGTGTCTTCTGAGCATCAGTCAGCACTGGGGCATAGATAGTGAAGGGTCTAAATATGTTTGTGTCCCTGCTGACAAAATCGCTCACCAGACAAAAGGTTGCACAAAAAAATGAAAGGGATGTCTTGAAATAAGATTATTTTTGTATAGTGCTGTTACACATATCAAGATGCCTTCAAATTCTGTAAAGTGCTGAAAAAACCAATACTTTTTAAACCACTTCTTTCCTGCACTAGCCTTTAATACATACAGCCAAGGGAAAGGGTTTTTGCATGTATTCCCTGGCCCAGTTTGGTAATCTGCACTGCTTCATTGACCATAGTTATGCTGTCTGAGCATTTTCCTATTTCTGCTTAAGAACAGGAAAAATATTTTTGTCTGTAGTCTTTTCTACTTCCATGTGTTTCCATCTTCTTAAGACTGCTCTCTCCTGTTTCTTGGATAACTGGAATTACCTAACACTGTGTTTTGGGAGCAGAGAGGTCACCAAACAGTAGAAGCTTCAAAAGTCCTTCTCACCCAAAAATACAGTGGCCTTGAAATACGACCTTCAAATAAAGACAGTCAAATGATCAAGGAGATGGGGGGACTTTCTCAAGAAAGAAATAATTGTCTTATTAATTCTTATCAAGCTACTACTTGAAATAATACCAAGACAACATTTTATGGCCAAAGATAAAGTTTCATAGCATACTCCCTTCTGAGGAGAAAAATTGCTCAGCCTTGTAACTAAAGCCATGAAGTTTTTCTGTTGTCTAAGAGTGCAAATTTTGTGGATTGTTGCTAAGGATATATTTATACAGTTGGTAACTTTAATTGCATTAAGACCACAAAACTGTAGCAGATGAATAGCAGTGCCACACTATATCAGAGAAGGTTATTATTTTTATATATCCAAATTTGTAGCATTTATTGCTGTAGTACAGCATTTAAGAGAGTTACTTCATAAGTTTGTGGTCATATGAGCTTGCATCTTTCTGCTCTCAGAGTACACTGGGAGAAAAAAAATCTACATTTAGAATCAAACACTGAATTTCAGAATAATGTTTCTACTTTTGTTTGTTTGTTTGTTTTTGTTTCCATCCCTTTAGATTTAAAATACAAAGGGAACTCAGACAGAAGTAAAAGCAGAAAGAAAATCTGGTAGAAGTCTACATGTAAAGAAACACATATATGTAAATTTGAATATCCATTATTCATTCATTCATCCATTATAATGCATTGTATTATTATAAGCAAGTATCCCTTTTAATTTTATATTGTTCTAATAGAGAACAAGAAGGCAACTGCATTGAGGAAATTGCAATCTAAAATATTTTGTGATTAAAAAAGTTTCTCACTGTTAGTTTAGAAATAATATACATGAATAATAGCTGAACAAGTTACTTAATTTTTGGTCATTAGTGGATTTTACCAATGTCTGCTGCAAGGACTTGGGTACTTGAACCTTTTTCTCTCTTGTAGAGATCTGCATGTGGTTGTGTCATACATTTGAAAGAGTCCTGTTTGTTAACACCATAATGTTATTGAGTCAGGACTATGTCTATAAATAGACTGATGAGTGAAGACTAGATTGCTATGTACTATTTGTAGTTTGAAACTGTAGACAAGGTATGTATTATTAGTATAGCTTTTGCTATAAAATGTTCATATTATTTAGCAAATAGGAAAACAATAGTGATAAAACAGAGTCTTCCAGGGGGAAATTATTGGTTTTCAAGGTATCTTTTCCATAAGGGTTGTGATTTCTTTCAAGCTTAACCTTTCCTCAAGGTCAGTTAACTTTCATTATTCTGTTCACAGGAGAATTTCTTCTTTTATGAAAAAACTCAAAGTATCATGATCTTCTAAAGAAATTATAGATTTCTATTATTATTCTTATTCCTGGTGGAACTGATACTACCAACACTTTCCTGAATCAAAGTTCACAGTGTAATTTCATTTGTTTCAGCATGGCCCACTGGGGTGTTACAGCAGCTCAGTGAGTGACATACTGCTCATACACGTGTGTTGAGGCACCCACGTCTGCTCATTGGCTTGTTCTTTTCTTCCTTAGGTATCTGATGCACACTAATGTCGCAAATGTCCCATGAAATAGACCTTTGATCTGACCCAGAATTGCTGTACTTTAAGTAAGCCAAAACTCAAGAATGTCAGAGTAGAAAGAAATGCAGTAAGAGAGGAAGAACATTTTGAGCTTGGTTTAGAATGACTTCCAAGCCTGCCTGGGTGTTTGCTATACCCTGGGGCTGCATTTCAAAATGTTCTTCATGCATTAGTTGTGAATGAACAACACTTCAAATGCTTTCAAAAAGTGGGGCTTTCCCAGTAACTGGTGTTGCATCGTGTGGACTCAGCAAGGTACATGACAGGTATAGATGTATACAGATGTGTTAGTTTTGTTTGTACCATTTACATCTTTAATCCTGGAGAATGTATTTCCATTATTCATTGTGCTTGACAGAGGATCTGATACTATATTCACCTTGACGATGATTGAATAGTGTTGCTGGAAGGATGTCATCTGTCAGGGCTTTGGTCCATGATCTGCAATTAGCTACATTTGTTATTTTTGAGTGTTGCATTAGAGCTGCTTTTTTTTTTTTTTTTTAATAAGGTGAAAACCAATAAAATATCAATGTGTTGGAGATACATTATATGTGTTTAGTGCTGCTTTAGGTTAAAATTTGAAATTGTTGAAATTTCGGTTTATCTGTAATTTTCAATACATCCCTGGAAAGGGATTATCTAGCAGAGAATACCTGTAACACTATACATGTGAATCATACTTCTATTTCTTTAAAAGGAAAAAGTGATGATAGGAAATAATTGACTTTGAAAATTTTTTTCATGGTGTATTTAAATCTATTTGTGGATTATATGTGGACATTATTTGTACTAGTAATATAAAAGGATTACAGCTGGTAGTTCTTGCTGACATTTCAGGTAATACAAAGAATTCTTTTGCTTCTGTGTTCTTGAAGTGTAATATCTATTCTTTAAAGCAACAGTATGGATATGTCTTATATTCCCATGTATTTCTTCTGAATATTATTGCTGGAGCCTGAGGAATGAGATGAGGAAGTCATGTACTGATGAAAGTAATCAATTATATCAACCAGATCAGTATTTTACAGAAGGATCTGATTATGCTTATGAAATGTATGGTAAGGTAAATTAACTGAAGTGGTGACATATTTTTAGGTTATCATCTGTATTCTGAGGGATTTGCGAAATAATAAAAAGCCATGAAACTGAGAAGTGAGGAACTAAATAGGAGAAATGACAGAGCTGTGGTAGCAGGTGTCTGGGGAAACTGAACTGCCAGAATTGTGAAGAAGAAACTGAGACTTAATGCTCGGTCAAGGATATCATTGGATAGTACCTAAAATGTACTATGGCAGTGGGTGGAGGAGGATGGAAAACAGGAAAGTTAGTATAAGAACTGTAAAATACATAAAATATCCTTTTTTTTTTTTTTTCCCTCTCAGAACTCTTGGCTATTAGGAACAGAAAGAGATTGTCAGGGTTTGAAAAATCAGGCATGGCTTAGTGGAAGACTAAAATTAAATATTTTTTAAGACATATTAGGTAATACTGTTCCATTATAATTTTTAGCAGCAGTCTCAGTCCAGGCCAAGATGGCTTTAGGCAGAGAGACTGACCTGCCTCGCTACTCTGGAGAATGTCTTTTCATCTCTCTGTCCTCCAGGAGGTTGATAAAAGAATCTGTAAGATGTGGTCGGAGTAGTCCTAAACTGTAGCATCCTGCAGGAAAGCTGCTGTCAGTGTGGCAAGAGACTGCCCATAGTCTGGCCTGTAAAAGTTCACCTCTTCAAAAATTCAGAGCATTTCTGAATTTTACTTCTAAGAATTATAGACAAACGTCAAGATTGTAAAGTTAAAGTGTGTTTGCACTGTGGGGCGGAGCATGGTGCCAGAGCGGTGACAGCTAAGCAGTCTCTGGAACAAGATGTAGCAGAGCTGCACTTTGAGACAAGACACTTCTGGTCACATGCAGCATCCAGCAAAGCAGCTTTGTTGCTGCTGGCAGCTGAACAGCTCCTGTGCTTGATGACAGCTCCTCAGTTCCTATGCTGCACCCAGTGCAGGCGTACAGGTGCTCTGAGGCACTGAAAATGAGAGAAAGCTAGCGTGAAGGTTGCTTATGACTCATGATTTCTTAATAACATGCATTATGATGCTGTCTGTATCTAGGTGGTGGTTACAGGTGGCCCATCCAGCAAGGCTCTCTGATGCCCTGAATCATGTGGTGACAAGTGTTAATACCATCTGCATGTAGTTGCACTCAAGCACTGTCATGTCAGTGTCAGTGGTGTTGCTAAGGTAGTTCTCCATTCCTCACATTGGCGCTGCTCTTGGAAAGGGTCTTTATAGGGAAAGTGCCACTAAAAAGGTATCTTTTTGCATGCTGAACACCATTTCTGCATTTTTGGGGGAGCAAATATTTGAAATATGTATTTTTGGCAAATTTACTAATTGTGTGGGTTGCCCCCTGTAGCTGTACGGGCTGTTGGGTTTCAGGTCTTGAACTCTGTTGCACAGAGGGCTGCTGTGGTGTTCCTACCAAGTGCACGTTGTTGTTTGCCAGGCCAGATGTGCTGAGCAGCCTCTCCTGAAGCTGTTTCAAGTGTCTGGTTGCTACAGCCCCAACTGTCTGGGTTGCAGCTGCATCAGGCCCTCCTGCTGCAGTCCCGCAACTTCTCCTTGCAGCTCATCTTGTAACTTCTCTACTTTGCTTGTCTAGCTGACCCTGTCTTTAAGCACTGCAGTTTTCATTGTTTAGTGTCTTATCTCAACTTGTTCTTTTCTCATTTCTGGACTGAAGAAAGTCTGAATGGTTGGCTTTAATACTTTACTTCATTACCATAGAAATACTGCGTAGACCACCTGACATCACGGCACAAGCTTATGAGCTAATGAATGAAGCTCCACATGCTTATACAAAGGCAAAAAGAGGTTGTGTTTCCACTCATTTTCAGAAAGGCTGGTCTAAAGCAAGACTAATGAAATGTCTCTCCTGCAGACAGCATAAATATTTGTTGATAACACACTGTAAATTGAATATTGTATTTCTTCCAAAAACTGAGAGGACTCCAGTTTGGACACTTGGAGCAAAATGAGCCAAGACATCTGTTTTATTTGCTGCCCAGCGTGTACTTGAGCTGGGGCACATGTGGAATTCTGCTAAAATGAGATTATAAATTAATAGCCCTTCACACTTCATTGCTTGAATGAACTAGAAGTTATTTTCTTCTGGTTTTGAGTCCCAGGTGCAGCACTTTCTGTCTACCAAATATGATTTTCTAAAACGGAAGAAAAACCAGTGAATTGAAACTACAACAACCTCTTCTCTGTGGTTTGAATACAGCCATGTAATGGGGAAAAGGAAAGCATATCCACAGGCATGGTAGAGGGAAAGAATCCTGTCCACACATATGATGTTGGTGAAGAACCGGTTTGAGATTTGGGCAACAGCTTCCACTTCTGGTCCTGCCTCTGGCTTTGTGTAGGAACATAAGCAGGTCATTTGGATGTGTGTCCTAAAAAGGTGACCCATTTATTTGATTTTTGGTACCCAAACTGAGTTGCTGCATGACTGATATCCTATTGCTATTTAGGCTGGTCTAGACAAAGATAAACATTTTTACTTTTGCTAAAACTTGCTGAGGTGAAGCTGATTGTTACAGTCCCTCCAACTGGACCAGCACAGACTTTGTTCTCAGTGGCTGATCCACCCTTGCTCCTCCAAGACGGTTAATGGATATCTAGTACTGTTTAGCACTAGTCTGTCACACTGTTATCAAAAAGTATCTGTGATATATCTTGCTTAACATCTCTAAAAATGAGCATATTGTTTCCAATATTAAAGAAACTCTGATACTGTTACCTCTGCCACACCCCTAAAATGATGTTCCATAGATGGCTGAGCATGGTAGGGCACCATGAAAAATGATGGGCGAGGTTGACTAATTCAGTAATTATATAATTTATGAATGGTCCTGAATGTGTTAATGTTAATGTGTAATGGAAAATCATAAGGCTGAAGAAGAGGAGACTCTGGAGAGTATTCTAGGCTTGTACTGATTTATTTGTTATATATACAGACATAAGCCAGCTAAGACAGCAACCTCGGTGCCTCTCTCTCTGCTTTCCTAACTGGGATAGGGAGGACAAAATGTGCAAAGGAAGATTCTCAGACACCTTGAAACTGGTTTCTATCATTGCAATCAAGGGTGTAGGGAAGATTATTTGGGATTTTCTCCAATGTCTTCATACCCTATCAGTTCTTTGGTGATGTCCAGATTATATCAACTGCAATCCGTTAGAGAATGGGATTGTTTTCAGTAAGAAACAACAACATTAATTATTTAATTGGAGTTTCCACGTACAATTTTCATGAAAATGGAAAAAACCTTTCAACTTTGACAATGTATCTGTAACCCCAAGGCATTCCTCCTAATTACAATGGTGATAAATCAGTCTAATAGTGGTATGTGCATAAGGAAAACCTTCTATTATATATTCTTTCTGCTCAACCCAAGGGCAGGAATACAGTCCACAACCACAGGAAATAAAACATTGTCAAGTTAGTTCCCAATTTAACCACAGCTGCAATACTTTAGCATGGTAACAGCTGAACTACCACCATTGCTATTTGAAAAGTAGTAAGACCCCAGGAGGTATCTGGATATCAGAACTTGATCAGAGAATACAAACTTGTTTATTTTGTGTAATTTTTTGTATTTTCAACTTTTGAAAGAACTGTATTGCTACTATTTGTAGTATCTTTTTCAAAGACTGCTGTTTTATTTACAGTCTCCAGTGACGTCCAGTGATTCTTGGTGTCTGTTTTCTCTCTACAGTCTCTGCCAAATGTAGTTTCTAGCTACATCTTTACTTTTATAAGAAATGCAGGCTTCTAATCAGTTGTTTAATTTATTTTGTAGCTTTATAAAATTTCAGTTGAAGAAATTGTGTGGTGAAAAAGGCCACTTAAAAAGTTGTGTTAACTTAAAGTATTTTGCATTAAAATTTTAAGGGATGCTGCAAATCAGGTAAGACTCTTGCCTATGTACTGCATCTCTGAGATGTCTTAATTGTGAACTATAATCAGATGGTGGGCTGACAGGAGGTGAGTCACTCATGATCTAAAAGCCATACTGCACTGAATAAAATGTGATACACATTGCTCTTCAGCTGAACATACTGACAGCTTGAACATCTTCCATGTTGGGTTTGGGTTTTCATCCCACCTAGAACACCACTGAGGTAATTCCATCTTGCATCTCCATGTCCAGTTCAGAAAGATCATTTGAAAACATTTTCTGTGCGGTTGCAGTCATGAGAGAATGTCATGTACTGAAACAGTTTCTCCCTTGTACATTTTCCTTTATGCATTGCTTTCAGTATAGGCTGATGTATAAAACAAAACTTCACGGTTTATCTGTGGAAAATATCAAATGTTATTGGTCTTAAATAGTGAATGTCTTCTTTTGCCAAGATAGACTGTCATAAATTTTTGGCACTTTTCAAAATTGTGGCAAAGCTTGGTTCGAATATTAAATTGAATTTCCTCAGTACTAGGAAAAATGCCCAGTTATAGATTCATGGTATTGGAATATTTCTGTATGCATTTGCCTGATTAAATACTTCTTTTGTTGTGGAACTGAGATGGGAAAGGTGTTATGATTAATCTGTGGTTTCAGGTTCAAATACAGGTGGTTTATGGTGATGCCACAAGGCTTTTAATGCTGTCAACTTTCCACTCTTTCATTGCTAAGCTTTGGCAAAACACTTCAAAATTTATTTCCTAACACTAGTTTTGCTTGGCAAAACTTAGGTCCAAGATGACACAGGGAACAGTCTATTTACAAGAACAGATTTAAGCTTCTGAGAACTTGGATCACAACGTACTCCGCAGTTGTGAAGGGGCTTTTCCTCCTTCTCAAGTAACTGGTGTCATTGTAAAAGTCTCAATTGCTCATGGCAGCTGGAAGAGACAGTGCTGCAATGCAAATGTCTGTTTCCCCCTTTCTACTGCAGAAGTGTAATATTTTCTCCCGTAAAGGAGGCAAGGTGGTGTTGTTTTGTTGGGCAAGTATTTCCTATGGCCTCCTGTGAACAGGAGAATAGCCGGAATTCATTCTAATCAGCAAGCAATGGCTGCATCTGTAAATATTTAACGCCTGGGTAGACTTTTGTCCTAGTTTTTCTATGCTAAAAATGAGTAAATAATTTATAAAAATGTGATTTGAGGTAAAATCCAGACACTTTTTTATTTTCCTTTGGAGTGTCTGTAGCTACCAAGGAAGGGTCCTGTAGGCACTGGAGTTAAGTATTGAAATGTCTTTTGGTCTCTTTTAGGTATCATTTTTTATTGGGAGGTCCCACTGTATGAAGAGATGTCTTCTGAATTTGCAACCCTGGTCTTTTACAGTTTTGGGAATAAGTGGAGATTTTTCAGTGGCATTTAAGCTACATCAAGAACTAAGGAAAGCAAGGAACTAAATTTACATACTTAGAAATGAAGCATTCAGCCTGAGTCAGCACTGGTGTTTCAAGGATATAGAGTAGTAGAAAACTCTTATGGTATATACCAAGGAGAGGAGAAAACTACTCCTGCTTGCGATGTGTGGGGATAGAGGTCATCTACAACTTTTGCTTTTTCAGCTCAGAGCTTTATCTGGAGTGGGGAAAGTCCAAACACACATTGTCACAAGATTTCTGTACTGCTGCATCTTGCTTAAAAAGGCAGCAAGAGCTCTTTATTTTTATTTTTTTTTTTTAAGGAAACAGACTAGTTATCATAGAAATCTCGCTGATTTAATTTTTTTTTCTTTTTAGGACTTGTCTTTGTTTAGGTAAAGTAATCCACTGAAATAAAAATATAGAAGAATATATTCAAAGTGAAATGGAAAGTAGCATGTTGCACACCCTACATTTATTAACTAAAAATAAATTTAATAATGATGCCTATGTAATCCCCATCTCCAAACAGGATTAGAAAATTCTGTGCATATGAAAATTGAATGTCACTGTAGTTTGTTAGAAATGAAATAATTTATTTCTTGAATCCTCTTTTATTTTATTCTTCATTTTAACTATTGTCGTAATGTTTGTGTCTTCAATTTTTCCTGTGTTTTTAATGAGAAGTAAAAATGTAAGAGGAAAAAATGCATTATGAATGCAAGTTTAAGACAATGATTCTTGCTAAAAACATAGACAGAGTTAAAACTCAATGATGTGTCTGAGTAAATTGTTGAGAAAAGACATGTGTGTAAATGTCTGTCATGTAGGCTAGAATTAATTTTGCCAGCAGAAAGCTGTTTGCCCTTTAAACTGTCATCCCCTTTTGTTGCCAGCAAGCCTGAGGTGGCCCTGACAGCACAGAGGTCTGCCTGGCAGCTGCTGCAATGGCAGTGTTAGCCAGGGCTTGGTCAGAAATTGCCATAATATTCAGATGTCCCCGATGCATGCTGCTCCTGTGGCATCACAGCCCATGGATGGGGCCTTGGGAAGAGAATTAAGGCCTTCACCTGCAGTGGAGTTGGACAGTATTCCTTACTAATTTAAGTAAAGACATCTCAATTCCTGATGCTTTTCCATTATAGACCTCCCCATGAAATAGGGAAATACTATTATTTCCACACTGCAGATAGGAAAGAAAGCAAGGAATGCGGAAATAATTTAGCTGAGTTTACTTTGGAAAAGCAAGATCTCAGATCTATATTTAGGAAATCCAGGTTTAGTTATTACTGGACACCATACTTACAAGAGACTTTGCCATATGAACTCACTTCTGACCCAGCTGAAAAGGTCTAAGAGGTGATCCAGGCCTTTGCACCTGGTATATGGAGAATTTGTCCCTGTATTTAAATGCTGATGTCTGTGAAAAACTGAAAAGTAAATTTTCCACATTACGTTTTTTATCTTCCTAATGAAGAAATAAAAGAAAAAAATGTCAGTGGAGGGGAAAGAACAAAAAAGGTGTTAATGTGTAACATTTCTGGTTCCTGCAGTTTGAATTATGCAAGTGCAGGCATCTCAAGTGGAACACCTCAGCATTACAAAGGTGCTTCCCAGATATGTAACAGCTCTCACAAATGAGAATTTTTGCACGTCTCAGGAAAAGGCATTGCCTGTTCTTGGAAGGCAAGAATGGAAAATTTCAATTTGGAGTTACTAAAAACAATAAACAAAAGTTAGGAACTAATTCAGAAATCCATCTCAATTTCAGAATACTTACTTGATTTAAGATCAGGACATTTCTCTGCATATACTATAAATTTCTGGTAAAATAAATAGCATTTTTCACAGCAGTGAAAACTGGTAGATGTTTATTTCAAGCAAAGAAGATCAAATGCTGCCCACACCACAATTAAGCAAAGCTTGTAATTACGTGTTCCTCAGCACAGCGTGTTGCTATACACAAATGGTAAACTCAACACTTGACACCTCATACCTGATTTGCAGGTGAAGATTTCTCATTACGTAGCAATCTGACAGAGCCAGAACAGGCTTTTGAATGTGCACATGTGATAGAGAGCACTGATTTTGTGATGAAATATTTCAGTCCTGATTTTGGAAAACTGTCCCCAGAGCTACTGAGCTGAGAGCAAAATTTATTCTGAGTTTGATCTGGGCTGAATTTCTAATCACATTAACTATAAAGGCAGCCTTTTAATTTCACGGTCCCTGGGAAAATGGAACTTGAGTAAGCGGAAAGCATTGTGAAACAACTTCTGCATAAACATCTGATACTGTAAGTCTTGGACTGTCTACACTGAGGTGATGGAGCTGTAATTAAATTTCTTTCTCAAGATGTGCTTCCAAATTATGGATGTTTATAATTGAGTTATAGCTTATGTGCCAGTTTTTCCTGAATACAGTTATAAATACCAACCTTATTTGCACTGCTTATTAAAATGTTAAGTAAAGACAGCAAGACAGCATGTTTGGAAAGGACATAACTTCCAGTATTCTGATATATCTGTGGTATGAGGTTGGTTTTGTTACCTGCACTCTCTTAAAGAGTGCTCCTGAATGTAGTGTGATGTTCTACATAGTGTTCTTCCTTGCATACATTTTAGCAATGAATAAATGAGCCCATGACTGTAGTCATTGGGATGTTTGAAACTTCTCTGATGGGAAGTATCTGGAAAGTGCAGTTGTACTGGCAATCTTGAGAGTGAACTTGTTCAGTATTTTGGGTGTATCAGCTGAGCCTGCTGTGTGCAGTGAAAGATACAATGGAGCTTCTGCAGGAGGAAGGGGTTTAAGCAAAGCTCAAGATTTCAACATGCTGTCAGGACTGCTGAAAACACATAAACCTGTGAGAGCAGTTTGTTGCACAACCCCAGCAGTCAGCTCCAGAGAGGGTTTGGACTTGTGACTCAGAACTCTGCTGTCCTGTGTTTGAAAGCACCATCTCTTCTGTTATTGTTTTGGCAAGCAGGGAAGGAAATTTTTGATTATTGCATTTCAGGGGTAGGATAGGACACTAATAAAGACTGCACATGGATAATGTCACTACAAGATTTAGTAGCTGCTCAGAAACAATCTAGGTAGACCTGTGGCTTTAAGTGTTGGTGGGAGCTAGTTTATATCAGGCTGTCAAAGCCAACACTGATTGAAAAAACCAGAAGAGACTTCATGAAGAGTGTAGTGCAAAAAAGGTTTACTTCAGAGTATCAAAATAGAATTACTATGGTAAACTCTTCCCAGATAAACCATTTTGTCTCTGGGGCCCTGGTAATCTCTTCCCACTTAAAGAACAGATGTAGTCCTGAATAGAGAGAAAAGAGCCTTGTAGTAAGTTAGTGAAGGCATTGGTGCTGAGGTCAGAGGATTTTACCCTTGCATGGCTGCAGATTGCTCCTGGTATATCTACGATGAGATGTCCTTGCAGAATGTAGAATAACTGTGTTTTATTTCACAGATCTTTTATAACACTGTGGACTCAAAATCTTACAGAGAATAAGAATGCCAAGTGTTGCGCTAGTGAGAACTAGAATGGGAAAGGCAAAGAGCTTTTGCTGGTGGCATGTCAGAGAACCTGGCTTCTGCCTTAGGAAGCCCCATGAAGAAATGGTATTAAGGCAGAGACCTGGAGCACTGGCCAGTGCCAGGAGAAACACAAGATTTTAATCTCACTTTGTCTGGCAATTACTCTTTTGCTCTTTATAAATCCTCAGTATTTTGGTCCATTGGGAATTATCTGCTGTATGAACAGGCTTGAACAGGCCAGTTCATCTGGCTCAGGTGGATCAATACAGACCTTCTCCAGGTAAACTGTTGGAGTGCTACAAACTAGGGCAATTTTTGCAGTAGCACACAGTATGATGTAAGAGTAACAGATTTTAGAGTGGAAGCTGGTACTAGGAATGTGACATCCACACTGTGCATTTAAGGAATTTTAATCCTTTGGACAACAGAATTCATATGGCTGAACACCTTTGTTGTTCCAATATGCAATTTGAGAATCTAAAGTTTGAATGTCCACATCACTGGGCAACTCTTGGCCTCAGTTTAGTAGATTTCTCTTTGCCCCAATATTGTAGCACATCTGATTCATGTATCTCACAGAAACGCAGGACATATCCTTGGTTAACTTTAGATTAATTCTCTATTCACTTTCTCCCAAAATTACATCCCGTTAGATTTGATTGCTTTACAAGTAAGTCTTTTGGTATTTTCTTTACTTATCTAGTTAATTATTAAATTAAACCCAGAATAACATTTACCTATGTGCTCATCAAATCCTTATTGATAGGAATAGGAATTTAATGGGTAAAAATGCCTTCAGTTCATCCAATTTCTTACCAATAGAGTGGAATTTAGAAAGCAATTTGTAAATACATCTAGTGTTTTCCCAGCTAGCGAGTGAAGGGGGAAGCTACACGGAATAATAACAACCATTAGATGAAGAATAGCAAGGCCCTCTTCTTTGTTTCACTGGTTCATAGAGGAAACTCCCTAATATTATTTTGTGTTCTACAAGAGAAATAATACACTTAAACATTAAGGATATCATTCTAAATGAACTTATTTTGTCACAAAAACATTAAGGCATTTCCCAACTGTTACATCTGTATTTGCTTATTCAGTGACATATTTAAATTCTATTTAAATTCCTTTCAATATAACACTTTGTTAAACTGATCACTTAAGTTGATCCTTAAGTGATAGATGACTCAATTCTGAAAATCTGACCTCACACACCCTCCGAGCAAAGAGCTTTTGTATTCTGGAATAAGTTGAACTTGTATTTCCTAATATTAAGGTTGTCCCTATCTGTTCTGAGGAAGACTGTCACCCAGCAGCTGGTGCAGAAGAGACTTTCCTGTCAGGTGATCTGAACCACAGCTCTTGTAAATGTTCCAGAATCCTAATCCTGAGGAAGTTCCACCCACATCAATTAATGCTGTTCACATGAACAGGGGGTTTCATTTCTCATTTTTCCTAATTTATTAACAGAGAAACAGTCAGAGTACAACAGTGTAGTAATTCAGTGGGAAAGCAGAAAATAATGAGAAACTTACGGCTGATGCATTATTTTGAATTGGCTCAGCTCACAGTCTGATATATTCTGAAAAGAGAGAAAGCAGGTTTTATACTTTAAATAAAGATTACTTTAATCAAGAACAACCCGTGAAGTGAGTGACATGACATTTTTAAGAGTGAACTAAGCAAAGACCTGAAAAAACAGTTTTCAGTTTTGTAGCTACACACTTGTCTCATCTTGGTTAATGCTTAACTTTTTGTTATTGGCCTGTTGTAACATTTCTAGAAAGCTGGTAGCGCACATGACCTCGTTAAACTGGAATTTTACTGGGCATGGGGCAGATTAAATTAGGCTGGTTAATGAATCATTCAAAAAGTGATAAGCAAGCCATTTAATATGGTCTCTTCAGCAGAGAATTTCTTTGGGTTTCTTTTACTGAAATTGGCAGATTAGTATAACAATGGCTGAGTGGAAGATACTTTAACAATGGTTGAGATATTATTAACTCCATGTTTGGTCTGCTCTTGTGCTAAAGTTCTGCATGATTTCTCAACCCGTGAAACGCTGATGATGAAAAAGGAATAGACTTTGCAGTGTGCCACCTTGGCACATACAGTGCCCATTCTAGTGCTGCACAAGCTAATTCATATACTGGAAACAGTCTCACCAAGTGATTCAAGAGTTTGTGTAGCTCTATAGACCTCAATGTAATGAGGAGTCCATGCGCTGCATTTGATGTTCAAGCTAGTGTGCAGCTTGCAGTCAAATTTCTCAAGTCAGGGTTTTAAGCTAGTCTAAGTAAACCCTTTTTTTAATCTGTGGATTTTTCTTTAGTGCAAATTTTCCAGTAAAGTCTCTGGATTGTACCCAGGCTGAGTGTGGGTTTGCAAGGCTTCAGTTCAGAAACCTGCTGATGCTACAATGCCCTCCTTTCCAGCATAGACGTCAGCAGATAGGTCAGGCTGAAAACATGTCCTTTTAATAGATTCAGCTCTAACCCTCCATCTATTTTTGTGTCAGGAAGAACAAATTAATTTGCCTATTTTCTGGTATTTCCTAGGCACACTTAATAGTGGGTGTGAATTCTCAGAAGCAGATACTTTCCAGTGAACTCGGTGGTACTGCATGCCTTGTAGTGTGATTGATGTTTGCCCAGCTCTGTTTTTCTGACTAACACCTCAGCCATCAGTCCCAAACCAAACTATTTTGCCTTTTCTCTCACCGCCTCACCAGCATGACAGGTAAGTTTGCATCAGCCACACAAATGAAAACACTAACGACAAGTGCATGAGGGGAGATCAAGTATAGAGACCATACAAGTTCTCAGAGAAAACATATTTCCTCAGTCTGTTTTTAAATTTCAGTGAATCTCTGCATTTCTTTGACGTATTTGTTGTGAAAATATGCCATTTCAGACAGTAGAGAACCCCCTACATTTAATACTTAGCCTGTAATTATACTGCAACAGAAAGCAGCTGCATATCCGCATGCAGAGGGTATGGTAATTAGCAGATGATGTAGCAGATCTAGAAATCACCCAATTCCTGAGGAAATTTAAAGCCGTATTGAGCTGTCTGATTGCCGTAGAGGCCCACCTGGGCTTGTTCAGCCTTCATCAGCTGTAGCGATGACTCACCAAATCACCTCTGCATATCAATGACCAGCAGTGGCAGGGCCATTTCCTCCCGTGCCGCAGCACCCTTTGCATGAGGCAAGGTGGCAGCTATGCTTTTTGTGTGAGGATTTCGTTCTTGCTTGCTTGTTTTTCTTTACAAAACAGATTATTTAGACCTTTACTTGCGTGATTAAGGTTGTCGGGGTATAATTGCTTGGCGGTTTCAGACAAATAGCTTGCGTAATTCTCTCTGTCTTTCCAAGCCCGACGTTGCCGGGATGTGCCGCCTGAGCCCGTTCCGTTTGCACAGAGGCGAGTGCTGTGTGTGCGGACAGAGCAAGCACTTCTTAAACTAGCAAGGGGCTTGGCAGTGAAGGAAGCTATGGATCAAAACAACTCCTATGTTAGTGAATGTTTTAGAGAGAAAGCTTTAACTTTATTCGCTTTCTTCCCGACCCACCCCCGTGTCAGTCTTCAGTGGGGGTATTGATCTTTGAGCCTCTCTGAGGTTTGAAGAGATTGATACCTATGGGTTGAGCTGAAAGGTATTTCCTCTTTTCTTTTTTTTAAACTTTTTTTTCAGTAAAACACATTATTGAATGCAACTAAGAGTTGCTGCTGCTTTTTAGCAACAACATTTTGGTCTTAGGAAAGAGAAGGAAAATATCTTGCTAACTCAACATTTTTGAAATGACATGGTAGCTTCTGTAGGAAGGTGACTAATGCTTCTAGGTTTTAATTACCCATTGCTTCTGTTGTTGCTTATGATATACGTTGTTAGTGATTCATATTGGCATGAATGGAATAAGTTGCAAATGAATATATGTGATAAAGAAGAAGTTAAAGTAGTTTCTGTCCTGGAGGGATTAGAGTTGCCAAATATATAATGAGGAACTAAAGGGACAGATTGGGGTGTTTATTTTTTATGCTTATAGTTTCATTTAGAAAGCATATAAAAATTATGTTTTCTTTTAACCTGCTGTTGATTTCCTCCTTTCTACTACCTGCTTCATTCACCCAATGCCAACTTTCTCAGTATCTCACTTACTAAGTTCAGCAGCCAAGAATAGCCAAAATTCTTAGCTTGCAGATCAAGCCAACCAGCACTGTGGAGAGGGAGAAATGCTATAATAGTGCGAATGTTTGAGGTGCCTCTCTTGCTCCTTTACTTGCAGAGCATTTCTTACACCTGAGCCTATACTGCTGTAGCTGCTTGCCCGCATGGGTGCTGACAGAGGGGACACCTTTCATCAATGGCAAAGAGAAGGTAAGTTTCTGTATGATCTGGGGCTGCAGACCCATAAGTAGGTTTTGTGTATTTTTGTTTGGAGAAGTTTAGAGTGGCTCATACACATGGACTGTGCAGTACATCCAATGTGGTCTGGCATGTCTGAGGTGCTCTGGTTCTGCCCAAGTGATCACTATGTGTGCATGTGGCTTCTGTGCCTTGGCTGGGTGGGACTTAGGGCTTTTTGCAGACTTGGGGACATGTAGAGGATGATTGGTAGGTGGATAAGGGACAGTGAGCATGCAGGTGGAGTCCTGGTTTGAGGAAACTGAGTACATGTGGTAGTAAGGAATGGGACGATATGCTGTAACAGAATATATGTAGCTTATACGGCACCTTCACCTGCCCTAGGCATAGAATTTCTCGAGGGAATGTCCCTAAGTCATAATCCTTGCTGTCAGGAGTCATGGGACCTCATGTGTTTTGGTTTCTGCTTTTGCTTTGGAATTTTCTGCCTTGTTTTCACAGTTCCTAGCTGAGGTTGTGCTGAGGGATGTTTTTTAACAGACTTGTTGCCTCAAAGAAGTGTTCAGATGTTTTTGAAGGACATTGTTGATGCAGTGGATTGCATGATGCAGTGTTGTGCTTGAAAAGCATGCCTTTGGCCCTCTTTACTTCCCGGCCCTTTCTGGTAGGGAAACACCCCTGTGAGATGGTTATGGCTGCAGGTGCAAATAATACCTTGGACAAGGCCGGAGGGCTGTGAAGCACCAGTGGGAGTTTGGAAAGGTCAGATTTTGATGTGAATGAGGATGAGGGGATTTCTTTGACATTATGATAAACAAACATGGTGTTGCTCGATAAGCTGTCAGTCTCTGGGCAGTAAATGTACATGTAAGGTGACAGTCTTGTCATTACCTTACAATAACAGAGTTATGTTCTGTAACTGTCCTTTTTTCTCATGGATGACTTTGGAAATGTTTGCTGTGAAATGAGTCAGTTGCTTTTTGTGTGTTTATATGTATATTTGAATGTAATAATGAATAATGACTTTGACTTCCTCCTAATTTTCTTAATTTTTTTTTTTTTGAGGGGTGGGACAGGGAAGAGGGGAAGTAAAGATGATTTTACTTGACATGAAGCAATTTCATTTTGTTATGGTAAAATAAATACACGATATAGAAGTTCTGTGTTCAATATGACCATGTTTATGTTAAGAATAATTTATGTAAACTGTTTGGTACTGACAAAAAGACCTCTAAGAAGCCAGGATTAGGAAGAATCTACAGCTAAATTTTTCACTTCTGAGAGACAAAAATTTGGAGTGTAAATAAAAATTATCTAAATTTAGGCAATCAATATAAATAAAACTCTGAAAAATTATATCAATGCAATAAGCCATGTTAATGATATCATTTATTAACTGTCATAGTAGCCTGTTTGTAATTAGTCAGAGAAGGTATGGCAGTTCTTAGTGAAAATGTCTTTATGGAATATAAAAATATCTTTGTGGAATAAAAGTAAAATTTCAGTGCTGGCCTCTAGAAATGCAACCTGAGGTATAGACTTTTGCCAGCAATATCTGGCAAAAACTGTCAGAGTGTCTCAGACTGAGTAGAACATGGAATAAATGCCTAGTGGGAAATGTTTAGTTCTTTTATTTTAAAAAGGAAAAAAAAAAAGAGAACTATGCTGGGGGTGGGGGAGCAGAGCCAGAGAGAAGGTAAATAAAATGCAAAATCCTTAAAACTAAAGGTCACTCCAGAAAGAATGATGTAATAGATGTTTCTATTGTGAACGGGAAGTACTATTTTTTTAGGTATTGGTCGGGTTTAAGGTGTGTAAAACTGACATCTAGTGGTAGCAAGAGCATTTTGTGTGCAATGTGGCTTTATAATGACTAGTTTTCATAGCAGATTAACAGGTTGTAGCTATATTACCTACTAAAATGGCAATTTCCTGTACTGTGACTCAGTGTTACAGAACAATTAAAACTAAATTTTATTAATAACTCACTTACCTAACATAGGGTGCTGATTCATCTTTATGAATGCATGGCCTTCTGCTAGAGAAGGGTCATCCTGATGAACAGGTTCATTGGAAAAGGCTGAAAGGAGCATGAGGATTTAAAAAGGGTGAGAGTAAGGGTTAAAGAATTTCATCAGGGTCGCTTAAAAATGGTTTTATAGCTACCAATTTTAGACCTCTGATGGACAAACAGGAGAAGTCTGGCTTCAGAGCTGTGATACATGTCTCAAGTGTGGCCTTACTCACAAGTATAAGGCCCGCAGGGAGGGAAAACAGGACTTTATGGCCAAAACTGAGATCTTGCATGAATTCAGTCAAGATGTGTGGGGTTTGATCAATAGAGCATATAGGCATGTGTTTAAATCATTGCAATGTTCATTGGCTGAATCATGGTTGATATCCTCATTTCTCAGTTGTATTTTTATTCAAAGAAATATTTTTCTAGTTTTTCCATGTTTTGTCTAACTTTTGTTTTTAGTGTCTTTGAAGGAAAAAACCATTGCTAAAGCTGTGTGATACCTACCTCACTGAGGCTTTAATTTAGCTTTGCCTCCAGTGCCATTATATGCATAATGGATAAATTACTAAAAACAAGGAAGAACAAAGATATGCAAAAATGAACTATTAATTATTTTAAAAATTATTTTCTAAAACATGTTTTATCTATACCATACCTAGAGTTGAAAGTTGCAATTTAAAAAGAACATGGAAAAATATAAAAGCATCATTCAAATTTGGATCAGGAATAGAAGGCTGTGTGAAGACAGATAAATCTGAAGGAAGAAGGAAAGTAAATGTGCTTCAGTGAAAGTGTAATTAGAAGTAGGCAAAAAAAGAAAAAAATTGTAGCTGGTTTTATTTTTGGGTTAGCAGTTTGTGGCAAAAGTTGTCAAAATATATTGGTCAGTTTTTGGTTGCAAATGTTTATTTTAGTCTTCTCAGTTCATAATAACTGCTGCGAATATCTGAGATTAAAAATATTGGTATGTAATTCTAATGGAATGAAGCTCTGTACAGTTTCAAGAATGTGGTGAATCATATGCTGCCTCTATCATTCCATCTCTTACTTTCAAAACATGGTGAATCATATTTGTTGAGCACGAATGTTGACATTCTGCTGTGAAACTAAAGTCACAGTTATAGAAGTGGTATAAGAAACAGCAGCTGTCATTTCAGATAGGCGAGCCTTCTGCTTTGGTGTGAAAGCAGAGCCGAGGAGCAATCCTGTTTGCTGCAGAGCTGCTCTCTAAGGACAAGATTAGTTGTTAGCAGTCCTGCCAGCTGGAGCTGGGAGATGCAATCTTATCTGTCCTGAACCTGGTAATCCAGTGCAGGTGCTTAGCAGTTCTAATATGCTATTGACCTTTCAGGTCTCAGTGGGAGCAGTTGCAATGACAGGAGGCAATTGCTACGTGCAGAGTCAGTCTGGCTTTGTCTGCACTCCCTAGGGCTTCTCTTTTCCACTTGGACACTGATGCTTTTCCAAGGTAGTGGAAGCATAAGGATAAATCATGGTAGTAGCACCAGAATTGTTGATATGTATGGTATCTAAGATTTCACAGCAGCTATCTCTGCATTTGGCTCACATAAGACCTCTTGTAGTACAAATGAAGTTGCGTGGAGAGCAGTGCTGGCAGCAAGGGAATATATTCAGGAAATACTTGTTGTAAATAGGTCTGCTGGGACTGCTTTAGTTGGTCCGCTGTGGATTTATTATCAGGAAGTGCTGCTGGTATTTTGTCCTCGGGCCTGTTTTTAGTTAAACTCCTCATCTAATATGTGCCTTGTTCAAGATGTTATGGGAATTTGAGGACTAGATGTCTCTTGTGCTGGAAGGAACAGCAGAGTACGCACTTTTTTTTAGGACAATAAGGATTACTTTATTATCACTGATGGCTTCTTTGTTTATGACCTAGGGTTTCCAACACATTGTATACCACAGGAGCTGCTGGCTCATACTTGACTGTCCAAGACTTTTTGAACCTATCTTATTCAATCTCACATACTGAATGAATGGCCCCCTCCTTGGAAAGCTGGCTGCAGAAATAGCCTTGTTCCAAGACAATAAAGCTTGATTTGCAGCATAAATCTGTTTATAGAGTGCATAAAATGGGAATGTTCATGTCATTTTTCCTAGAACATAGGTGTCCTCATTAGTCTTAGGCTGATCTGATGGAGAAATGAGAGGTTTCCATGGTTCTTTCAAAAATTACACTGTCTTCCTCACTGACAGTGTAATGTTCTGTGGGCTGAGCTCTTTATTTGCATGTCCTTGTTGAAAGGGCATTTACTGGAACACAGAAAATAAAACCACTTCCCATATAGTGGTAATGCACCACTATATCCTTAAGCAAATTAAAATGGGTTTTAGTGTTTGAGAAAAGAAACAAGGCACTACATACAGAAATAACAACTGTGACCACTAGAAATTTAGCCTCTGCAAAACCCAGCAGAGCCTGCTATGATGTAGGCTGCAAGATTAGGAAATCTGATTTCTTGTGAGAAAAGAAAATTCAGAAGAGCCAGCTGAGTCTTCTAGCAGAACCATTTATCTCTAAAAATGCTTCATCAATTAAAAGAAACTGTTTTGCAGGGCTCCTTTCACTTCATCGATGATTAAGAATCTATAAAATATTTTGGCAAAGTTGAATCAATTAATTTTGACGGTTTTTAGTGTAAGGTAAAAAACCCAAATGAGGCATGTAAGTGCTATTGCTTTAGTGGCTCTGAAGCACTTTAGTTTTAATTTTGGGGGAAGCTTGAAACTATTCCTTTTAATTCAGAGCAAACAAAAATATTGAAGTGTCAGAAGTCCCACATTTAATGATTAATGGCCTGGAAAATATTTCTAGTCTGTAGTCAAGACACCAGTCACCTGAGATCTCCAAGAAACAGGACATGCTGCAGGAATGTCCCCAGTATGGAGTCCTGCTTGAAACAGAACTGGTGCTTTTGGAACTGACTTTCCCCAGGACTGAGCCCAAGGTGGGAATGCAATATGCTGTCGACCCAGTTTAATAGTGACATCTAACAGAATTGACACTGTCAGCTTCTGTTAATAGTCTTGCCCTTCGACAGGGCTGAACCAGGCCTGAGGCCAGCTGCTGCTTCCAGCTACTTGAATCCTGCTCCAGTAGCTGCATGCAGGTGATTTTAGTGTGTGTCTAGCCTAGGCTGTGAAAAATTCCTCTTCCTTGTCTGTGTGGTTGTGTGCAGTTTCTTTCTTAGCTCATATTTCCTAGTGAAGCAATCTGCTCTTGCTATCTGATATTTCCTTTCCATGTCTCTGCCATGGCTCTTGCTGAGGTGAGGATATGGAGGCTCTTTCAGGATCCTCCCTACATCTCAGATCATCTCCTGGCCCTAGATAACCTGAGCAATTTTTATTACCCCATATATTAGTTTGTGTTATAAAACACAGCTATGATGGAGCCTTCCACTGGACGCCAGTGAGGTGCCACCAGGCTGGACTGGGGGAAATGGTATGAGACACCAGTTTAGTGGGTGTGGCTACTCAAAGGGCCAGTCCTCCTCTCTCCCTTCTCCTTTGGCCTCCCACCTTGGTGGGATGTCTCTCATTCTTGGGCTGACTTTGGTGCTTCTCTGATCCTTTTGTGAGTTGAACCAAGGGAAACTTCTGGCTAGAAAGGCAGGGTGGGATGGAGAAAATAGTTTGTGAGGAGACCCACTCTCTTCTCTGGTAGCATCCTCTTCAGTCGTCTGCGTTTATGTGAAATCTCCCACTGAAGTTGTTTTTCACTGCATTTAAAGCTTCCTAGAGAGGTGTGTTCTCTGGGCACTGTGCCTTCTCTACCTCCTGCATGTTGGCACCAGCGAGTGTGTGGTGAGCTGGATGAGCAGGTATGAAACAGTCCCCTCAGTTAATCTAATTTGCTTACAGAGGGAATGATGGGAGGCAAGAGCTAAAATGGATGGTTGTGGAGGCGGCAGTGTTCTCAGCATTTGAATATTGACTTAGCAGGAAGGGTAGTGTCTTGAAACAATGGCTGGGGCTGTCTTGGTGGAAGATGCTCTGTGCATTGCATTAAAATAGAAAACTCTGTTTTCTGGGTACAATTTTTTTTCCATCCTGGTCTCACGAGGGAGGCTGAAAATGACAACAGGAAATAGCACAGCAGGAATCCGTTCTCAGGTCACTGACAGGTGAAACTGTCAAGGACCTTTGTTTCTTGGGGAAGTTAAGTCATAATCTTGCTTAAATGCTTCTATACAAGCCAAGTAATTGAATACACAGGCTCCATGGGTATCTTAGGCTGTGGGGAGCAATGGGGTAGATCTTGGAGAATCCCAGAAAATGGGGGACTTTTGGCTTTCAGCTCTCCCCTGCTGGTCAGGGGCCTGGGAACTCTGCACATCTGCTCCCCGCTGACGCTGCCAGCAGAATCAGCTGCCTTCCGTTTTCCTGCATCTAGACAAAAACAATAATTATAACAAGGAGTTCTGGGAAATAGCTGAGCCTGAAAAAGCTGTAGAGAAGGGGCATGAGAATGATCTTACCTCTCCTATCAAATACTATGGCAGAAGCTGTCAGCAGCAGTCAGCTGCAACAGCAGTCCTCAAAGCAAAACCTATATATGAGAGTATTCTTGAAAGATTAAGACAGAACATCTGCATCATTGTAAGGACATTAAATTTTATCAAGGGAACTAGAAGTAGCAAATCTTAATGATAAGAATAAATGCCCTTGCTGAATCAGAAACCAAATGTGACATAGTACATGCCTGTCAACTGTAAATGCTCTGACGGCTGGTTGCCTTCTGTTCGTAAAGAAACCCCCTCATAAGCTCCTTGTCCATTTACATTGAATAAACAATTTCATATGCCCACCTAGAAAACTGCTGAACTACTTGACTTTGAAAGTACCCCTGGAGAGTGGGATAGATTTGCTCTACCTTATTTCACACTCGTTTAAGTTTTTGAGATAGTGTTTTAGTTCCACTGTTTAGCTTCATTTTAATAATCACAATGGTTATAGCTATCTGGTATAGATACTCTTTACTTTATACAGTCACAAAAATGCTGTGCGTGTACATCTCTAGGCATCATGAAAATGAGCACTTGATTTGCTTGATTTGTTACCTTAACCACAGCAAGCAACATCATTAATAATGAGTAATCACCGACTCCATCAACAAGATCATGACTGCTGCATTTCAATGGCTGAAATAACTTTGTGAGCAGACAGACCTTAAGGTGCTTGGCAGTCAGAGCAAGTAAGAGAAAGAACACTGCATGTAGTTGTGGTTGTTTAGGTACACAGCTGAAATATCAAGATTCAATGCAACTAAGACCTCTAAAGCATGTGCTAGATTTAAGTTGCTCAAGAACGTGATCTTCACAACTGCTGTGTCGAAAAGACCATCTGCCAGTAGTGCGTGCACCAAATGGCACTGGCTCAAACAGAAGAAGGTCTTTCTGCTGCTGAAGAAAGACATGTATAGTTGTTGATGCCCGTATAGGTCTTCATTCAAAGTATGAACAACATTTGTGTTGTCACAGCATGGTGAGTGTGGATGAGGATTTCTAAGATGAGGTGGAAGACAGGTATGGCACAGGTGACCTCCCTCCTGGTCTGTGATACAGTGCAGAGTGCTGCATAGTGGTTTATGGCCAGGACAGCCCCAGATCATGAGAGCTACTTCTCAAAGGGGTGAAGCCAAAAGCTAGGACACTATTATTCAATGCTTGTCAGTGACACAAAGAGCTTAAGAAATGGCAGCCTGTAAATCTAGCACTCCCTCCCCCCCATCCCAATGTCCTCTGCCTTTCTGGGATGCCATTAAATTTGCTAGTGTGCTGAAATGATTTAAAGTCCTTTCTGGTCTAATGCAATCAACAATGCCTTCTGTCAGTGTAACATATCTGATGTTAATGATGCTTCTGGATGATAGATATTGTGGGGACAGTTATAAAGGTAATGAGTAATTTAATTTGAGAGGTTTGATTTCCTTTTGCTTTAGCTTTCATGAGTGCAACAGATAATGGCGGTTAGAAAGAAGCAAAGGAAAAGGTACTTTGAAAAATTCTCACGCCCTTTGTTCTTATATGGGAATTTAACACTACAGTGACCTATTTGTCAAGTTCTGTATGTCTGTCTAATACATCTTAAACTGTTAGTTGATTTCAAGAGGAAAAAGGAGATCTAGTTTTGGATAAAGGACTCTTCCAGTTAGATTAAATAAAGTTGCTGTGTTCATGTGCATATATATTTCTCTGCAGACTATCAATGTGTAAACGATACAGTATTTGTGTTCTTTATGCTTCTGTATCACTGCTTGGTCTTTACACACAAACATTTATTTATTTGGATTTCATGCTGGATCTGCATGCTTAATCAAGTCCTGGAGCACCTGGTGTGTATGTCATTCCCTTCCTTCTCAACATGATGATTCTTCAAAAATGTAAATATCAGTCTTTGATGCTTCACATAAGCCAGTGAAGCCCATCTCTACATCTGAAGTTCTCAAACCTTCTAAGTATTCAGAGGGTATAATCCTGCTCTTAGTGTATTCTGTATTGATTTTGTAGCGTTAGATACTGTTCAGGAATGGATATGAAACAGACTTCCTTTTGGCTCTTTCTTGAAGTGACCCAAGTTATTTGTGAACAAGGCAATTAAGAATGGGTTTTAAACATGTTGCCAAATATAACTGAAATGACTGTCTGCTATATATAAGCATACATGACTCCTTTAGAAAAGAACTTTTTCTACTGGTTTTTAAAATTTAAATTACAGTAGTTAGCAAGCATGAGTCTTGAAGTGAAAGAAATAGAAGGGTATGTATTTAAAGTATCTAAAAATAAATATTTTTGTTTCAAGGCTTTATAAGTCAGTGACCCAGCATGTTGTTGACAACCAAGATTAAATGCTTGCAAGAAATTCCAATTTTCCAGTGACTTACAGGCGCTGTTTGTTTTCTGGCAGTTCATGAAATAAAATTTGAATTTCAGTCTGCCACCGTTTGACTATTTTGGAGCAGTGTATCTTTAAATCTATTAGCAAGGCTTGTGCAGAGTTCAGAGTGGGAGAAGAAAGGAAGACAGACTTGTTTTCTTTGAGAGAAGTTGAGCTTTGAAAGCTACTGAAAGTTTTGGAATGTTAAAAGACAAACCAGCTGAGATACATTAATGGGCAAAGAGCAAGAGAAGAGGTCAAAACTGTACATGCAAATGTCTTCACATCCCAGTAATTTCTGAAGATTCACATGGCTTCAAAAATAAACTCATTCCAGGGAACAATACACACATTTGTGAACAGCTCTAATATTAGTCTGTCATTATAATGGTATCTGAAAGCCAGTGATATTTATGGTAGTGTGAAAGTGACCAATACATTAATTTTCAATTACTCTCTGCATCCCAGTTTCCTTGTGTGGGAGTAGTTTTTTTATGAAAATGCTACTGTTGGTTGACTTTCTCTCCCTTTCTCACCCTCAAACTAGGCTAATACTGAAATTTAACTTACAGTGAATATTTCCATTTTTCTGTTTAAATGCTCTAATCAAGGATTTAAAGGAATTTATAGCACAGAGTGACTGTCATGTAGTATTGTTTGCATGCAGAAACAAACTAGAAATTGTATGAACAATGAGCACTAATATAAAAAAAATATGCTGCTCTCTAATGATTTGATGGATTTGTGGCAGTCAAGATGCTATAATGGATGATGATATATAACAGCCATCCTTACAACTGGCATCTACACTTGCAGAACAGGAAAAGAACACAAAGAGAAAACATTTGAATTTTGATATGAGTCAATTATCAAATGTTGACTAATTTGCATGTTTATTAGAAGTTAACCCACCACTGTATTAAAAGGTTTTTAATGAGCTCAATATCAATGTGAATTTCCTTCTTTTTTTACTTGACCATGAGCAAAATAACTTTATAGGATAAAACCAGTCAATTTTGATTACATAAGTTTCTTCATAGTTCAATAAATACTGTAAGTATTGTTTTCAACATGGCTTTCCACTTTCAGTCTAGTGACTAAAACTGCTAACAAGGGCTGTATCACTTCAATTATAGGATGCAACTATTTGTAGTTATTTCTGGTGCAATGAAAGTGTAAAAAATAATGTAAAAAAAAAAAGGTATCTCTTTAATATTTTAAATGGCCATGGGATGGATGTTTTTGCTGAATCTTTATTTTACCTTCACTTATTTTTCTCAGTATTTGGGGGGTTAAGCACAGGTGTTAAACTTCAGACATGTAGAATTAGAAAACAAAATCCACTTAGAAACTACTCATAAATTAATGAAATAATCCATAATGGTGTATGTCTCCTACATAAACCTAAAGTGTAGCATTTCTACATCAGAAATAAAACTAAAGTTATAAAAGTAAATTGCAGTGACTGTAATTGCCCCACCATATAATACACTTGCATAGTATGACCAGATAGCTTCTAAAATAATTAAGGAAAAAAAAAATTATTTTTTCATCTGTTGCACTACCTGCTGAGTAAAAGACCCTGGCATTTCCCCCATAAGATGTTTGTAAAATGACTATTGCTTCTCACTATTTTTTTGTGTGAGCTCATTCAGATGGGTCTGTGAGCATGCACATGTTCAGATGATGAATGTTGGGATAGTTGTTGACCTTCTGACTGATAACCAAGCTTATGCAGAGTGTCTGTGAATCTGGGTGCTGTTTAACATGACAAAAGTGGCTCTATTTAGCATTAGCTGATTAAAATGCATGAATAGGCTGTTACTTCAAGCTGACACTCAACAAAGACAAATCATACTCAAGAAACTCTTGACCTTGCAGCCATGCTTCATGCTATGTTGTGGAAATCCAGGTATTGCCTGCAAAATGTCAGATTATCCCAGTGTTACCTGTCCTGCCAAAATGGCTATTTCTCCCATTTGGAATCAATGTGCTGGTTTGTGTGCTATGATGAAAAACACAGGGAAGTATAAAAAAGCTCCTATGACCTAATTGTTGAGTTCCTCAGTCTCTTATATTCTTGAATTTATTCATGAGCACAGTCAAAAAAATCCTTCAAGACCCAACAGAAAATGTAGCACTACACTGTAAAGTTCAAGAATACTTAATTGGACAGGGAAAAGGAAGTAACTGTAACACCATAAATAATGCATGATACAGTTCCAAAAAAGACTGAAATGTTGTCAGTAGAGGACTTTCTGTTCAGAAAGTGTATGTATGACCAAATATAACACCAGGCTCTGGGGGTGATACCCTCATTCTTACAGTATTTTTCTTTTTCCCCCTACTGCTTCTTTAAAATTCAGTGCAGTGTTTGTACACATACCTGAATGTTTTTGATTCAGGTGGTTTCAGAGTATCTGAAATGTAAGAGATTGAGTTATTGAGGTTGGTTTTTTTTGTTCCAGTGAAATCTTCTTCACTTGCCAACGAGATGCTGGCACATACAGACGTTTATCTGATGATTTTTATATACTACAGGACCCAGACAATCTAATGCAGAAATGAAGTGTTGCATTTCCCTCTTCACAGGAAACTAGGGATTAAGGGCAAATGTCAACATTTGCCTTGAGTGGTTCTGAGCGAAATAGGTCATCAACTGTAAATAGATAATATACATTTGTAATCTAACATCTGTTTATTTTTATAACCAAAAAATTGTATGACTTGTTCAATTTGTCTATATCTCATCCTACATTCAGATAGTTAAGCACCCTGCCTACTTTTATTATGCTAATCAGATGTTATTCTAGTTTACTGGCATGTTTAAGTAATTTTAATGGGAAATTAAGTTTTTACTCTATCAGGGTCATACCATGACAAATCAATCCTGGGCATTTGTAAAGTTTTACTAGTTCTCAGTCTTACACTTTTCAGGACTATGTTGTAATGGATACAGACAATAACACCTTTTAAAAGTGTAAATTGTAGTCAAGTAGCATGGTGCAAAATATTTATACTGTCAAGTGAAAAAGCCCAGCTACACAGGAACAGTGGAGGAAAGAAACAGAAAAGCAAAGAAACAAAATAAAAACATTCCACAGCAGGTCTCAGGAATACTAATAAACAATTCAAAATGTCTTTCATAGGAATTTTGTGCCTATTTGTTTACTAATGCGAAGTCAAATGCCACAGGTAATAGTCCCTACAGGAAACCAAGTACCCTACAAATAGAAGCTGTTTCTGCATTTGCCACACTGATGTGAATTTTGGATAGATTTTACTCTTTAGTATTCCAGAGGTCTAAAATACATGAAATGATTGAAATTCTTATTCTTCTAAGCACTGGTTTTGTAGGGCCACTGGGAATTCTAAATTCTTTCCAGCATGCCTCTTCCTGAGCACTAGTGTGTGATGTGGCTTCCCAGCAATGCAACCCAAACTTCAAGCCAGATTCTCTAATGGTAAAATCTGTGCTTATGCACAGAATTGGCACTGAGAAAACTCATTAATGAAAGATCTCTGCAATTGTTTGTATGTGTTTTGTTTTTATTTTTTAATGTGGGCAAATTCCATGAGTTTTTAGATATGGAAAGATGGATAAATATTTAATAGTGTCCTCTGAGCCGTGCTATGAATGGCTGGAAGCTTTCATTGCTCTTAGCAGTATGCTGATAACTGACAGGTTGTGCAAGCCCATCTGCTGATCATTTTAAATTAAAGACAATATTACACTGAAATTTAGCAGTCATTACATTTATAACAATCTACAGGTTTGCTGTTCCTTCTTTGCTTGCCTTTTTTTTTCCTTCCCCTTAGCTTCATGCTTATTGACAGCAGATGTCATCCTGTAAAAGAAAACAGGATGGCTTCATTTTACTAAGGGAAACCCCCTGACGCTTGGTAACTTGGTCTTTCTGCCTCGATGTTTCTAATTTCTATAAATTTGCATTGCAAACTTCATGGATTTTTATTTTAGTTGTGCTAAGCCTTTTAATACAGCCATAACAGCTCAGTCAGCATTAGCAAAATGGGCTCAGGCTATCGTGGGTTGTATCGAGTTCTTAAGCTACAAGCGTGTCAATGTGAAAAATTTACCAGCAGAACTGTCCTGGCATAATCATCCTCCTCACATAACACCCCACTGGATGTCCTGTTGGGAGTAACAGTGTACTTGTTTTGCTTTAGTCTGTGTCACTTTATATTCAGTAGTAGCAGTATCCAGAGAGTTTTAGAAGTTGTCTCAACAAAAGGGTACTCCTTTTTCTGCCTTTTTGCTGAAATGAAAGTTGCTTTAATTTTTTTTTAATAATTATTTCTAGCCATCTTTCATTTCTCCAATTAGGACTTCAATTAGATCTTCTTTGATTGATTCAGAAGCGCAGCTTAAAATGTATCTCCTTGGAAACTTAGCTCATTTTGGCACTACCATCACACATTGCCTCAAGTACCATGTTAATATCTGGGGCCTTTCCAGGTTCCCTCTGTATGGGCCCATAGCCAGCTATATTTAATGCAATCCTGTTTTTACATAGATAGTTGATGAAGTCCTTTCTTCCTGAATCCAGCAGAAATAAACAACCTGAACCTTCAGACTCTTCCCATCCTATTCCCAAGGAGCCCTTTCTCCCTGCTATATTGTCTGGTACTCACAGGATTTTTGTTTTCAGTGGAATTGTATGTATCTACCTTTCCAAGACAACCAAGCCTTAAGAGTTACCCCTTTCTTGGAAAAACTCCTCTGCAACATTGATTTTTTACCTTGCTCATGCTTTCTCGTGAGAATTGATAATATTCAACTGGCTTTAGTCTTTTCTGCAGAAAAATGTATTTTCCCAGAAACCTTCAGAAATATCTTTCAAGTTAAGAGCTCTGTGGTCCCCCTCACCAACAAGGCAGTTACATCCGTGTTGGGGGCATTATCCTTGGGAATGCCTGGTTTAACTAGATTGATATTGTGTCTACCTCAAATTTATTGTCAGCTTCTTTCAGTTTTCATGTTGTTGAGGAATGATAGCTATCAGTTTAGTCTGCTCAGCGAGGCATTTCTGTAACATGATTGCTAAATTTCCAGTATTTCTTCCTGTTCTAAAAAAAAAAAGGTACTACCTAGGCTAACTCCACAGCATCATAAATTGATGGAAGTGTAAATTTTCTTATAAATAAAAATTTATAGTAATAATAAATTTCTAAGAAATAGGACAAAAAAAAATTAAAATTCTTCACTGTTTTCTTCATTTTATTCTTGATGTAACAAATCCTTTTGCAGAACCAGCATAAGTTCTATTGTTCATAAAATAAACTAGTACATGTAACAGCTGTGGGTGTACAGTAGCAGCAAAAGATGTATATTTTACTTCTCTAATATCTTTCAGTCATTTTTGGTTCATAGGAAACAGTATTTTCAGGAGGAGATGCTACTTGCAAATTTTGTAGTGTTCTCAACAGTTCTTTTTCAGTCTCTGAAAACAGCCTCTTAATTTTTAAAAGCCTGCAAAACCTGTGTTCCTGAGCTGCTGCTTCCACTCTGCCAGGAAGATACAGCACCCATCCCCGAACTGTGGCCTTGTCTAAACCCCTATCTCTGGGAAATTCTCACTGTCTGTCCCAGCGTAATTCTCTGTCGATACAAAAGCATCAAGTGTAACTTTCTCTGATGCTTTCCAAGTGCTGAGTGCCTGCAGAGGCGTTCAGTCACGCACAGGCAAAGCTGGCTGCAATTGTCTGGCTCGGTAGCTTTGCGTTGCTGGAGTTGCAGCCATTGCTATGTAATCACAAACGTGGTCCACCCTTATATATGCTTATATATGTAGAAGTAATTTTAATAAGTATGTGTTGCAAGAAGAGAAAACCTATTATCTTCTCTGAGGTATTTTACAGACTTCCTGTGGGACTTGCTCAGTGAAACTTATAATTACTTCGTTAAATAATCCTTCTGAGACATATAATATGCTACTGATGGTTTTTCTTTTCTCTCTTTTTTTATAAGATCAATCTTGTACAGAAAATAAGCAATAATAAAATATACTTAGCATTTTGGTTTCCCCGCATTCACCTGCCTCTTTAAGGATAAAATAGAGTGGAGAATTAGGAGTTCATAGCTTTGTATTGGAAACAGATAATGTGAAAGCAGAAGGAAAAAAAAAATCTGATTAGGGATGCTAGAAGATTTCTGAAATGGTTAGCAGCTGGTATTTAACAATGGGAGAGTGATTATAGTTTCTGGCTAGAGTTTTAAACATTACTAATGATTTTGGGCATTAGTGTTGTGCAGTTGCAACTTAGATGCATTTTAAAAGCTTCTGATTTTTCAGCAAGGGTAAAGGAAAGAGTACAAAAGCAACCAAAATGAAGATTCTTCAAATCACAAATTGTCCCAAAAGAGGGGGTGCACTTATATAAACAAGATACTTGAACAAAGCAGAAATAGGAGGAAATTAAAAATTACGAAGACTGCAGTTTTTCTACTTTTCAGCTAAGAGCTTACAAAGTACACGTTAGGAAGAAGCTATGACACAATGGCTTAAAATTTTCCACAACTTCTTGCATTCTTTTTAATTTCCTTGAACTTGAAAGGTGAATAAAGCATAATAACATTTAGAATTACCAGTAAACTTTAAGAACAAAAAATTCTGTATCAAAAGTTATTCATGAATCCATATTTAATGTAATTATGACTAACATGACATTTAGAATTTGATTGGACTGTTGTGTGCTGGAGCTTTAAGAGTAGAAAGCAGTCAAGCACTTCCCATCATTCACAGCTACTGCATAAACCTAAAATAAAAGAAATGTTCAAATAG
The DNA here is from genome assembly GCA_013396735.1 of Grallaria varia. Lineage (NCBI taxonomy): Eukaryota > Metazoa > Chordata > Aves > Passeriformes > Formicariidae > Grallaria > Grallaria varia. Next base: position 150,976 of record VWZG01005214.1, read on the forward strand.
TTTCTGGCAGCAGGATTTGCAGTATGAATAGCCACGCTTTTCTATCACAGAAAAAAATTAAGGGACTGCTCCTGCAATAACTGCTTTTGTACTGGCTCTGGATTTCTGACTGTAGGGTCACATTGCTAGATTATGATGTTAAACAGTCTTACTAAATTTTGATATAGTTATTTAAATTTTGGAGTATTTGAGAATGCTTGGCAGGAAAATAATTCAAAATGATTGAGTAAAATTCAGTTTTAAAGCTACCATTCATGGCAACCTGGTGATACTGATGTTTGACTTTGTATCTTAGTCTAATTATTTCTTCTGAGTGTTTCCTTTACTAATATTTATATATTTTTAACTAATAAATTAATACCTAAAATCACTTGTGTTCTTGGGCACCAGATAATAATGTGCAATTTCATAGTGCCCTAGATTTCAGAAATTATATCTATATGCAGTAACGTATCTTCATAGTTATCTTTTGTGGGCTTTTTGAAGAATAAGGATAAATATGCAGATGTTGCTTTTACTTTACAGTTGCCTTATGCTTTGTTGACAATACATGAATATGTAATGCCGTTGTACTTTACTACTTAATTGAAGATGATTGATAAGCAGCAGAAGCACTAAGCTGTAAAATCTCTTTCAGCCCTGGTCTCTTTAAGGTCACTCTTTGCTTCTAGTTATTTTATATGCTCAATAACATTTGCCTCCTTTCTAAGGTATGTGCTTATCATTTTTCTTTTCTTGAAATGACTGTCAGTTACTATGATGCTGCTTTCTGAAACAGTTTCCTCTTTGGTTAGAGACAGTAAGAACCAGAACCAAAGCCTTCTGTGCTGGGCAGCCGATGATGATCAGGGTGACCAAGGGAGCTGGTGTCACAACCTGTCCCTTTGCTCTGCCCCCACTGCATTGCCCTGCAGGAACTGCTCGGGGGCAAAGCTTGCACTTCTCAGCGCTTTGTTACCTTTTCTGCCTTCTGTTGTAATGCTTGGCATCCATCTCCCTGGAGGAGAAAGTATTTTCAGTTTCTACCTGCCCTGAAAAACTTTAATTTTAAGCAGCTTTATTTGAACCATGTTTTCAAAGTCTAAAGCACGCACTACAGGGATAGATGACTTGCCTGTGTTCAAAAGAGATCGAGATCTCCTGCCATTATCCAGGCTCTTCATTTGGAAAGTGAACCCAGAGTCTGTAGAAATATCTGGAAATTAAGATTTTTCTGAAAAAATCCTTTTTATATCTGAGCCACCTCTGCTGCCTCTGCCAGGAAACCTCTACATCTGAGGAGACTGGAAATGAGGGAAGCCTGTAGGATTGCAAATCCATGAGAAGTATCAGCAGGAGCAATTTCTGTCCATGACCAATAGAACCTAATTAAGGAGCAAAGGGAAGGAGGACTCTGGCTAAAAGAGGGACAGAAACAAAGCGCTAGATGTTGGGAGGCAAGGAGGTGTAAAGGGGAGGGGGCAAAGAGGAGCTCAGCCCTTAAAAAGTGCACTGGGGAAAGGTGAGGGAGTGTCTGCCAGGTCACAGACAAATATGAATAGGACAAAGCAGTGTGAGAGGAATAGAAATTGTGCAAAAGTGCAAGTAATGCAGTTACATGGCCTAATCATATTTTGCAGCTGAAAATGCATATTTTTGTGGCATCATTTTTCTGTGGTGAACAGTTGTTTTTTTTGCTGTGCCTGCCAAAGGCAGGATAAACAATACCTACATCTCTTCTGCTCACACAAAATACTTGGGCACCCCAAAACATTAATATTAAGGTTTTGCATGATCGTAAAAAGTGGTTTTTTTGGCTTTCTGATACAAGCAGTATGTTGTTAAACCTTGGCTATGGACTTGTGCTGTTAAGCTATCAACAGCCAGCCTAGGAGTGGGACTTAACAGTACCTGCAACTTGCACTGTATTTCTTTGACCTTCCCTATATGTAAACTTTATATGCTTGCTTGATACTCAGGAAAAACAATGCAGGAATTTTTTTGCCTTTTCACAGAAAAATTGGGTTATAAATATGTACTTAGGAAGTCTCTAATTTCTGTTTATGGAAGGCCCAGAAAAGATTCCCTTCCTTTCCCCCTCCCTGTCCTGGAAACTCAAGCCATTCATGATCCAAATTTTGTTTGTAAAGCAAAGTATGTGGGGTGGATGTCAGATCAAGTTGGACAGGACCTGATGTTGGTTAGCTTTTTCCCTAACAAACATCTAAGCAGCCCGAACCACTGTCCTTCTACCTACTTCCCTACCCCATGCTGTGAAATTACCGGTCTCAGCACTGGGAAAAACTCTTTTAGCTGAAACTGGGGAAGATGGTGTGGGGCTCTGCAGCTTTCAAATAGTAACAGAAGAGCTCTAGGTGTGGTGTGTTTAGTTGCTGTGGTCACTGGAGAAAGCAGATGTAGGTCCTGTCCTTTCCTGTCTGCTGGTTCTGCATTGCAGGGATGGCAGGGAGCATCCAAGTGAGACAAGAGTTGCCTTTTTTCAGTAGCAATGCTGACAGAAATGAATGTCAAAGGACAGGCTCGGTGAGTTGAACCTGGCAAGCTCTGGCAGTGTTTTGCCCTGGCAGGGAGTCAGGAATCTCCCATGGGAAAACACAAGTTCTGTTCTCTAAATATTATTCAGAAACCCCCAACAGAGTATTGGTGGATCACATGGGTCTGATTTTCTCCAAGGCATTCTCATTTCAGCCATGCAATTCAAAACACATTTTGAAATAGCAAGAAAGAGGAGAAATACATTAAAGACATCAATGTCTGACCATTTTGCTGTGTTTGAGATTTCTTTTAGTAAATTTCTATATACAAATCCAATAAGAAAATCTATCTTTTTTTCAATTCTGACATTCAAGCGCACTATTTTTTGTATCTTTTACAATCTGTCACTGGGAATTCAAAACAGAATTTGAAAGAACAAAAAAAATCAAACGTCAAACAAGCAACCTACTCTGAGGGAACTGAAAAGCAGGACTACGGTGTAGCAAGTTCAGACATTAAAAAGTGAGAGAGAATATAATATGCTGTGTGCAATGCAGCTGTGGCCAAATGCTGATTTGCACATTAAGACTAGATTAGCATCACTCAGATGTGACCTGCATATTGAGTAACTATCACAAGTATGGTACTATTGATGAAAAATGAAACTGCATGGTAGACTTCAGATCTAATACACCATCCTTTTGCATTTTTAGATTCTACAGAAGTGTAAAGGAAGAGCTATTACTTCTAAATTTTTATAAAAGGCATGTGATTTAGTTTCCTATAAAAGTTCAGTTTGATACCTAGTATGTTTATAAAACAGAATATAGTATTACCATAAAAGTGATTGTCTTTTAGCCACTCAAAGACAAGAAATAGTCAATGAAATGACTGTATAAATGTTGATTATTTCTATTCTGAAAGCAGTTGAATTGATTTAAGGTGTTTTGGCTAACTTATTTTATCTACAAAGTCTGTGATATCTGCGTGACTTGACTTTGAACACTTTAAACTTCAAAAAGGCCTTAGTATTGATAATTTGTCTGATTCATGTTGAAATAAAATGTCATTTGCATTTGACATGGAGGACATGTGCAAGATGGCCCTGTAAGAAGTTTTTCTTAGTTCAGTGGTAGGCTTTAGGATAATTATTTTCTGCAGCATTTTCCCAGCCTCTGACAACATTCCTCCTTAGAGAAATTAAAAAGATGAGCATCTTTGCTGAAACCACACAGGAAGAAAAGGCACATCTAGCGGGCATTTCCTTCCCATGATCAAAATGCAGTGTACAGGCTGTGTGTTTCTTTCTGGGAAAGGCTCCTTCCAGTGCTGTGCCCCAGTGGGCCAACATGCCACCTGCCCCAGGGGGCACTGCCTCTGCATTTTGGCATATCTCACAGGTACAAAGTGCCTGTGCTGCATGAGCTTAAGGCGTTAGCTCCATAGCAGGGGTTTTGGACAGACTGGAGGAGTTTGACAGGGAGACAAGGGGCTTGTCTGAGAATTGTGAAGGGCTGCTGGGAGGCATCAGGATGGCTCCCCTTGGGCTGTCCCAGCCTTTACAGGCACTCTGATGTGCCTTCTGCAGCAATAGCTGTGATGGAAGACAGTTTTCAGCCCATGGAAAGGTAAAACAGTAACTTGTGCCTCCCTGAGTGTGTAGTGGGGGAAAGTTCGCTGAATTCTTATGGCAGGTGGCACAGAGTTGCTTTCTTCTTTATCAGGCTAGAAGGAATTTTCTGTCCAATAATTCCTAAGAGGTCTCATAGCAAAACCAGATCTGTATCTAAACAGTCATCTAACATTGGGTAGACATGTAGAAACACTGTACATGTATCAAGATATCTATGTGTGTGCATGGTGTCTATATGCACATGTAGATAGTGGCAATCTTGTATTTGCTTTTTAAAAATTATATGCGAAGGTAAATCTGCCACCCTGATTTTGTAGATGGCATCAGGCTTGCTCAAGTGTTTTGTTTTATGGGTTTTTGGTTTTGATTTTTGGGGGGGG
>VWZG01005214.1:155474-305338 GCA_013396735.1 Grallaria varia
GGGTTGTATGGTTGTTTGTTTGTTTTTTTTTTCCCCCTGCTGTCTAGTGATAGATGGCAAACTTTTCTGTAGTGACTCTGAGCTCAATGTCTGAAGGTGAAACTGAGCTTCTGTTTAGACTTTGCAGACAGCAGTAGAAGGAAATCATATACCTCTGATACCTGAATGGTAAACTGAAGTGCAAAACCTCAGGTTCTTGCAAAAGGCAATAAATAGAATAGCAACATGAGGATTTTTTGAATATTGGACACCTCTACACAAGCCAGTAAATCTAGTTAGGGAATCACACTATAAGTAATGTAGACAGAAACTCAGATTTTCTGAGTGGAAATGTGTACCTTAGCCATCTGGTTATTCTATCACATGTTAAGGTGGATCTACTAAGAGTGTGATTTCTAAATCACACCTTGTAACAGAGAAGGAACATTTCATTTCTGCTGTAATATAAATTTCTTGTGTATTTGACTAGGAGTTTGGAATAAAAAACTCTGCTGTTGATTTAATTACTTACAAGTTAATATACAGATTACATATATACACATTAATTTGTACACAGGAGAATAGCATTTTACAGTTATTTGAATAATGCTATCAATGATAGCAAAATACAGGTTCTTTAATAATATTTTTTAGTAGTCATAAATAATTCTCTTTCACGCATACAGATTTATCATGTTGACAATGCTACTGAACAATTCAATTAAATAAAACATGAAATTTGTAGTAAGGTTTCTGTCAATGTGTGAGACCTGTCTCATTTTCTCTATAAAGACACAAAAAATGGATGTTGCTTATTGTAGCACATATATAATGTCATGCTTTTTGCAGTGCAAAATAATCTTTAAAGACATGTTGAAGAGACTACATAGTTTGGAGAACATACTGGCAAATGCTTTCATTTTTAATCATACTGCTTTTGGTATTGCAGATGGTTACCAAAGAGCATCGATTGTTCTCCTTGCTTTTTTCACTTGTGTTTTAAATAGATTACCACTAACATCTGAAATTACTTCTCAGATCCTTGTCCACTGCTGCTGTACAGCTTGTTTTTGCAGCAGGAACAACTAAACACCACAACCACCCTTCAGTTTAACTTCATTGCCTCTCGTCCAGCAATGGAGACTACGGCACGTTTAGTGATTCAATTTATAATGGATGAATGGGATAGAAATCAATCTGTATTTGACAGCTTTGTTAGCTCTACTCTGCTAGTATGAATTGTCAGTAAAACCCAGATTTGCTCTGTGGCCATGCCTCCACCTGTGGTTTAATGAATCACTTTGCAGGACTGAAGCCATTCTTTGCCTAAAGAGCAGGTGAAATTCCTCATGCAGCTGGGAAAGAGTTTTGATGGGCAATGAATTGCCAAGTAAAATAGTATCTCTGCAGTGCATGTATACACCATAACAGTAATTTTGCCTTTAAAACCTTCGTTTCAATAGCTACACAAATGGAATTAATGGTAGTGGAATTGCTGCAGTTTGAGTTATTCTGTTCCTCTCTTCTACTTGGTTGCAATCAATTAAGCACAATGTTTTGCAAAAAATTCTACAAAGGTCAAGAAAAGAAATCGGATTTTTTCAGACATTTTTTCTGATATCTCCAAACTCTTATTGTAAAATTTGTGTAGAATTCTGTACTGGTAAATGTTCTTAATCATGCAAGTTTTATGAAAAAGCTTTTACATAAACAATGGCTTTAAAACATGTATATGGTTTAAAAAACTGCCAACCCCTCTTAAGTCATATTTCAAGAGACATTTCCTGCCACACTTATACCCTAGTGGCTGATACTACATATCTGCTCTTTCTCTGGAGCAGGGGAAGAGCTGGCTCGGATTTCTTCTGTGTAGGGGGATTCCTTGAGTCAGAGATGTGTAAATCAACCCACTAAAATGCAAAACCAGGGCAATCAATGAGGTGTGCATAAAGAAGGAAAAATTCAGATAATTTCCTGGTACTGTAGGGAATACAATCCTTGTGTTGAAATATGATGTAATGATAACTCTTATGCAATATTGGCTTACCAAGAAATGAGATCCACTCATTTGCAGTTTTTCTATAACCGCAGCAGCTTCAGGCATTCCAAACTGAGGTGAGAAAAAGATAGCATTATTACAATAGTATGAAGTTTGACAAACTAATTTTAAACAAACTAATTAATATTTCCACACTCAGATACTCAAGGTTGTGGAAACAGTTATACTATTTCACAAGAATAATAAGAAAAAGAATGTTGGACAGAATAACTGTAATGCTTTGGCAGTGACTTTCACATGAGAGGTAAGATATGGTATTAGCCCTTTCTTAGGAGGAAAGATTATAGGGGATAAGGGCCAATAAAATTGTGAATGGAGTAGATGAGATGAAATTATGAAAGCAGCAAGTGTAATATAAATGGAGCAAGGAGTCCAGCAGAAGTAAATTGTGGAACTTCAATTGCAATGGGAGAAGATGAGGGCAGGATTAGAAACAGGTTAAAAGGTGTTTTGGGGCAAAAGTTCCTCAGTAGCTGTCATCACCCCACAGGCCTGCTTACCAACCTTTGTATGCACTGGTGGCTGCTTGGCTTCAGCACCAGATATTTGGACTGTCTTGTGTTTCCCATGATGGTGGGCATTGCTGGAAAGAGTTCAGGTTCAGAAACAGGATTTCTTTTCTGTAACATTGTTGTGGTGGTGGTGTTTTTTAATGAAAGTTGATGCTGACTATGAATTGAAATGAAACAGGAATGTCCAGAAATATTTCTTCTCTAAATAGCACTACTACTAAATACTAATTTGGAAAGAAAAGGGGACATGTCAGATTTCCTTTATTAAAAATCATGGAGCAGGGCTGAAGATGTCCTAAAAATGTCACTCTGTGTCATGTGGTTTAGTCTGGGTTTTCAAAGAAATTGCACTGTTATGTAAGGAAAGTGGCAAAAAATGTCATGAACATAGTAGCCTTGAAATGAGTTTTAGTATTTGTAATGCTTAGCCGTAAATGTCTGTAGCAGTAATGGCCAACTCCAACACTAACAGAAATATTACTGGAAATCAATTCTTCTCACAGACATATTTATGTGCTTTTCCAAGATATTTGTTTATTACTAATTACTTAAAACTGATCATGCTTAAACATTCAAGGTGCATTTTATCTACATTTTGATATAAAAATTTCATATTCAGATGTATATTCAGACTGTTTTTTCACCTACTAGCTGATATGCCTGAGTTTATAATTTTTTTATACTGTGATTGGGAGAGTGCTGTTTATTTGCAGTACAGAATACAATTCAATGGAGAAGGTTGCTGTGGGTGTTGGACCAATGGGTGGTTGTGGGTTGTGTTAATTTGCCATCAGTTGCACTGATATTGGCACAGAGACAAAGAATTAAGGCTATGCACGCTTTTTGTGCATGGCTTTTGCCCGTCTGTAGTTATTGGCTCTATCTCCAGTTACTGGCTCTGATGAGCTGCTTTAGGGCTTCACCTTATGCTATTAATCAGGCATCTAACTTTTGTGTAAGGGAAAATTTGTTCTCTTTACATGGTTAGCTCATCAGAGAAGTGAGTGTCTTGCTGCTGGCGTTTAATGATGACCATGGAATCTTTAATTTTTTTACAAATACATCAACTTTTCTTACAAATACATGAAGATCAGTACTGGAGAGAGGACCAGAGTGAATGGCAAATGGAGACTGAACTCTGACAGCGCAGCATGGAATATCACAGGGCTGTTGCAATTGTAGCATAGATAGAAGATAACAGGGAAGTTCATCTATATCGCTAACAGGTTTCCATTACTATCTTCACTTATTTATGAGGAAAAAAGCAAAATCAATATGGTTAATTATTTTTTAGTAGTGAAGTTATTGATTTTTATACCAAATGCTTTTCATGAGACTGGAAACATTTTGCAGAATGGCTAGTTAATAACTTCTGTACTTAAGACACACAAATATCTGTATAATTAAGACTTGTGAAGTTAAGAAAATGCTAAAATTACACTGTACATATGTACCTACCCATTTTACATAAACATTATGGCTGCAACATCAGTACACCTCTTCTAGAGAACGCAGCCTTGGTCACAGCACATAAAAGCTGATGTTACTTTCCTGAGCTGCTTTTTGATATATTATGTTCTGTTCAGTGCTCAGTAATTGTCTGCTGTTCTTGTATACCTGTAGTACACAGTACTCAAAGCCTTCTCCGAACCCAGAATGAATTTTTATTTGAGCTGTTCTACAGCATTCTTTATTTTTGAAGTGCTTCAGAAACACTAATAACTGCTTTTTCTGGGACTACTCTGAGATAAAACTCCATTAGTAAGGAAAGTAGAGGTGTATAAGGAAAAAAACCCCTCATACAGTATCTAATGTTTTTGGATGCCTAACTACAACTGTTTAGATCTCTGAGATATACATGCATATTTGTATATTCAATATTTTGCTGTTTTTACCTTCTGAGCAGAGCTGCCACTGTGGTTGCAACTCTCACCTCTCCCTGCCACAGGTCAAGCCCTTGGGCAATATTATGTGTTTTGGTTTTTTTGTTTGTTTGGGTTTTGTTTGTTTGTTTTTTCTTCTGGGCACCTTGCCAGTCTTTGGGCAAAAATATGTAGCTGGGGCAGTGACAGAATGTGATATTTCAAGGCAGGATTAAATCAACATTACTATGTGTTCATTCTCTTTTTCACCCAAGTCCTGGCTTGTGCACCTTACAATTTCTGTAACCGCCAAGAGGAGTGCAAAAACCTGCTGGGTTTTCTACACTGACAGAGGCAGGCGTTTGTGGATGGAAAAGGTAATATGTGAAGAAGCAATTATTGTGATGTGTATGTAAAAGGTGAGAAATTCAGGTTATAGAGGTAATCCCAGTTCTGGCACATTTGAGTGCTTGTTTCTGTAACCTTAACAGCATTATTTTAGGGTTCATGCACATGTATGGCCAGACTCAGGGTGGGCAGATCCAGCACAGCCCCCAGTGTGTTGTCTATGGACAGGGTGGTAGTACCTGTTGTGGTACTTTACATGCTGGCCACAGGCAAATGGCTGCGGCTGCCAGTGTAGAATGTGGGCTATCCTGTGGTAATTGGATTACTTGGCTGCTTTAATCAGTAATGAGAGTGTAAGCACAGGCATTGACAGCTTTTTATAAAGTTGGAAGATTCTCTCTTATCAAGTATGAAGCCAGCAGCTATGGTATGCCTGAAATTCCCTGAAAGCCTCTGGGTTGTTGAACACTTATCAACTCTGTCTTGTGTTGTCCCATAGAATTGCAGAAGTTAAAACCATAATAACTTCTATAAATTAGTCTGATTTCCTTTAAGCTGAAAGGCTTTGAGCTGATTAATCCTCTGAGTAGCTGTTCACAGTTTAGCTGGTACGTTATCATTGTGTTACGAATTAATTCCATGGAACAGGTTAGCTTTCCCAACGTGGGGACAGTGTTCCACCTGTGATACATCTCCATTAGGAAACTGCTGGTGGTTTTGTTGTGTTGTTTGTTTTTTTTAAGTGTACATGAATGAGCCGGTGTATTTATACACAAGCAGAATGGAAAAAACAGTAATACAAAATGAACAGCTCAAACTTTGGCTACTTTTTGCAGGGCTGCAAATGGAACTCCTGTAGAAAGACCTCACAGCACTATTATTTCCCTTTACAAAGACAGTGTGCTTCTTCAGTTGAAAAGGATGAGAAACCTTAATGACAATAAATTCTCACTGTGGGTGTAAAGAAGGTACTGCAAAAGATTGGTGCTTCTACAGTTAGAATTAGGATAAATACATGAAAGAAAAAGTCCTATATATAAAAGTATATAGAGAAACCTGCATAAAACCAAACAAAATGTAAATGTAAAATGGGACTATAAATACCATTGCAGTGAATGGACTTTATAAGTTACAGGTAGAAGTCTAAGACTTGAATCATAATATTCAGTAAATTATAAGGAAAAACATGATATAAAAAAAAAAGGCTGTATCATGGAGGGTATATTTTATATATGTGGGAGGAGATTATTAAAGTAGTGGAAGATGTCTGAAAATGAGCTTGGAATAGTTTGTGCAATTCAGGTTATTTTACATATACTAGAAGAGATGTTATAGAACTAGGAAATGTACAAGCCAATAAAGGAATGATTAAAAAAAGCCAAAAAAAGCGCAAGTACCTTAAACTTAAGAAACATTTGACAATTGCTGTGGGTATATATGCATTGAGAAGAAAAGATGAACAATAGATTCCTATTGACAAGCTGTAAACTTTAAAGCAGTATTCAAATACAAAATCTAGACTTATTTTCTGTGAAATGGTTATTTCTTCCCATCAGGAAATAAATTTGGGCATGAAATATCTTTTCTCTTATAAAAAAATATCTCTGAGCAAACATTTTTGTAACATGATTTGTCACGTAGGAGATTTTAGCTAGCACCTTCTAACATAAATTAGATTTCTATGGAAAATAGAGTACAAAAAATCTCAAGTAGCATTAGTAAGTTCTTGGAGGTGACAATTGGTGACTAATCTGTTTTCAGTACTAATAAACATTTGTGCTTAGATTTGGGATAATGTATCTGGTTTTGAAAGATCAATCCAGTAAGAGTTTTTGCTAACTGAACATAGACTGAACTGTCTAAAATGTTACATATACATTCAATACCTGTTTTAGGAGGTCTGCAACTTGAAAAGTTGTCCAGTTCTCAAATTCCTTCTGAGGTGGTAGTTTTGAGGCCATGTTTCTATCCAGGGAGAAAGACTTAATCTGTATCAGTAACACTGAACTGTTGCTTGACTGTTTTTACTGAACTGATGTAGAAATCCTAAGAGGAAGTCCTTTTTGCAACTTTTTTCCTGTTTACTCACTTAAAGTGAACGCCTATAAAGAGTGATTTAGGAAGTAGCAATGTTCTTGTGTGACTACAGTGTAAGGAAACCAAGTTATTGTATCAACGTATGCACATATGTCATTACTGAAATCAGTGAAGTTTTGCTGAAATCGCTTTATAAAATTTGAGTCATCAGCATCTTGGAGGTTTAAATATGGAGAATACTTTTCATATCTATTACAAAGAGAATTAGTGATAGCTGTCTCTTGCCTGCCTTGAACTCCTTGACTCAGCTGCTTAGTTCTGCCTTCAGATTGCATTTGACTTGCTTGTGAGTTTTGACATACTGTGCTGTGTTGTTTAGACAGAAAAAGCAGATCTCAATTGCACAATATTCACTTTCACATTATTATATAATCTAATTTTTTGTTGAGTTTGGACACCATACTTTTGGACTTAGATATATCAGTTATTCTAAGATGATGTATGATCTAAGTTTTTGGGCTTTTCTGGGGTTAGTTTTTGTTTTCTTTTCCCCTTGTCATTATTCTTACTGCTAAAGAGCAAATTGTCAGTCAATTCATTCCAGTGCTACGTTATCTTTTCAAAAGGTGGGGCTAACATAAAATGCTTGTACTGAGTCATACCATAAGCTCACCCAGCCCAGCATCTTCTTTTCTGACTGTGGTCAGAAGTGATCTACCTAGGAAACTGTATAGAAAGAGGGCAAGCACATAAGACTTCCACAGCATTATCCCAGTCTCCAACCGTTTTGTAGTCGGGCACTTACTGGCCTGGGTGTGGTTTCTACTTCGGTTCTGTGTGTTATGCCAATAATTCCCAAATGGAGCCATGACTCTTGTTCAAGGAGGTTCAATGAATTGGGCAGGCACAGCCAGGAATTTCTCCTGGGTGGCAGGAGGAGTAAGACAGAGGCTTTTAGTGGAGTTTGAGGCTCAGATGGAGTCAAGGGAGTAGTGTCAGTGAGGCTCAGGATGGGAACTTCTGGTCCTTTCCCACCCCTGTAAAGACATCTCCTCCGAGCTGTTTCCCTGCTCAGTCCTTCTCTTCCTTTTGACATCTGACACAAACACAGAATACACTTCCACTTGGAGCAAAACAGGATATGAATTTCTTAAATTGGAGAAGGGGGGCAGGGTACATATTCTAATATAGAGAAAGGAGGGAATGTTTGAGAGCCATTGCTTTATAAAATGGCAATAAAATTGTGAAGATGCAGCTGCAGCTGTTGAAACAAACCCAGATTATTTTGCTCAGCAGTTCTGCGTCACCACAACAGAACAAATATGAAAGTTTCCATAAAAGACCAAAGAATGTTATATTCTGCTTTCCAATTACTCTTCCTGTTTTATTTCCCAGTGCAAAATAAATTTGGGATACGTGTTCAATGATTAAAATGGATTTCAGCTAAGTTGAAATGTCTCATCTGCTATCCTTCAAATTTTCCTGCATGTATTTTTACTGCTAGAGGGACTGACAGGTCAATTGTTGACAGTGAGTACTCATTTTGCGATATTGTGACTGTGCAGAATGGTGAATCTGGCAAAACTCAGCTCCTGGACTTTCAGAAATGAGATAGAAGCCCTTGCAACTTAAATTTGGCCTCTTCAAAATAATCTCCAGGTGCCTGACTGGTATATTATTAAAAAATTGTGTTGAATTTCATAGTGTTCAATGTTTCATAGTGTTGGCTGTGAGTTTTTTGGAGGGGAGCACCATCTCCCTGGGTGATAGGAGGCAGTAACACTCTCTTCCACTATGTGCAGGACCAGAAGAGAGGTGCATATATTGCTTAAGAAATTTTGCTTGCCTAATTAGTGTGCAGGAGGGATTTTGTTGGTTGTAGTGTCTTCATGTGAGGTGGAGGTGGGAAACAGCTGGGTGGGAGACGTGTGAGTTACAGGTTTAATGGTTGCTAATGGGAAACAACAAAATACCAGATGGCATCAGGTGTGAAACAAGAATAATGTGAAGCACAGCAGTGCTCTTATTTATGCGGTACAGGCTGTTTGGTTACTGAGTAGGGGTAAGCAGTTCTGGTTCAGATCATCTTAAAGGCAAAGTAAAAATAGTGCTTTAAGAGTTTTGCAATTCAGTGCGTGCTGCCAGCTGTACCTGCCCTGCTTCCTGTGACTTCCCATTAGGCCAGGAGCATTTTCAGAACTCCTGACGTGTGAGGAGCTGCTCCTGGCTGCCTGCTGCCCTTGGCTGTTGTGTTCCTCCTCTGCCTCGTAGTCTGCAGTGTGAGCTGAAGCTCTGCCCTGCCAGCCCACCCACCTTGCTGTGCCCAGGCCTCCTTCTCCTGCCTGGTTTCTCTCAGGTTGCTCTCCCCCAACACTAAATTCTGGCTAATTCTCCTGTCATTGCCTTTGTTGTCAGTACCTTAATTTGTATTCTAGGTTCTTGGGAGACTACTCTCAAGAAGCCAGTGTTTGTGTAGTTCACATCTCTGCTGAGCGAGACAGATCTATTTAGGAAGGTTATGATCAGTTTTGTGTTCCCAAGGGGTCTGTAGCACAAGTGGTTGAACCAAAGGGGGACTGTAGCTTGCAAGAAATATTTTTCCACTTGTGTTTTAGTCAGATTAAAGATGATGACAGAAGGAAAAAAACCCCCAAAAACCAACAGAAAAGCAGAGACATGGGGAGGCTCATTTGGGATCCCACAGCTTGTCTCTTGATGCTGCTATTGTCCTTTGCTTGATTGATACTGTAGTTTTCTTTCCTCAAGTGTGTGCAACAGAAACAGAATATTCTCATGTGCTTCCATTTGCTTTCCACTACCCTCAAGGGGTTTATTTCAAGAATTGCTGGTTGAAGAACCCCATCTTTGGGTTACCAATTCTTAGTACCCACATACTTCTAATTACTCTATGCCGTGTATTCCCTTTCACAGCAATTCAAAAATACTTGCCCTTGAATGCACGTTGACTGTGAGCACTGCAGTGGGGGGATCCTTGAACGGAGTACTGAGGGTTCCAGAGTCCCCTACAGATGCTGTTTCCAAACATCCAGGTGCTTATACAAAGCTTTGAAGCAGATTGATGACACTTGGGTGTGCAACAGCACTAGTCAGGCTCACTTGCTACTAAATATTCCCTGGAGCCTCTTGATCTGGCACAGACACACTGGTGGACTTACAGATGTGTTTGGGTACTTGTGCAGAGCGTAATCTGTTAGTATCTCCAGTAAGACACAAGTTTAAAATAACATTTTTGATCTGTACTCTTTACAGTTTCACTCCTCCAAAAAAGGTAACAATCTGATTCTCCATATTAAGAATTTTTTTTTTGTGGAGCTCTAGTAAGAAAAGATATCTAGTACTTCAGAACTACCAGATTTCAGAGGTCTAAGGATGTGTGCATTTTATATACTGGGTGATTTGATCTCTGTACAAATTCATTCTCATATATAGCCTGTATATAAAGTGGAGCTAACACATCATTACAGTATATATTTCAATAAGTTCTTCCTAGAATCTGAAATGTACAAGCCATGGAAGAGTCAAGTTTTTACAGGATACAGCTCCTTGGCTTTTTCGTGAAGTAGGTTCTTAATTTATGATTTCATAGAGATAGTTAAAAAGCAGTATAAGAACTGGATCCTGGATCATACCATGGGCATTTCATACTAAATACAACTGATTTTTAATTTTGATTCATAAATTTTCATGAACATAAGCACTGAATGTGTTAAACTAGTTCAAAACTTTCAAAGTCAAGTTCTACTTTGCAGAAACCTGTAGCAGCTACAACTTGTTTTACAGTATGCAACACTAAAAGTGGCTCTCAGGAAAATATACTTGAGCAAAATATCTCAATGAAATATTAGTCTATGTAAAATATGAACCATTGTCACTTTATTTTCCCATTTTATACAAAAACAATGAAAGTAATGTGACTTACCATGTACTCATTTTTCTGCTCTCAGGCACACATGTTGGAGTTGATTCCAAGTAAGTTCAAGGAGCAGTTTCTCATGTCTGCTTTTCCTCCTTAAACTATCCCATATGTATTTTGTTGTTGTTAATGTGATTGACAGGCTGCCCTCTGTAGTGGGTGGGAGAAAAACATTCTTAAAGTAAAAAAGCTAGAATAATCTCAGCCTGACTAAGTCTACAAAGAATGTTGGAAAACCAAGTCTTGCTTGCAGTTGTCTGTCTAGAAGTTTGATAAGAATTTTGCTAATTGTTTTTTGTGGTGTTTGGGTTTTTTTTCCCCTTCCATTTAACAGGAGATAAAAGTAGCTACATAATCAACAGAAATCCTAGTGTCTGAAAGGAACCTTGGGTGACCTTGGCAGAACTTCAGCAGAGAGGCAGGATCAAACACAACTGGAGGAAATTGGGTCAGTCTTGGAAAGGAGTTTGATAACCCATTTTTCTAACTTAGTTCTTGGGAAGTATTGGGTTCACCATGTCCTGAATTGGAACAGCAGGAGAAAGAACTATAATAAATTCTGTGCTATACTGCTGGAGGGAGCAAGAGAAAGTATCTGTTAGTAAGGATAATTGTGATCTAAGCACCAGATGGGCTTGCCCAGGACATCCTCCTGTTTCTGGGGTAGCAAACACAGTTTCATTAGTATTGTTCATAAGTAGTGATTTGGGAAATTCTTGTTTAGTCTTTTCACTCTTCAATTTTGCCCATTCTTAACCAAAAAATGAGGTGTTCAAATTGGTCCCAGTATACTGTTGTTTATCTGGTGGAAACTGCTTGTCTCAGTGCTATCCTGATGTACTTTAGGAGTATTCTTATGCAGCATCTATTTTATTAACCAAATACTGAATATAATTAGGATGAGAACAAACTCTTGTGAGACTCTACTTGAAATACCCATTGAGTTTGGAAGTGATTCACAGATATCTTAATGTGAGTCAGGTGAGCACTTAAAATATACAGTATTTTAATCCCATTTCTCTAGTTTGTGTGTGATGATTTGCATGCAGAACCTCATTGAAAGCCTCAGTGATATGTTCTTTGTGCTTATTATGTATGTAGCTATGATACTGAGGAAGGAATGAGACAGATTTGACACAGTTTGTTCCTAGCCAGTCAGTTTTACTGCAGAACCAATTTATAAGTATATTGAGGCCCAAGGTTTGCACCACCTTCCTGTCCACCCCTGTGCCTCGCCGGAGCCTGCCAGCCCCTCCTGACTGAGCGAGTCACTGCAGCCCTGCATCCCGGGGTGAGCAGCGAGTCCTGCTCTTTGTAATTGCAGCTGCACCCAAGGGCAAGAGTTGCACTTAATTGTCTGACAGTTTTGCTGTTTGCTCTTCTTGTTCTCACTGCCTTCCAGAGAGGGTGGGTTAGAAGCTCCTCTGCAGGTGGCACCAGCCTTGGTGAGTCCAGGGAACAATCCAGGCAGTGGTGGCAGTCTGCAGAGGGGACGGCACAGGACTGTGGAGTCAGAGGCAAGCTGGGACCCTCCTAGAGCTGCTGTGAGCCCTGGCAAGGGGGCAGCTGAGCACCAAAGCTGGTGGGACCAGAGGTGTGTGGTACCAGCAAAGGTGAACACAGGGACCCTGTCCAACACCGCTCCCCGAGCCAGGGAAAAGTGAAGGGAAGCAAAAACCTCCCCTCCCAAGTCCAGAACTCCTGCCCATGTTTCCCAAGCAATTAATTTGGAAGCTATTAGTTATTCTTTTGCATAGGCTGGTTGTGGGCTGACTGTCCCAAGCTCAGCTCTGGAGGGTAGTGGGAAAACTCAGTTCTGACAAGCCACTTTGCTGTCACCCCCAAATTGCTGTGTTGACAAGGGACAAAAAAATCCATGAAAGATTTTGAAACCATAACAGATATGTAACCTTAAACAATAACACTAAAAACTTTTCTTTGTTGTGATGACAACAGACCCAGATCCAAAGAAGCCTCAAATAGGAGAGAACAAATCCCAGACCCCAAAAAGCTTGCTAAGGATGGTTTGCACCATTGTTACACCAAGGCTGTACACCAATTTGAAACCTATTGCCTCTAAATCACTTCCACTGTATCCGGTTTTCTGCATAAATATGCCCTCTTTCTTTATTTCACTCATTCTTCAACCCATTCCTGGGACATGTAGTTTCAACTGAATTCTAATTATTGCCAAATGCTGGGATTTCTTGTTTGTTTTGTTGCAAAGGCTGGATACATAACATAAACCCCATTGCTCTTTGTGTTATCACTCAGCCTTCTAAAATCTTTTTATATGGCTTTTGATTGTTAGTTTGACCTTCCCTTTGAATCTAGCAACAGATTCAGCCTTTATTCTAGAGAGCTTTGCCACAAATAACCAGGCATTAAAAATGTACTTATTCTCACTGGTGTTTGTTTGTAACCTGGATATTGCACCTAGTTTTCTTTATCTTTTCAGAAATTCATGTTTTCAACTAGTACAATAAAATACAACAATAATAAAAACCCAACTTGCTACAAAAGTGACATTGTTCATTAGAAATTCCCTTTGATTTTTTTGAAGGCTGGAATTGATGCTGTACTGCTTGGTTGTGATATTCTTTGCAAGTACTCAGTATTCTTTGCTGTATAACTGAGCTACTTTTTTGATTTTTATTCTTTTGAACACCTTGGCAAAGCTTGCTGTCTGTTTCTCTAGGTTCATGTGCTGGCTTGTATAGTTTGCATTTAGACTTCATATAATTTCTTTAAAGAACCTTTCCTTTGAAATTCATCTGTGTTGACTCTTCTGATAAAACATAGAAAAATGTATATGAACAGATTTCCATCTGGCAACATTTATATGCATTAAAGTGAGTAAATCTAAAACGAGAAAAAAGTCTTATTTCAGTGTCTTGCCTTATTTAAATAAAATTCCAAGGCAGTTTAAATTTGGAACACTGTGCACTGTGGCTTATGATTGTTTTAAGGTGTGGAGTTTTTTTATTTTTTTTATTCTTTTGATGGATTTTGTGAATTATAATGAATTCTTGATTTTTTTGGAGGCTTGATCATTGATACATGTAGAAAGTATTTCGCCATACACATGACTCTTGAAATTAAGGGAAAAATCATCCAAGTAATACTTCAACTCCCAGTGGGCATAGTTGCATGGTATTTTACAGTGGAAGATCTCAGGAAAAAGTTGACCCTGTTGATGCTGAAGTGTGCCACAAAGTTAAAGAACCAGAGTGGTGATTGTTTCTTTGGCATCTGCTTCCTAGATCCAGAGTTGTCTGTCATTGCACTGAATTTCGTCAGCTCCAGCTAATTGTAGTTAGAGAAAATTCCAAGTGATGTTTCTAAGAAATCTGCCTCAATATGTCTTCTAAAGAAGGGTGGATTTAAATAAAAATACACAAAGATATGCATTTGCTTCAAGTGTTATGGATACCACTCATTTATTTGAGGTATTGGCACAGAGGCACATCTCTATTCCCCGCTCACCCCGTACTTCCACTGTGCTCCTTACAGTCCTCGTGAGCTTTGGAGCAGCCTTTGATATTTCAGGATGTCCAACTGCCAGCAGTTCAGTTAATTTCCACAGTGAGCTAGTGATGATGGAGTTTGCTGAACTGATAGCGGCTTGAACTAGAAAACCTTTAGTCACAACAGATTTTGAAGTCATAACTGTAGTGATTGGACAAGGGGTAATGGCTTAAAACTGAAACAGCAGATTTAGATTAGATATTAGCAAGAAAATCTTTACTGTGAGAGTGGTGAGGCACTAGAACATGTTGCCCAGAGAAGTTATAGATGCCCCATCCCTCAAATGTTTCTCAAGGGTTTTTTTTTGTCTCCTAAACAGAGCATTGGCATGTCTTCTGTCCTTAGACTCCTGACATAGATAAAATTTAATGTGCAGAGTTTGACAGTCAACAGAGAATATGATAAAATGTCAATAAATAAAAAGGACCTTAAAAGCTAAAAGATCTATTGGTTTTGGCGTTTTGTTGGTTTGGTTTTTTTTCAATTCTGACTGTATTTAGGGGCATATCAGAGATATCATGCTTTAATAATAAATCATAGTGGAAAAGTCTATCAAGAAGAAAAGGACAAAAGGTGTTTTTGAATTTTTCTCATTTGGGTCACAAACTCAATTTCATAACCTTTTGTTCTAGATCCTTTTTATTAGTTTGGTCTTGTTTATCAGTTAAGCAATGGTAATGTTATTGAACGTCTCTATCACCATGGTGTTAAGTGAAATTACATCTAGGCAAAATGGTCTTAGGATTACAGGGAAGATATGAAAGGAAAAAACATTCAGTGACAGATTCTTCCCCACACCAAATGTGGAGAAGTGTTATATTGTTATATACTGAATAAAGTCAGAGTTTAGTGTGCTTATATTAATTCTTCTGTTTTTCTTGTGAATTGACTTTTGCTTTTTTCAACCTTTTCCCCATTGTTTTAGCATCTGCCATCACCACAGAGATACTGAAGAAAAATGGAATATTCTCACAGGTATTTTCTTTGCACAGTGCCCAAGTACTTTGTATGAATCATGGGCAATACAGAGTTGGTTCAGTTTATTCTCTTCTCTCTTCCAAAGCCATCCTAATCATGCTGGTTTATTTCCAAGGAAATGTGTTGCCTATTGAAAAAATGCTGGGGAAAATTTTGTTGTACCAGCTAGAATTAGTGGGAATGAGGGTAGCAGTGGACTAATGATTGTGTTGATACAATTAAAATGTATCTGAAGATTTTTTTTTTGCTGTTTCTAGGGAATGTGCTATGTAATACTGGGCTCAGTATCCATGCATTTTGGAAACTAATGGAGGATACTTCAATAACACTATTTTTGTGTGTTGTAAACATTCCTCTGATAAGCTTTTTAGGGATCTAGGTATGAGGTGTTTGGTATGCATCCATCTACTGACAACATTATAAATATTGCATTTCTGACCTTCAGATTTTCTCTCTTGATCTCTGGTTAAATGATGTATTTGTCAGTTTGACACAGCTGACATTGTCTGTTTGGTCTAGCACTGTTATACCATGATTCCTTGTGATCCCATTGTCGTGGGAATGACATATCTCAAATGATGAATATGCTTTGAAGAAATGTGGGGAATAAACTTCATTTGCAACAAGACTTCTTTATTGCAAAATGCCTACTTTAGTGTCCAGTATAAATGATTTATATAACATCAATGTATTTAAGAACACTGATCATCAGATAGTATAAAGGAGGATAAGCTACTGTTGGACTGGATACTGAGTGTCTTAATTATGGGTTTGTTCAGATTTCCCCTTGCTTTTGTTTTCATTCTCCCTCAGTGATGAATGCTTCACTTTGCTAGAATATTCTCTTCTCCAGAAGCAGTAAAAATTAACTTCACTTCTAGAGAAATGAATTATAAACCATATGAAGTGAGAAAAGAAGAAATGAACGCAAAAATTTGCACTCTACCGTAAATGTTTCTTATGTGCTTCTTTTGTTTTTGAACACCTCAAAAGCAGCCCTACTTTAGAATTACATGCCAGCTTTCAAAAGTTGATTGGATGTATGATGTGAATAAGAACTTTATAATGTTACCTGATAAATTGAAGTCTATTTTGATTCAAGTATTTTATGAAAAGCCAGTGGGAGTTTTTTACTCCTAACCTTCATGTCCTCATTCCTTTATTATGAAAATGAAAGAACTTAAAAGTAAAGTCAACAATAAATGTCAGGTTGATAAAACCCTCACCACTGACCTTCAAAGCAGTGAGATTTGACTCTGATACGGTTATTCTCTGAGTTAGAAGTTACAAATCAGATGATGCAGTGATGACTTTCATCTTCTGGAACCTACACATTCTGCATAACATCCTATGCCTCCTCTGTCACCTCTTTTTCACTGTCTAGAGCATGATCTGTTATTTCTGCTTGCAATTTTGCATCTCGCTGTTACTGGGGACTACAGCAGGCAATTGAATTCTCTCCCCTTGGTCAGCTGTACCGCAGTTCATAACCAAAGCACTTCATGTGCTGTATATGTGACTGGCACATGAGTGCAAATACTATGGGAGTGTACACTGGTCCTGATATACCTGTATCAGCAAAATGAGTAGCAGATTAGAAATTATTTAGTGTAGTTTGTCTCTTCTCTTTCCTGTTGACTTGGGTGGCTAGCTTTTGGTTAGCTGGAGTTACAGAAATTATTTGTTGTTTAGAGTTAATGCTCTATCCCAGCATGTGCAGCAGGCATTCTGATCCAGTGTCCCTATTGCATCACTGACATGATGCCATCAGTGTTGCTTAACCAGCCAGCCCAGCTCTTGGATTTCTACTGAGAGTCTGCAAAGTGTTTACATCAGCTTCTAGAGTCATGTTTTTGTTTCTGGCTTTAAAGGAAGCTCAATAACATGGTAGTTATTGTCCCTTACGAGTTATTTTGAGATTATATCTGGAAAGCCCCACAATCACTTACTCGTTAAATAATTTCTTTCTTTACTAGGGAGCTTCCTCACTTTTTTTCTCCCATAACTTTATCTACCAAGGCTTGAGAAATAATTGCAGGTCCAACTGAAATCTTAAATTGAGGTGTTGAAAGACTTAAGTGCTAAAAACTGATGGTCTGCTCTGGATGGACTGAGCTCAGGAACTTCATGATACTATAAATAATTCTTTTCATTTTCCTTTTCATTCTCATAACAGATGAATTGCACTCAGCTCTCTTACCTCTTGCTGTTTCTCACAGCATGCAAACCCATGTGAGTCAACACTCTGTAAGAGCAGAACAGCAGGAGAGAAAGGCTGGAAAGAATGCAATATATTTATGAGGGTTTTCTTAGATTAATCTCCTTCAGATTTCTTATTTGTATCCCAGGAAACTTGAGAGCCCAGACACTTACTTGTCAAACAAAGCAGGCTGAAATGCATCACTCCTGCACAAAGTGTGTTTATGAATCTCTGAGAGGGCAAGGAACATGTTAAGAGGCATGTGGTGGCCAGCCTTTGCTGTCCCTCTGAAAGAATGGCTTTCACCCTGCTACTGATGGAAAGCTGGCTGAAAAAAAAGAACCAGACCCTTTTGTTTGACGTGAGGCAATCTATTCATAAGGGTTGCCTGTCTGCCTTTCATTTCTCCTGAGTTTGTTAATTTGCCTGCCATTAGGTTACACACCTCCTGTGGGAGTGGGGTGTTGTCCCTGCCTTGAAAGATTAAAAACATCTCAGCAGTAAGGTGATTCTATTGCAGAAAAGCTGTTTTCTGTTTGCATACCCTGTCTGAAAGTCAGCTTTTGTATTTATGGCTTTAAATCTTCTTACACAAACATGCTTACCTGTACTGCCTATAATTAATAAGAAACCACCTTTACCACTAGTTTGCATATAGAAGAATTCTAGAACATCTATCCTACAAAAGTAGACTGTTCAAATGCCATCAGTCTCAGAAAGAGCAAAGCTGAGATTTAGCATTTCATATAGAATTTTTCATGATATTTCCTAGCTTCATAATAGTAGAATTTAAGAGAAATGTTGAATAACTTTCCCTGTTTCAGAAGGTAGCAACCTTCTTTAAGACTTATAAAATGTCTGACTTATAAAAGATTATTTTTTTTAGTATTGTTTGGAAACTTGGAAAGCAAAATCAAAAGAACTTCTTGAATGGAGCTGATGCTGCTGTCTTACACTCACAGCAGAGATTAAATATAGTAATGAGAACTATTTATTAAATGTTATGTGGGGATTTGAGTGGGGAGGGTTAATATTTGATTGAGGGGATCTTAGTAGGTTTTTTCCTAATTCCCCAGTTGATTGTATCTGTTGCACTACTCACACACTTTGTGTTTTAATAAATGTTCTAAATATATTTTTTACATTCATGTTCAAAAAATATGCAGCAGAAAATTGTTTATCTGATTCTTTTGTTTAGAGGTCTAAATGACAAATCCATTGCACATAAACCCACTCATTTTTATAAACTGAGTAAGCAAAGATAAATGCACTTTCAGAAAGCATGCCTTTTACCGAGCTATTTTGTCAAAATGACCCCAGAACCATTCATTTAAAGTTCAGGGAGAAGAACTTGAATCAAATGGAGTGCTGTTTATTTCCAGAGAGGTTCTTAATCCTTAATGTGCTTTGCTTAACCTTACAGGATCTTCTGGGAGAAGTTAGGGCTTGCTGTTCTTTGAAGTTACCAGATGAATTCTGAAGACTTGCAAGAGAACGGAGCGCTTTGGACTGACACAGCACAAAGGAGGTGAGATCACAGCACTGTTAATGAATGTTTTTCAGCACATTTCGAGAAGATGAGCTGGTGTTAAAAACAAGTGAAGAGGATCGGTGGTAACTATGCATTTTACTGTTTGAATAATGTTTCAGATAAGGATATCAATATACCTCCTGCCTGCCTGCAGGTGCCTCACAGTGCATGATGAGGACACAGCCGTACAGGGCGTGTTTGCCAGCACAGACTGCACCGAGGAACGAGGTATTACAGTCACTCAGAGCAGGTGAGAGACCCCGTGTGTTTTCAGTCAATGCTGGAGCGGCAATAAAAACAGTAAGGCATTTTAAGTCAAATAGCTTTTAATCTAGTGCAGCTGATCTTATAGAATGTCTAACTAGTAAAGCTTTCTTCTAAAAGAGTGAAGTTGCAAATCTGTTTTGAAATAGATCACTTGATTTGAAGGAAGAGTAGTGAACCCAGAGGTGAAAGTCATTCTCACTAAATACACTCAGAGAGCAGGTGTCAGTGGCCACATACACTGTACGGTTTTTTCCACTTCAGGAAAATTTATTGAATGATATTTTAATGTTATTTCATTTCCCTATGCTGCATTCATTTTTTACCAGATTAACTAGCGCAATTTCAAATAATTGACTTCAGTGGCAGATCTCCTATCAAAAATGCATAGATGTATTTATTGTCCAGAGTAAATCCCAATAAGAGCAAAACACTAGTCAGCCAATCCTGACATAAATTCTTTTCCTGTATATTGCTTCTATATATTTATTCTCTAATTTAATAGTGATGCTCAAAAGTACATTTCAAAGCATGACAATGTAGAGTCCTGCAGCTGCAAAAATCTGGTATCAGATTTATTCAGTGAAACAGTTTCGAAGATGGCTTGTACTGCTATGGGCTTGTCTTAATTCTGATGATATATGCAGTGCAACTGGGAGATGCTGGCATTTAAAGAGAAATACAAAGCACTATGTCATGTGGTAACAGACCATAAGGGGGAGTATTTAACTGCACTGAAACCGTTAGTGCTGGGAAGAGAGATTGAAAGCAGGAGCTCTAATGCAAAGCAGTTAAACACAGGTAATCTCATCAACTCCTGTTGACAATGAAAAATAATAACCTGAAAGAAGAGTTTGGCAGATCTTTACATAAAATCAAATAATAAATGTCTTACTGAGCCACAATCAGTATAATTAGCTTTCAAACTTGGGGTAGTGATTTTTTTGTTATTGTTGGTTAAAAAGGAATGTAATAGTTTCTTCATTTATTTGACTGGATGGTTAATTGAAGTGTGATATTTGGAACATTTACACATAAAAAACTGTTTTGTTTTCTTTCCCATACTTATGCGGGTTCTACCTATAATTTTACCATAGATAATATTGATGTTGTTTACAAAAAAGACCTTTTATTGTTACTGCTGTAACTGAGATAAGAATCTAGCCCACGGTATACATTCATGCAGGAGACATTTGCAGCTGTCAGAGAGTTGGCAGCTCATTGGCTTGTTTTGAGATCTGTGGATAAAACCCAGTGAAGATTAATGACAAGATATAGGATTGGGGTTTTTTTGATAACTGACACTTGGTATCAAGGGGGCTTAACATGACAGCTGACTATTAGTTTATTCTGGCAAATTCTGTGTGGAAGACGATAGAATAGTAATGCCATGCTTTTGAAAGAAAATTATACACTTTGCCTTTTATTTGGAAATCTTCATGTTCTTTTAGATGCTATTTCACATAATTTAAGCAAGTCATAATTACTGAAGTTGGGCATTCTGCTGTTCCCCTATTTGTCCGCAGTGAAGATACAACAAATACAAAATTTTGCTCTGTACAGGTGTGCAACAGCCTCTCACTGTATCTTTATAAGTAAAATATTATGCTAACTCTAGAAAATATTTTTGATCAATATATTAAAGGTGATAAGTGTTAAAGTGCTCAGTTTCTCTTTATCATTTGTCTACCAGGGCTGATATTCCTTAAGTGCACACATCAGCTTGTAAACAGAAGCTTTATTAGGGTATGCCACGTTCTGACTTTGATACTCTTTCTGGTGAATAGATGTTAGCTGATTACATAATTTCAGGATTTAATGTTTGTTCAGTTTGAAAGGAGGTCTTTAGTGAAGCCTTTGTTTGAAGATGATCTACAGCCATTGATGTAAGCCTAATGGATTTTTCTCTCCACTTTTGGATTGATTAAACAGTGATTTCCAAATAAGTGATATTGAACACAGACATTCCATGTATGTTTTAATGCTTTAGTAAGTCAGGTTCAAGAAGTCTGTCAACAGTATTTTGTAAACATTTGTCTCTATCAAACCATCTTTGAAAATGGCCATAATTTTGAAATTTGTCTTAACAATGAGCCAAGGACAATAGTTGCATTTTTCAAAGGATTATTTTATTGAAAGAAGTTTGGTTTTAGGGGAAGTTGGAGTATGTTCTCAGTCTGAAGCAGTAGTTCCCCTCCTTTCACAGGTGAGCTCTTTGAGAATTTGACATTCCTTCTCTTTCCCACCAAAACCAGTGACCACAAGGACATGGGATTTTAACTGAGCTGTTCGTGGCACAGAATTGTCCTCTTGGTGGAATATCATCCCTTTTTGTTGAAGTAATTGATGTAAACTTCTCACTGCATAATTCTTTCTCTCTTTCAGTTTACTGTTCAAATATTTGCTGGATAAAATATTGCTAGATCTAACACTGGAATCTGGCTTAAAAAAAAGTAGTTTATTTCCATATCATGGACAGTATTGTTGGCTTACAGGTTTCAATTAAAATTTTGAGATTAGGTCCAGAAGAATAAAATCTAGAACAAATCCCATGAGGAAACGTCTATGGATAGTACCAAAGTTTGTGATGGGTTATAAGCATAATCAGACTGAACTTTACTTTTCATGTCTTAAAAAGGCATGTAACATGTTCAGCCATTATGCAGAATATTGTGATACAATATTCTTTCCTGTTTGGTCTAGTAATAAGTAGTTGGATGGAAAGAAAATGTGCCCCTGGTTAATGTACTCCCTCAGTCTCTGAACCTCTCAGGAAAAAGTCACTGTCCTGAATCATTGCTCATACGAGAGCTGTCTCCACTAAAGTAGTCAACTAAATGATAAATGTTTTCAGCTTTGAGCATTTGACCTACTCAATACAGAAAAAAAATTTTTAACATTCATGGAAGTGAGGTGCATATACATGTGTGTATGCACCACAACTTGAAAGCATATTTTTTTCTGCACCAGTTATAAAGGGCACCATTCTTCTCTAGCTCTTATTGAATTCTTGTTTACTTATTTAGGCTTCTGAAAACCTTAGATGAGTCTCTTATAGAAACACAAGTCTTTTCTTGCCATCTATTCAAGTTCCAGTTATACTAGCTGAGGCAGAAATTATCCAGAAACTGACCTTAAATCAGGAAGGAAAGTGGAAACTACGTAGTGTAGAAATCTCCTTGGTCTTCTTTTACATGAAGCCTCTGACTTGCCAAAAAACTGCATTTAATTTGGGGCCCAATGATCACTTTACAGGATGATGAAAAGAGAGTAGATTAAGTAGAGAAGAGGTGCAAAAGCTTGGCTGAGAGTTCTGCAGAGGGGAAGCTATTGCTTGTAGGACCACAAAACCAAGCCTGATGGGTTCTTCTGCGTCAGGTCTGACTCCTACCTGTTGGACACTGTTAGCCCAAACACAACTGTTGTCTTTCCACACCTAAGAGCCTTATACAAACAGGAAAGTTTCTTTATTTGCACAAGAATTAATTAACCATAAACCCATTTAGTGATGTGGATAAATAATCCTAGCAATCCCGTTCCCTCCTACCCTTACATTGTCCATATGTACAGAACTGCTGACCCTATAGTACTTTTAGGCCATGGGATCTTATTGAATTCAATGCTTAGCTCTGCTGAACTCTGAACTCTAAAGATTTAACCTGTTTTAAATGTTCAAAAATAACTCCTTTCAGCCAAAACCCAAGCTCATATTTCAGACCCTTGCTCCCATGAGTGCTCGATCAATTTTCTCATTTCTAGACTTAGTTGAAAAGACAGATGAATGAGCTCTGTTTTCCCAGACCTAATGGATACCCTAACCTAACTTTCGATATGGGTATATTGCATACATAGATTTGGAGTAAGAGAATTGCTGCTCAAGAATTTGCAACATAGGCTTTCTTATATAGGCAGGGTTTAAGATTACTGTATTTGAGTTTTAGGACTGCACTGGAAAATCATTGTGTGTCCTCACAGCTGAAAAAGATTGAAAAACAGTGGTCTAAATGGAAGGTGAATGAGTTTGGAGCTTCTCATCACTTGAGAAATTAAAAAGCCTGAAGAACACCATTTAAATTTACATATGTATCTCTTTTGAAATGTAAGGGATTGGAAGATTATTGACTAATTTTCAGGCATATTCAGCATGAATTAGTGTGAAAAGTGATATATTACTATTCAGGTGTATCCAGGTTTTTTGTAGTACTGAAGCAATCTTAACAAGTTTGAGTGTTTTTAATGTATTCATTTAAATAGGTGTCTATTAAATGTGGCTTGTTAGGAAAGGCAGGAACAGGACAGCCCTTCAGTCATTGCTCACTAATGAGAAAATAGTCTCAAATTTAACACAAAAAGGAAACCTGAGCAATCACTATTTTAATGTATTGCTAAAATCTTTCTTGCTTGTTCTGGAGATGATTGAGGAGGCTCTACAGCCTTTCTAAAAAGTAATAAAGCAACTGGCTTTACTATCATATGAAATACATTCTTAGCTGATGCTTCTGACCTCAGTTTGCTTGAGTTTTGCAAGAGAAAAGTTTTTCAGGTTTTCCTTGGTGGTTTACAGAGTCAGGTGCAGCAGTTGGCTTCTCTTGGCTCAGACATGTTAGAGATAAAAGCTTTGGTGTCAAGTGTACAGGGTTGGGTTGTGAGTGACAGGGTGGTAACAAATTGTAACTCCATCTGCTGTGTATTAGGTATTTAGTAACCTAATTTTACAGGTTTGCTTTTTTTGTTATTTTGCTAATAATTTTTTACTCAATGAATGTGCTATATTGCTGTACCAAGCAGTATAAAATAGCATTGACAACATTCTATGAATCCAAACATGTAAGGTAGAACTGAGTGTGACTGAAGAAGTACTGTCAGTTACTCCTTTCCTCCTTAGTCCTTTAAAAGAGTTTTCCTCAATTCCTGTCCCTCCCTTTACCCCTCTGCATTGTAGTGCTGCCTGTTTGCTCTGGCCTTTGTGCTGTGACTCGCTTGTGGGTGGTGCAGCTGTGGAGGTAGCCTGAGGTGACACTGTTGTGGTTTGCTGTGAAGCAGCAGCAGGGAGGGAGCGTGAGCATCTCACCACAAAGGCTGCCAGGGCTGTGTTTTGTTGGCTGTTGGTTTTGACCAGCGGATAGTGAAGAGAGTATGTATAAATGTTTGCTAAAGAGTGTTTGTCCCAACACTTACTACCTGTAAATATAATTTTGTCAATGTTAAATGCATGATTCAGTGATTATGACACTTATACACACACCCACCTGTGGATACAGTTTCCATATCATGTCACATTTTGCTTACATAAGATTTTGGTGTGTTTACAAGAGGCGTCCTGTGTTACTTTCCCTTACATTAAAAAGCATGACTACATGTTATATAGTTATTTTAATCTATGTAGTTCACTTGTACTGGAGTATCTTCCTCCACAGACCTTTCCTTCTTGACATGATTTTGATCTACATTCACTTACAGCTGTCAGGGCTGTAGAGTGTGTGTGTTGTTATGGTTTCCTCATTCTTTGAAGGTTATTGTGCAGCTGCTGTGTGTGTTATGTTGAGATACTTGGGTGCTCTGTGTGGTGAGTCTGTAGAGCACAGATGGATGGGTAAGACTGTAAGAGGGAAAAAGCAGTGTTTTCCTCAGTGCGTCATGTAAGTGAATCAGTGGTTTGGCCTAAGTACATACAGGAGATTTTCTCCAAATTTTCCTATTTGACTCATTTGCTTTGGACAGTGAAAGGCCTGAGTGACAGATTTGTGTCACTTCTATGGTGCTTGACTCAAGCCTGTAGAAGAGCAGCCCAGAATATCAGGAAATGAGTTGACTGGGTTTTGAAACCATGTACATAGTAATGTCAAAATAATTTTTCTTGGCTCAATGTTAATTTTGGCACTTGCTGGTACCTGCTGTCCGTAACCATTAGCATAGCATCAGGATTTAGGCCTTTCTCTCCTCTAACTTGACCTGATTTTACAACTTTGTAATTTCCCATATAACAGTTTCACAGACAAATTTAGCCTTTATTTTGTTTATTGTACTTGTATTGATGACATTCTAATGCACTGTAAACCTCATAATGATCTGCCAACAGCAAAAGAAAACTCTTGAATTGTGTTCTTAATAACATCAAAAAATGCAAAGTGTCTAAAAATAGCATGTAGTTTTAGTAAAATTTTGGGTTCATTGTTGTAACAGATCAGTATTTACAAATATATTTACCTGCTTTATATCCTTTCTGCTGTCATGCTTCATAACATATGATAATAATTAGTTTAGCATAGGAACAGAAAACCAGAAGGCTATAGGAAACCTTATGGGAAGAAAGACATTAAAGCTTTCAGGTGAAGTTTTTCAGTATGGTGTGATCTTGTGATTTGTCACTTAAATACTGAATTACCAGCTTGATTATAGTTTTGTGATAGTACATTGAGTCTGACTTTTCATATAGAAAGGAATTAACTTTCATTTCTTAAAAGTGACTCCTCTCTGCAACAGTAAACACAGGAAAGAGGAGTAAAGCTCATAATACAACTACTTCAATTAAATGGAATTATCCTATCTCTTTGAATGGTATAAAAATGTGTCAAAACTTGTGATGGAATTTTCTAATAAGCAGGTGTATTTCATAAAATAATGGCACTAGACTTGTGTCTGTCATTTAAAGAGTCAGAAAGATGATTCTAAAGGCTGTTTTCTCAAAAATGTCTAGGAAGAGTATTTGTTTAAAATAAAGGTAGATCAGCATATATTCACAGCTTAATAAACAGGCAATGCTACAATGGGACAGGGTTTCTAGTGACTATTGCAACTTTGAATTGACTTAGTAACACTGAATTTTCTGCAAGATGAATCCAGGGAAGCGAATCTTGAGACAACCTGGAAAAAGAATTGCTGGTGGCTTGGAGATATAAATTTTGATCAAGTTGAAAAAAACCTCTCACTGTAGTTAAAGGTGGAGCCCTGAACTGCAAACTGCAAAATAAAAAAAATGTGTAAGTATTTTGTGATACTCCAGGCAGCTGCCAAATTATTTGGTGATGTTAGTAAGAAATGGAAACAATGCTGTTGTGGAAACGCTGTCAAGAGTGGTTTTGGGTTAAAACCTTCTGCTGGATAATGCTATGAATTAATTACCCAGCTAGGTTACATCTGCTGTAATTAGTTCTGCATTAGTGGAACTCTGAACCTCAATAAATCAAAAAGGGTAAGAATTCTGCTCTATTCCATTCTGCTCTTCAGCTTCCTTTGGTTCAAATTTCTCAGAAAAACAGAAAGGCTTCTAATTGATTTTTCCTTCACCTGCAAAATTCACAACACATCACTGGAATGAACATCTGTTTTGTTTTCTCTCTGTAGATAACACAAAGATATGTCTAATCCTCATCAGCAATTCCTTCAGCATCTCTGATGCTGGTTCTGACTATTTTTCTACCGTGTACATCAGCAGAGTGTGCAGAAGGGCTCTGTCAGGACTCACGGTGCTGTGAGCTGTTACCTGTTCCTTTTAGTCAATAGCCAGAAAATGAGAAACTCTTACCTTCGTGTGATTTGCATAAAATTTTGAGAAGGGAACATATTGCGTAATATTATTCATAAGTTTTTCTCTGCAACAATGTTATCTATGGTACTTACTGTTATTTCTCTTTTGTATTACCTGGTCTTATCCCCTCAGCTTGATGATGTGGGAACTGCAAGCCAAAGAAGCTTCCCTGTACTATTCAAAATTGAGTGTATAGTTAAAAGATTTTTGTGAATCATGACAATAGACTTTTCGGGCATGACAGCAATAGCCTTTTCCCAGTTTCCATTATTTTCGTTTAAGTACATCTATTTTTATTAAATGCATCTTGCTTTGCTATCTATAATAGTAGCAGGCATATATGTCATACATACTACTGTTTATATATTCTGTAGAGTAAATAGATCTAGAAACACTGCAGTGTTACTGCAAGGTGCATCAATTCTACCACCCAGTAACCATCATAACTAATTAAAAGATACATGAACCATTTTGATGCTTTATTTGCAGTGATGTTTTATATGTAGGAGCAGGGGATGACATAAGGATTCTTTTTAAGATAATGAAAGATAAGAAATTTTATTATTACTGTGTTAATTTCCAGTATTACATGACTATATAAAAAGTTTCTGAAATGTCCATAGAAATGTTATTGGGTCATTGTTGACACAAAAATCTTTACAGGTCCCTAAATATAGACTGTGCAACACCATTTGTGTAGCTCCTTATCTCTGGAAGGTTGTTTGGTATTTCTTAATTAATGGAAATGCCTTTAATACTAGCAATGAGATAAATGTGACTGTCTAAATAAATGGTACTCAGTATCCAGACAGATTTACCTTTGTAAACTGTGTTTGGGAAAGATGCATAACTGTCAGGTGACTTGCTGGACCGTGTGGATCGATGGGATTATGCAGATATGTCTCTGCTTGTGGCTGAAAGGTTCATGAGGCTCTCATGAGATTACAGTATAAAGAAAACCACTGATGTACCAGCACAAAAAAAAAATAATCAAAGAGTAGTCCAATAACAATCACAACAAGGAACAGCAGCTACTCTAAGTAGAATAACTAAAGAGAGCAATTGTAAACCTTGTTACTGAATAGAGAGACTGAAGGACTAGTGAAAATAATAGTTTCCAGGGAATATAGGCATATTGATGTGAGCAGGAAGTAGCTCCTGTCAGGATTTGTCACCAATTACTTTTCCCTTTTGCTCTATTTAATTATTCAGCACTATGACATTGCTTCCTCAGAAAGGGCTTAGAAGAACAAACTCTTTCCAGAATACCTGTGTATACAGTGAATTAAACAAGCTGTCAGCTCTTGGTCTGATTTGACAGATGTTACTAAATAAATTCTTTTTATTCATCTCCAATTAGAGAGTAAAAAAAAAAGGCAGTTATTCTGACCATATACATGAGAAATATTGTACATTGATGAGAGCAACTACAAAATTGTGTCCTAAGTCTGCTTTATCTTGCATTCCAAATACCATCATAAAGCCAAGTAAGCACATTGAAAGCACACTATCATTTAATCAGTTTTTCAAAATTCTTGGTCATGTGGGCATCTTATGGAGTTTATAATCTTTGATGTGAATAATTCCAGCACGTCTATCTCAGAGTTGTCCCCTGAAAATGTTCTAATAGTTCAAAGAATATAAATACTACAGAATCACTTAGGCTGGAAAAGACCTATGAGGTCATCGCATCCAACCTTTGACTGAACAACACCTTGTGAACTAGACCATGGCACTGAGTGACCTAGCTAGTCTTTTCTTAAACAATATCAGGGATGGTGACTCCGCCATCTCCCTGGGCAGCCCAGTCCAATGTTTATTCACCCTCTCTGTGATGAAATTCCTCCTAATATCCAACTTGAACTTCCCCTAGTGAAATTTGAGACTATATAAGGGAATGTGGGAAAATTAATTTTTAAATCAGGAAAAACGCTTCCCATATGATTTGTAAGCACTGAGAGACTGGTTGAACAGGTATAAACAGCACTGGGAATGCTTAGCATCAAAGAAAGCCAGAATTTAAACAAAAATATGAAGTCATGGAAATATCCGGACAAAAACATTTGTGTACGTCTTACTCTTAATCTTTGCCTTTGATAGTGTGCAAAACTGATCCACAGCAAGAACGTGAAACTCTGTTCTGGATTCCTCTTGAGGGATGTGAAACACTTTGAGCTCCAGGTGTCTGTACTGAGACGGAAAAATTTCTGCAAGTTTCTGTGGTCTAGGGCACTAATTGTATGTGGTGTCATGACTGATAAGAGGATACTTTTCCTTTGTCATAGACAAGAGACATGTTTTTTCTCTGCTGTATTTGCTCTCTCCCTGATGTATATTCTACTTTTTTGGTGCTGTCAAAAATATTATAATGTAATGTAGGAGAGTAGGATATTCACTCACCTGGGATATGAAAATCCTGCTAATTTTAGAAGGTACGTTTAATAACACTGCATCATTGGCAGAGAGTTTTTCATAATATTCTATGTTTATTAGAGAAAAATCTCTTTGCATTAAGTTCAAAGCCAGAAATTGATTTCCAAAGGAGCAGAGTGCCTAGGTTGCTTAGATATTTTGAAAATCCCACTAGGTCTCTGTTTGCAGCTTTTTGGCACCTAAATACCCTTGAAAATCTGGCTTAAGACTTATAACAGTAACACAAAGGAATAGTAACTTGTTATTCATGCCAGAAGGATTTTACTGGCACTGAGCATATTGATGTTACACTGGGGAAAATTATATTTACATGTTTTAGAGCACTGAATTAATTATAACATAAAATAAAACTTTGTTTAACATATGTAAAGAATCTGTTCTCAAATACATTATTCCTTGTAGGGCTTGAGATAAAGCATTTCACCAAGCCTAGGAAGGCTCTAAACAGGGCAGTGACCAGTATTCAGTGGTTGATAAGCAGTCTGGAAAAAAGACACGGAACAACTGAAAAAGATTGCTCAGCCTTAATACCAGATCCATCATTATTAATTTTTCTTTCTTACTTGCTGCTATTCTTTTGTATAAGCCTCTTAAAGTCAGCTTGTCCATTTTCCAGTTCCTATGAAAATATCTCATATAATTTCAAAATAACCTTGGAATCATTTATTTTGACAATTTTAATGTTATGAATCTGAAAGAGGAATAGATATTTTGGCTTCTGGGTTGTCCTTAGGCAAGGGAAGAAATGAATGGAGTCTAATCTATATACTGCATGATGTATATATTTTCTTCATGGCCTCAGGAAGACCCCAGAGCTGAAAGCTCTATATTAATTTTTGATGGTTAGTTTCTATTTTGATGAAACATGTTTCTTTATATCTGCAGTAATGCAGTTGAAGCAGTAAGAGCTACAGGACTTGGAAAGTGTCAGTAATACTTTCATAATTTAATGTTAAACTCATGGCCATAATTGCAGGAAACAGGTTTTGATTAATTTTCCTGGAACTCAGGTTGTATATCCATCTGTGATAAAGCAACTGAAAATAAAATTGATGGATCTGACTTAAGCAGGGGTTTTCCCACCTTGCTTCCTGAACGCGGGCAATGAGAATTGTAAGATGGCACATTTTTGACATGTTCTAAAGGACTGGTAAAATCCAAGGTCTCTGCTACACAAAAAATAAAAATCAATCTTGACATGGGAAGGGAGATATTTACCACTGAAGTAGATTCGTGCTGAAATAGATGCTCATGCTGTAAACCTGGTTGTTTGCACTCCCCTGGCTCTGATGGCTATTCAGGGACATACCTAACTGGATCCAACACAGTGGCGGCAGCAAACTTCAGTGTGGCTGTGGCAAACAATAGCCCATAGGCTCGGGGAGGATGGTACACAGCCTCCATAATCTCCTCTGTAGCTGTTTGGAGGTCACTGGGTGCTTAAAAGCAAAAGAGTCGTTACGTTTTCCCTTCTGAAACTGCCACAGATAGCAGTGCATTGCAGGGCAAAAAGAAGAGAGCAGTATTGGCAATGTGTGCCAAAGGCATATTTTACTACACTACATCTTTAATGATTTCTCTTTTATTGCCTTAATGACAAAACAGAAAAGAACTTTTTTTTAATTGTAAATTTAATTTCAAAAGCCATTTTTTTTCTTTGCTCTTGTAAAAAAAAAAAAAAGATTCATTTTTGATCCAATTAATTACACAGAAGTAGCAAGTGTATGAGCTATTTTACAATATTGTACAAGATATTTGAATACTGTTACTTAGTTGTATTCTAAAGCATAGGTCCTAGCTAAAAATAGGCAGAATTGTTTTTTTTTTATAGTAAATTGATTGCAACTTAATCAATTAATGTACCCTGTGAATTGGAAAAGATTTGAAAGCAGAAATTGATGGAATTGGACCATTAAAACAGCTGAAGAACCTGGCTGATATTTTGAGATAATTTTACCATGATCAATATTATTTGGATAAAGTCTTTATAAGCAATGGCTGTTTTAAGGAATGAAAGCATTTTTGCACCTGTCTGG
Organism: Grallaria varia; assembly: GCA_013396735.1. Taxonomy (NCBI): domain Eukaryota; kingdom Metazoa; phylum Chordata; class Aves; order Passeriformes; family Formicariidae; genus Grallaria; species Grallaria varia. The sequence continues at coordinate 186,704 of VWZG01005214.1, forward strand.
AGAATTTCTGTGCAAGAAGTCCCAGCTGGTAGAGAGCAAGTGATGTTTCTGCTGGTGTAGCACCTGTTTTTGATTTCAGAGGGAAAGCAAGAAAATTACTTCAATGGGTGGTTACATTAAATACAGCTGCTGCCTGGCAGAAAGCATGTTATCTTCATTTTACTCAAGTGAAAGCACTTCTACCTTTGCATCATGGATAGGATCAAAGCTCCAGCTGTAATCTCACACAGGAAGAGACAGAAAGGGTTACATTCCCCAAAACTTTCCTGCAATTATGAAATAAAATTCACTAAGTTTGTCATTTTTATTATACAGAGGAAGATGGGAATGACCAGAAGGAAGTTTTTGATGGAGCTGGCAAGAAGAAAAGGTTTCAGAGTAGAAAGTGAGCTAAGGTAGGAAAATGTTTGTATGTTTTGAAATAACAGTGCTGTTTGAAGCATTCTGGTTTAACAAATGAAGTCATACAAGTGACTGTAATTGAACTTTTTACCTATGTGTTTGGTGGATTTATTTTGCTCGTTCCATGATAAAGTGGCTTCAAGATTTTAATGGGTGTTCCCACTGTGTGGTTTATTTGTGTTGTATTCTGGGCAGAGACCTGGGAGAGCACAAGCCTTAGAAAAATTTCTGATTTTTCTGTTTTAAAACCTGTGGTTCTAATTTATCTTAAGTCTGTCAATTTTAATGTGTCTGCATACAAGTCATGTCTTTAGCTCATCTAAATCAGCCATTGCTTATGCCCCCGCCTTGAAGTCAGGTTAAAATTAATCTAAATTTCATGGCCAATTTCTAAAATTAAAAAAAAAAAAAATTATATAGGAATGGAAACTGGGTTGAGGTTGACATTTCTCTGTTATTTACTGATTTTATCTTATTTAATATTTTTTTAATACCTTGATCTGAGTCTCAAAGTTCATGGCTTACACTTTGGTAAAATCTGGAAGAGCATTGGAGAAAAAAAGCTTAGGAGTAAAATACCACAGATGTGGCATTTTGAAGTGAAAATATTCTCCAGCTGCAGATTTGTCTGGTGGTGTTCCAATAAGCCAACTCGTTTTAAAGGAAGCCTTCCTCTAAACAGAGCTTTATGCAAGTGCTAGTTATGTTGTTATGGAGTTTTCTAAAAGCCATGGTACTGTGTAGGTTCTTTAAAGAGCTGAAGGAAAACCAAGTATTGACCATGTATCTGTATGACAATAGTATATAACTGGGTCCTCCCTATAAAAGCTCATTTCCACCAAGTTTTTCAATTCAGTCAACTTCGAAAGCCTGAAAAAGAAAAGAGGATGAAATAATTTGTAAAGCAAGATTCGAGTAGGCATTGAACAGAAGCAGGCAATTAGCATCTGATACAAAACTAATTGGATTCTTGGGAGGAAAGAAAATAAAGTGTGATGTTCTGAATCCTGCATTAACAGTCTGTAGAGGCTTTATCTGGGCTGCTTTGACAGATTGATATTGGCAATATTTATTGTCATTATTTCAGCCTTTCTGTAAGTTGTATGAGACAGGTGTTATATTTAATTTCAGCTTAGCTGCTACTGGATAAAACAGAACTATTTAACTGTTGATTTTTGGTTTTGAAAATGCCAGAGGAAATGTTCTGTGCCAAGAAAAAAAGCACAGCTGTACAGGTACCAGAGGAAACTAGTGCACAGCAGCTAAACTGCTGCTGTGAGGATAGTGATGGCAAAGTTCCCAGATCTGCAGCTTGGTACAAATACATTACATATGAATATTTTATATGAAGTGAAATAAACCACAGGAAGCAGAAGTTCTATGTCTCTAACTGATTTTTTTTTTCTTTTCACTCAAGTAAAGATGTGACAGTTTAATTAAAGGAGGACTTAACAGGGTTAAATGATAATAAACCAAACAATATTTAATGGAGATTCACTTCATTTATATTTGTAATCTTTTAGAATTAAAGAAGTTGGGATTTATTCTTTTTCAATGGACTCTGCACTTCAGGTTCCACTGTATGAAGAGAAAAAAATTATGCTATAGCATGACAGCTTTCATATTCCTGAAGTATAGCACATTAAGTACCTTTCTTGTATTTTCAAAATACAGTATGTTTATTGCATTGGAGAGTTATTTGATAACAGTTTCTATGGAGTGATTCCAGTACTTTTCGTTGTGCTTTCATGAGTTAATGAATTCAGAGATTATTTGTTTGAATAAGGGTCACAGGAATAGGCCGAGGAACTTTCTTGGTCTTCTGGGAAGTCCTTTGCTTTGAAAGGTTGTGCAGTCTGCCTTTAACAGCACACATCACTTTTTGAAGTCCACACTAACCAGCTGTCTCTGCCAGTGGTGCTTGGATAAGGGTGATGGCTTAACTTCCCCGGGTGTTACAGAGGGGTGGCAAAATGTGCTGTATATGCACAAGGCTGTCACCAACATGGGCTCGCAGGGGTTCTCAGAGGCTGGCAAATGGAGGTGACTGCCATCAAGAAAATTTATGTTCCAAATCTGGCTTTATTTCTATTAAAATAATGTCAAATAATGACACTGTCTGTCTGTGCCTTTCCTCCAAGTAGTTTAGAAATCTGTTGATTGTTGGCATATACTTCAGAGGCACTGAGGTCCTACAAGTTCCATGGAAGTGAAGAATTTTCTGCTTTATCTCATGCTGGTTTTCTGTGTGACACACCCTCATGGGACGTGTGGGGAGAGGGAACACTCAGAATCATTCAAAATTTCCTACTGAGTTAGTAGTTTCCTGACTTGCTGAGGGACATCAGGAGGCCAGATAGCTTACAGATCATCCTGAGTACACATGTAATCTTTTCCTGAAATACGACTTTGTCCCTGTCCATTGTTTTCCTGAGACAGGTACCAGAGTGTGCCTTTTTAATCATGTGATTTTTCTGATGTTGTTCTAGTACATCAGCCCATATTTACTGCAATAACCTTTGTGCTACCAGATTTTCAGGCAATGTGGAACATATATATCTATTGAACCACCACTCAAATTGTAAATTTATTTATTTACTAAGCTATCAGTTTTGTAAGAGACTGACCTCTTAGCAGCAAGGAAGTGGTGTTTAGATGCAGCACGTAATTAATAAGATTTAATTAATGAACATTTGAAAATGCCATATCTAAAGAGCTTCATGTAAGTACAGAAAACCTAAATATTATAAAAGATACTAATAGCTGTAAAGTTTTAAGTTATTATCATTAACAGACTTTTAGTATTGCAAAGCTTTCACTCGTTAATTAGGAATACGGGGTAGGGGCTGTTGGGTATTGTCAAGCAGCCTTTTAATTATGGTACTGCTTCTGCAAGCTGAATATTTTCAGAGTTGCAAAGGATGTTTATTAGGATAATGTCTTAGGGAAGGTAAATGATGCTGAAAGTAAGAAAATGTTGCACTTACAGGAGCTGTCAGACTATAGTTGTTCCTCAAAACAGAGTCAGTGACTGGAATAGATTTATGGTGATATGAAAACATAACTGCTTCCCACATCCTAACATACAATATATACTACAATTTTCAGGAAGTAGATGGCAAGTAAATATGGAAATAACTGTGTACAGTTGGATTCAGGAAAAAAAAAACAATATTTTTGCATGCTTCCCGACAGTGATTCTGTTACTCATATTGTGGCTGAGAACAACTCTTACTTGGAAGTGCTGGAGTGGCTGAAAGGACAGTCTGTGGGTGACACGTCCAGGTTTGAACTACTGGATATCTCCTGGTTTACAGCCTGCATGGAAGCGGGAAGGCCAGTTGATTCAGAAATTAAATATCGTCTCATGGTAAGACAGATCCTGCAGTGTGAATACAGTAACACTCAAAATGAATTGTTGTGATTTTCTTTTTTTAAACATCTAAAACATAGTACTTGTGTTGATATAATTTTTGAATTTGAACTTTTTTATCCTGAAGTTTACATGAGTAATTCACACGGTTTTAATAATTAAAAACACCTTACATACCTTCTCTATTAGTGTCTAGTAATGCTGAGTTACTGTGTTATCACATGTTACAAACAATCACAGAATGATTTCGGCTGGAAGGGACCTTAAAGATCCTCCAGCTCCCACTGCTTTGCCATGGGCAGGGACACCTTCCACTGGATCAGGTTGCTCAAAGTCCCATCCAACCTGGCCTTGAACACTTCCAGGGATGGGGCATCCACGACTTCTCTGGCCAACGTGTTAGTGTCTCACCACCCTCACAGTAAAAAACTCCTCCTCGTTATATCTAATTCAGATCTCCCCATAGTCAGTTTAAAGCCATTATTCCTTGTCCTATCACTATGTGCCCTTGACACAAGTCTCTCTCCAGCTCTCATGTAGCCCCCTTTAGCTATTGGAAGGCTGCTGCTTGGTCTTTCTGGAGCCTGAAGAGGCTGAACAGCCCCAACTCTCTCAACATGTAAAAATCATCATAAAACATGCATTACTCTTGTATTGAAAAAAAAAAAAGAAAAAAGGATGTCATTAAAGGCCACTTGTTGCTGTTCTGGGACTTGTGGTATTTGCTCAAACACTTCAATATCATGGTAAATATCCCACTGAGAGCAGCATGTTTTAATGGGCTCTTGGCAGAATACTTCTCCCCCTCAAAAAAAATGCAAAAATAAAACTTTTGCTGGTATGAAGTGATCAGCTAACAGCTGAGCCCTTCAAGAGCTGTGAAATGAAGGCTGCTGTAGCCTATGGATGAGCATTTACAAACTTGGCACTATCAAGTAAATTTGTGTTAAGAGTAAAGTAGTTTTCCTGTATTGCATTCTCTCTCAGTAGGAGCTGTGAGTCAGAGGATATTGTGAATGGCAGGACAATTGTTTGACAACAGTGTTTGACCTTGAAGCAATGGACGATGACAGGTTGTCCTCTGATCTATATCTGACAAAATTTATCTCCGATTGAAGCATAGTGAGAAACAGTGCTACTCAACACTCTGAAGTAAAGTGAGGGGTTCCTGGGGATTTCTGAGGCTCTGGATGAGGCTCTGTGTGAGCTGTGCCCCCACTGCAAACACTGGGACCGGGGCAGGATCTGCAGCGTGTGCCTTCCCATGAGGCAGAGAATACCTGAATGTTTAACAGCAATATTGCACTATTTGCTGCTTCTTCATCCTGATGTGTAGATTATGAAGGGTGATTCATAAATATCACCCTTCCCTGAGAGAAACTGTAGCTCTCGATTACCTTTTCCAGTCATCTTTCATTTTCATTGACAGAAATAATTTTCCATATTTTTACATATAAGAATTGCTGTTTAATAACACTCTGGGTTGGGGGGAGGGGGAGTGAATACACCAGATGGAGCTGTCGCTCTCAGACTCAGCATGATTCTATGACAGAATATGTGTTTATATTTGAAATCCTTCCAATGAAATATTTTTGCAGTATATTTATAATATTTTCAGTGAAACTGCTAGAGGGAAAATAGGACAAAGAAATTAATAGAAAAAGGAAAAAAAGGAACCTTATAACTACTGCATTGTTATCTCATAGGCCATAAAAATATAAATACAGGGAATGCAAAGAAGTTCTCTAAACAAGAAATAAATCAGATATATGAGCAAAATCTTGTGAACTGTGCTGAGCATTTCACATCAGCATTAAAAGTAAATTGAGTTACCTTTTATGTACATTCTTAACTTCAGCAGTGCATGCAGATCTATAAATTCTGATATCTCAGAAAATGTGTTTTAATAGTATTTTTTCTTTTCAGGGCAAGAAATGTCTTTGCCTTTCTCCAAAATTTCTGGTTTTGTTTTTTTCTTTTTTTAGTCTGAGAAGGCCACTGACTTAGGTTTGGGTGGTGTTTTTTTTTTGTTTGTTTGNTAGTTGCTGTGGAGTTCCTTTTTTTTTTTTTTTTTTTTTTGTTTTTTTTTTTTTTTTGGGTTTTTTTTTTTTTTTTAATTCTTTTTGGAGTACTGTGAACATAAACTTCTGAAAAAAGTATCTGCACTGTCCGGAGATCATTATTGTACTTTGAGACTGGCTCTGCAAGTAAGAGCTTCTGGTTTTATTGAAACATAAAGATTTCATGCTAATAAATATAGGATACAAATAGGAAGCCAGTGACAGCTGTAGCATTAGTTTTAAAGCTTATAGTTAAGACTGATCTTAGTTATATATTTGCTCTAAAGTAATAAACATTTTTGTGAAGCAAATAAAGAAAAACTAAAAGGATTCTAGAAGTGCAGCTAATCTAAAAATAATTTTATTGTTGCAGTGTTATCATGCTATTTTTTTTTCTGTCTTGAGAAATGAGGAAGGTTTGAGGTAACAGTTAATTTTCTTTTTAAGTACTAGACCGAAATCATACATAATGTAATTTAATTGGAGTTTCACTGAAGACTAATTTGATCCGTTATGTCAGACTTGTAAAATGTGAAATGAAAGTGAATTAACAAACCTTGAACTCAGGCTACATCATAAAGGTTTTGAAGTAAAAGGAATGGATTGCAGTGGTGGAATGTTTTGGGTGAAATCTCATCCACATGTAGTTAGCGGTAAAATTACCATTAATATCAATAGCAGGAAGATTTCATCTTTCGGATCTTACAGTAGCCTATTTGGAAGGTCATTCTTCATGCAGGACATTTGTTTTAATGCATTACTAAAAAAGAAATGCCCTTCTCCATGCAAAACAAGGGGAATGAAGTCAGAGTTACAGACCATTAGCTAACATTCTAATTACAACTGTCATTAAAGTACATCTTTCTGTGGTTGCGAATGATCCAAGAGATGCTCTGATGTCAATGATTTATAGTGTATTAAAGATTGGTTGACCAGATCTAAGATGGTCTGAATTATTATTGATTCATTCGGTAACAGTTGACTTTTATAGTTAATAGCCATCATTTAATTTAATAGTCTTTGGAAATGTGGTAGCCGAGCAGCTGTTTTAAAGGGAATTCAAAATATTGCCCTGGCAAAGGCCTGTCTTTGGCTGGAGACACCTTTCCTACCACCAGCAGACAGGGCTTCTTGACAATAGTAGAACACGGACATTAATATGTGTGCAAGGGTGTCCCCACATGCCAGAAAGTACAGTTATTCCTGGATAAGGGACAGGAAAGAGGCAGAGGGGAAAGTTTTCAGAAGGACAAAAAGAAAGGAAGAGAACCATAAGGGCTTGGCACTCTCAGCGACCTTAAGAGCTGTGCTGTGACTGCATCTTTTCTGCCTCTTCCACAGTCAAAGGCTTATTAGTTAATCAGGATTTTTTTGATTTTTTTTTTTCTAGAAGTTTTTGTATTGTTTTGCTGTTGTTGTTTTGTGGGGGTTTTGTTTTGTTTTTCTCTCCTAGAAAGAAAAAGATTTCTTTGAACAAAGAATTTTCCTCTGCATTAGGAGAAGGAAGTGCCATCTTTTGATCCCTTGCCTTATTGTGTGTCAGGCAACTCTTGTTTAACATTTTCTGAAGCATCTCACTCTGTTTTCTTCTGAAAGAGAGAAGGTGGAACTCACGGGAGAGATCCTTCATATTGTCAGCCAGAGTTTCCCAGCAAATAAAATGAAGTTTATAAACTGGCTGCCTTCTCTTCATAAAATGCTGGGTATCAGTGGACCTTACAAAGCTGCTGACTGGTTGTATCTGTGCAGTTTACTCACTGCTGCGTCATTTTCCCTCCGTTATTTCCCTTTGTAATTCTACTTCTTTGTGTGTTAAAAAATAATTTGACAAAGAGCAAAGTAGTCCCCCAGAAGATTAAATGTGTAATGAAGTCTCCCTGCTGTACAAACCAATGCCAGTGGTGCAGGCTGATTTTCCTGCTTATGCCATGTGGAAAATGTCACTGTGAAGGAGTAGCAAGTGACATTCAGCATTACTGCAGCCTGGATGTGGGTTACAAGTTCTGAACAGCTCTAGTGATAAAGCAGCCTCCACATTTGGAAATTTTTCAGTGGTTGCCCCTGTGCAGTGTACCATAATTTCATTTTCATGTAGTAGAGTTATTAGGGAAAAAAAATCTTTTTAGTGCTTACATTTTTCTCATCTCTGTAGTTGTTTCTTCCCAGTACTAGAAATTATTTTTGATGTAGTGAGTTCCCAGGATTCCCTGTTCTACACTGTAATTCACGGAACTTTAGGTTTGCCCCATAATGTGTACAAACAAATTTTCCCCATCTAGTTTTCCCACCAAAAAGCAATATCAATCCTGCTCATGTTCTGCTGCTGATAGATCATCACTACAGTTCTCATGCAGGCTTCATAATATTCCCTAAAAATCCGACTATAGTGCTTACTGTTTGCTAGATGTTTTGCTGTTGGTTTCTCTCCAAAGTTTCTTCTGTGGTTATGTGTGGTCCGGTCCCTCTAATTAAATGCCAAACTCTTACTGATTAAGAGAAATGCTCAATTTTTTTTTTGCCAAGGCAGGAAAAGGATGTTTGTCCAGTCCACCACCCTCTTAAATGCATAGATTTTCTGCATTAATTTTGCTCTCGCCCACAATACCAGGTAATGCTGGATGCGAGCTCCTGTTCTTTGTGTGTCTGTGTCCTAATGAAGATAACAGCTTATTATGTATTCTATTCAGTAACATTGTTTGTTCGCTGTCTTTGCAGCTGACACTATCATTCAAGCAGTATATTAGCACTAATCCATCATGGTTTATATGACTTAAAATCAATTTAAAAATATAATTCACGAATGTGTGCAGAAGTGGATGACTTGTGTTGTTGATCCTGACTGAAACCCATTTTAGTTGTTCCCAAGAGTGGTCTTACACATAAAATGGCTTTCTTCCTTTCAGTGTATATTATGTAAACTACCGTGTAATTCACTGCTCCTTCAGTTGTGCAGTGCCTTTCGTGTGCGTGTGAATACTGTTATTTAACTACTCTGTATCAAATACAAAGGCAATTTAGCATGAAATTATATGTGTGGGGAGCTCGCTTATGAAGGCACATGTTTATAGGTTTGCTAGCCTTTCCTTTGCGTTTTTGGATACGGGGAGAAAGGACTCATTATTCCATTATCGGGGCAAAAATTTCTTTGCTATGTCTTTGCAATATTTTTTTATTGCTGTTGTTGAACCCTTTCCCTGTGGCTTTTGGGTAGTGCAATGTAATAAGTCTTTGACAGATCAGCCAAAAATTTTGAGACAAAATGACAAAAACCAAAAGATACACAGAAATGCTGAGGACACTGTGTGCCTCCAGAGAGTTTCAGATTTGGTGCATTTAGTGAGAGCAAAGTAATTAAAATACTGGGTATATAAAGCAGCAGAAAAACTGGTGCAAGATTGTCAGTTTCCAAGTCCTCACTGCTCAGGACTCTTGCCAACAGGGACATGACTTTGTATCCTGCCTTTCAGGAGAATTCCCTTTCTATCCTTCGATGCTGAACTGCCTGGTGACTAGGAAATACCTATTTAAGATTTAGCATCTGGCTCTGTTTCCTTTAGATGCTCACTGAGCACCTAAAAATGATGTCTGAATTGGATCAGCATGTATGGGAATTGGCTGAGTGAGAAACCACATCATAAGGTGAACACTGGCTGTTGGATGAAAAAAATATGGAGATCACTCTTCTGTGACTGTTTCTAAATGTTTCCTTCACTCTAAAATGAGCTCAAAATAGAACATTCAGCTTAATAAATAAACTCCAAATAAAAAAGTTTGCTACTTTACCTGCAAGAGAGTAGAAAACCCTGTTTTTAAGTAATACAAACATTTTTCCTCCACCACTGAATTTACCTACAGTCTGAAAAAGTCTGTTATTAGAGAATTTCTTTTTTAGTTTTAATTTTTTCCTGTGGTCTGCTATCCCTGACCTTGTATGGAATTAACCTAATGTTTTCTAGGAAAACTCTGTTCTTTTGAGTTTATCTGCTCTTAAAGCTTTGTAGTTTTTCAATCTTACTGCAATAGAGTGGTACAGACACACACCATTTAGAAAGACTTTTGTTTTTTTTTAAATGGCAGTGCGATTGGAAACCCCCTGTAAGAACTTACTGTAGAAAATCAGAAATCCCAGTAATCACCAGATAAACTGGTACTGTCAGTGCAGCCAATGGGAAACCAAATATTTTTCCAAGGAGTATGGTAGGAGCATTATTATCTTTCCTTCTCTTTAAAAGTACTTATTTTGGGCTCATGGAATGTACTTTTTTGTATTTTTAAGCTATTTGACAGGTGTGCCACCAACTTTTTTTTTTCCTTGTTAGGAGCCATGTCAGTCTCCTTCGAATACACCTGAATCAGAAGTGCCATCATTTATTGCAAGAAAAGTATCTCAGTATTCATGCCAGAGGAAGACAACTTTAAATAACTACAATCAGAAATTCACGGTAATATTTATTTCATCCATAAAATAAAAGGTAGTATAAGTAAAATAATTAATGTAGTCCTTGCATTAGTATTTTCTATGGTGCCCTCAGCAAATTCGTGAGTAAACAGGCAGCACAATAACAATTAAAAGTTATAAATCAGCCATACTTAAATTAAAATTGAGTGCAAGCTTTAATTGCATCCTCCAAGTATTGCTGAAAGCTTAACACAGTGGATCTTTAAATACACTAATAGCTTGTAAACACATGAATTTTTAAAACAAATGATAGGCTAAAGGATATTTTCATATTATTATTCTTTCATCACAGTCTTATTTGAGAAGTTGGAAGTGATGATCAGCAAAAGTTTGGTTTAGGTCTGTCCAGGGTACTTCACGATGGCTGTGCTGCCTTCTAGTTTGCCCAGGTGTTTGGTTCTTTGAAGTCTGATTCTTAATTTTAGATTTTCACAATTCTAGAGTTATAAAAACAGATTGCACAGTAATTACTTCAACATGACAAAAAAAGCCCCTTGAATTGTCTAGTTAAATAGAAATCTTGGAAAATGTCATATATCCTAGTTATAGCTCATAGCATTACACATTTCAGTGGGCATGAAGAGCCTGAGTCCTCTAGTCTAAATTCCTCTCAAGTTTTATTGTGCCTAATGGCCCCTCTTGGCTGGCTCTAGTTATTCAGTGACCACCACTATTCCATAAGAAACATTTGTCAGAGACTCTAACGTGATGTAGTCTGAATACATCCGCCATACTGCCACAGTTGTGTGCATATGTTTCAACTATACCATTAAGCACCTCCTCATTTTAATAAAGATTTATTATTTTTATGATTATTTATAATTTTTATGGTTCTGCTTTGTGTCTGCTATAAACACACATATATTTCAAATAAGTATTATTTGTAAGATCCATATAAAAAGGGTAATAACAGATACCAGTTATTTGTGAATAAAAACCACTTACAAGGTAAATACTAAAACATCTGGGAATTCAGAACTAACAATAAACCTACAAGCAACTCCAAAATGTCTCGATGTGGAAATGCGTAGTTAAAAATTAAACAACCTAAAATTTGCCCTGTAGTGATGTGTTGAAATAATCATCAATGATATCAATTATATAATACTGTTTATGGTACTCGAGTAGATTAAACTGTTTGCTTATTTTAAAAAAAGTCCTTTTTTGAGCAACATGATGGGAATAGAGTTTTTGACCCTGCTTTGAGCCTGAGGTTGGATTAGAGGGCTCCTGAGGTCCCTTCAGCCCCAGTGATTCTAACATTCCCCAAACTGCTTCTTTTGAATGACTGTGGTCCCCCATCTCCTGTTAGAAAAACAAGACTGTGAATGTTACCATTTAACCTCTTCAAAGCAGTCATTCTTTTTCACAGTTTACAAATATCAGATACAAGCTGGTATAGGGGAAAATGTCATACCAAACACAGTATGACTGAAAGATTATAGAACGCCAACAATCTTCAAGATAAAGGAAGTGTCTTAGTTCCACACTTCCTGAAAACAGTGGAATGTGGGAGTCTGGCTCTTTCTTGAGTTTCCTGTATTATAGCATTTTGGCAGATGTTCTGAAGGTAAAAGAACCCAAAAGTAATTGGGATGGATAGTGGCAAAGTAAAATGGTTGCTCGTAGAAAGCACCAAGTAGTTGATTTTTAATTATCATTAACATTTTGAGCACATTCATTGAGTGTTTTCTGTTACACCTGTGTTTCACAGAGGCAGTCTCTAAATTACTTCCAGGTTTATCATTGCAGCATTATTAATGTCAGAGTACAGCTTGTATTTGATAAATAAATTTAGCTGAACACATTAGAAGCAGGACAGTTTGATGACTGGAGCACTGAGACTCCCTTCTGTTATCCTATATATCAAACCTGTCTGGGTAGAAATTGGGCTTTGTAGCAACAAAGGTGTCAGTTTTTCATCTTTATACTTCGAGAGTAACCATTCTGAGTTCATGCTGTATTTTATTGCTGGAGATGGAACTGGGCAAGTTGATAATGCTTGTGAGCCTGCTCAATATCTGCATCTCGATAGTGGTAAGGGAACTCCTTAGGGCTGTTGCTCTCATTCCTCCCAACCAAAGCTGGCAATGATGGCTGAAGAGGTTGGGTGTTTATGGACTGCCAGCGCTGGCCCATTCCCTGGAGGCCTGCCAGTTAGTCTGCCTAATATCACAGGAGTAGGATTTTTAGATTTGCTGTTGTTTTGTCAGTCTTACATTAAACCTGTAATTCACGTTCTGAAATAAAAGTGTTCCAAATGTTTTTCAGTGCAAGCACTTAGCAAATGCACTGAAGCATTGGTATAATTCACTTGTGTATGCTGTGGCAGCCAACCATTAAATGACAGATTTTGCCTGGCTCAATACTGTATGTCCTGAAAATTGGGTCCAAACCATCTTGAATTATGTGTTGATGGTAGTATTTTATTATAACAACTTTATTCTGTAAGTCAGGGTTGTTTCCTTTTCTTACAGATTTTCTGTTTCCTTTGGTTAGCTTGGCAAAATTGTTTTCTGATCTTGCCTGTATCAGGGGTACAAAACTATTATTTGTTTATGCATTTTTGGATGAACATGGATGATTCTTCCTTTTACTGGACTTTGTCCTGTTAAGCTGTATCAAATTCCTCTTTCAAATAAGTAGTAGTTGTGTTTGAGAAAGTGTAGTTGCTACATTGGAACAGTCACTACTAGGCAGTGATGTGTATATAAGGGTTTAGATGTGCTTATTTTTTGGGGCAGGCCCTTCTGGGGACTTGATTTCTCTAGAAACTGATAATTAATGACAGTTTTTAATCTTGAGGCCTTTTCTATGTCTATTTCCCCATGAAAGACTACTTATTAAAACAAAATAGAGATATTTGGTGAGAGCTTGTGAGGGAAATGTGATGACTGAATACACTAGATGCAATGTCTGCGTTCAACTGTCTGATGTTCTCTCTCTGATGTAATAGCCAGAAAATAACTTGCAGGAAGTTGCAACAAATTGGTTTTATACTATGGAAGAAGCTACAGAAGGGATTGGCAAAAGCTGTGCAGATGTCAAGGTTTCATTATTATGTTCAGAGTGGGGCAAATCCTTGCCAGTTTGTTTTTGAGCTGTTGAGTGGTAGGGCTTGTTGTGTGAAGAACAAAGTGTGTCAAACTGCGTGCCAGTGAGGAGACAGCACCGTGGTGTGTGTCACTTCATGGAGCGGAAACGCAGCTGCTTCAGCGCTGGGCTTTGTGCCTTCTTTGGGTCACTGTGGCGCCCGGGGGCCTCGTGGTACCCAGGTGGAGACCCCCTGCCACGGGCTTTACTGACCTGGGTGTCCCAGGAGTGCCCCTGGTCGTGTAACGCTGCCTCCACAGGTGAGCTGCAGCTGTTCAGGTGGGTAAAGCTGCAAAACAAACGCGCAGATCCTGTCAGAGGAGTCCGTGCCTTAGCGTGGTTCCCTTATGTTTGCCTGAAAGAGTAATGTTCTTACGGAATATAGTATAACAATATTGTTCTCTGGCTCCTTTGGGTCTAGCCTCCCTCTCCCACTGAAAATTTACGCTTGGGGGCTGCCTTGTGTTTTCTTTTGCTAAAATAAAAGGAGTCATTCTGCTGTGCCTGAGAGGGGTTGTTGGATTTGAATATTAATACCAGACTGCAGTAAAATTCAGAACAACATTCTTTGTGAGGAAAATACAATTTAATTCTTACTGAAGTAGCTAATTAAGTCAGAGGCAAATGGTTCTGTGATTCTGAGGCTTATTGCTAATGCTACTGAATGTTACTTTGCTTTGGCTGTTACTCATGGTAATGAGAATGGGGATGCTTAGCATGGGAAAGATGCCTGGCTTCCTTTGCACTCTGTTAGTGGAAAAAAAATTTCCTTTTTTATTTTTCTGCTTTTCCTAACTACAGAAACATGTCTGTTATGCCAGTGACTCAAGCAATTATTATTATTCCATTTTAAAAAAAACCTCAGAAGAATCTCAACTTTAGTTTTATAATGAACTTGGGAGCTGTACAGCAGAAAACCACTAACTGAATGGATGTTCTTAATAACATGTAGTGTCTTACTGACATAGCTTACTTCAGTAAAAATTCTCCAGACTGCGCCTCAAAGTTGCAAATTTTGTAAATGTATGCAAAGTGTATACCTATGCAAAATTAACAGATGATTTGGTCTAAGGAGCAAATTTGGTTTCTTGAATCACACTTGGCTGTTTAGCTGGGATCTTGAAGTCCATTTAGTACCTAAATTTTTCCATAGTCCAAGTTTCACCAACATACATTCCACAATTTCAGACACAGCAGTAAAATTTGCAATAACTGAAGAAGTGAAATGTAGCCCAACTATCACATTTAATTAGAGCAGCCCCTGCAGAATACCCTGAAGGATATGAAAATCCCATGTGCTGGAAATGTCTAGAAATTTAGTCTCCTTTTAAACTGGTACCTTTTAAACAGAAAATCTGATTGTTAATCTGATTGATAAAGTGATGACAAGGTGCTTAATGCAAGAAACATGTAGGTTTAGAATAAAGACGTCCCTTTTATATCACCATAAGTAGACTTCAGCAGAGATCTACTAGATTGCAAGACTTTTCTCAGCTAATATGAGTTCTATATTTCCCTCTGGAATATTATTCAATGTGAACTATACTATTCAATAGATAGGAAGTTCTCTTGCTTTTTCTTAAAAAAAAAAAGGAAAGATTTTATCAAAAAGAATGTTAAAAGCAGTTTTATGTAAAAAAAAAAAACCAGAACTGTCATTAGTAGCAGCATTTACAGGCACTGTTTTTTTCATATAGGGAATAATGAATATTCAGTATGCTTTAATTGTTTATTTTAAACACCTTAATGAGCTTCACAAAGGCAGGAAAACACCGAAAAATGCAAACTAGAATAATAAAAATGCTTTGATTGTATTTTCTCATTGACAATCAACAGCATCTGAGTAAAATGCTACATGAGCTGGTCTCTTTCAGTAGTGATGGTGACACATCTTTTCTGAAAACTGCCCTCCTGCCAGTAGGAAGGGACCAATACCTCTCTAAAGCAGCAGTGGTGCTGGTATATGCAGACACTTTTATCGCCATGGCTGATTATTCAGTGTAGAAGGCATCTGTTTAGATGTGCATGTGAGAGGCTGCCAGTAGGGAGTGAGAAAAAACACCCCCAGACTTTTTGAGCATCCTAATCAAGAGCAAGGTTTTGTGAGCCTCTATAATTAATGCATACTGCTGAGCAGCCACTTTTGAGAACTGTTTTCTATGTTTATTGGTATAGGCTATTTTAACAAAAAGGTAACAATTATATCTTTTTAGTTCTGCCCCTGATTATTGCTGTTAGTGTTAATCAGAGTAAGAAATTTCTTGCCAAATGCTGCTTTCTTGAGTATTCATGTGTCCAGATTATAAAGAGAGAAAAAGAAAATAAAAGTAATCATGATTTTGTGAGTGGAACTGTATATCTCACTTGAAGCAAGAGTTACATCTTCTACTGAAGGGTAGGAAAGAATCTTTGAAGCTGATAAATAGTAAAAATAGTAAGAACTTGGAAGTACATCTAAAAAGCCCCACAGCAGAGGAATGGTCTGAATACTGTCACCCCATTTGTAAAATATATTTCCCCATTTGCTTTGCGGTACTTTTTGTGCTGTGTTTTTTCTCCCATATACAAACTGGGATGAATCCATGTTGCTCGTGACCTCAAACTGGTAGTTTCACCTTTAGCTGCATTAGTTCTTTTTTTGAATGGAAACTTATAAAGTGCACCTGTCTTTTACCAAAAAGTATGTAATTACATACAACATAATCTGTCAAGTAAACAAAGATCTTAAATGTGGAAAAAAGAATAGCTGCTGAATAAATCTAAGAATTAGCCACAGTGAGGGCTTACAAGACAGATGTTAGGAAGCTAAGACTTGTGTGTTATTTTCCTAATAGATGGGGTTTTTGATTATTTTGGTTTGGAGGTGGTTTTTTTCCCCCCAAATCAGCACTCTCTCCCTTCCCTTTGATTCCTTGTACCCAAGGGCTAGCTGAATGTCAATGGTAGTCAAAACTTCCAGATCAAGCATGTTGCTGAACAGCTGTCTGTCTTGTGAGGTCTTTCATGAACTGTAATGAAAATGGAATTGCACAGCCCTCACTAATCAGGGTGGCTAATAAATAAATATGCAGTGACGGGAAGGATTCTTTCAGTGAGAGAGACAACAAGTGACTGATTCTTAGATCAAGGAGTGAATTTATACTGGTGATACAGAATAAAGCAAATTCTCTGCAGCAAGTCCTAATTATTTTTATACACTTTAACATATTAGAGAAGATAAATAAAATTAAAGTGGTTTTGTTCAGCTAAGGTACCTATTTTTTCTAAAGAGATACTGTCAAACCAATTGAAAAACTCATTTTTTTGTTAAGAAGAAAGTTTTGCAAATCCTAGGGTCAGTAAAGACAATATTTTCTTGAAGATTTTGAGTGAACCCTTTGTTTTGCTTCAATGAGACTATAACGTTTATAATCTAAACACCACATCCTGTCAGATGGTCTATTTGTCTAGAACTGACCACACAATGAAATGGAATACATAAATAATCTACATTCACTGTGAAAGGTACATTTAATTTTTAGATGTTGTTCTGTTTTAATGATCTAACTTATGGTAGCTCAAGTATAATCTTGTTGATTAAGTCGGGCAGTATTCCTTCAATGCAGGGTGACAGATACTGTTTTCTGTTTCATGGATGTAATAAAAAGTTGACTTCACTGGATTTGCTGTCATGTCAGGGGGCTGGGGACAGACTCACCTGGAGATGTGTTTCTATGTGTACGGATTATACACCTGAAAAATGAGGAAAAAGAGAGTTTCTCCAGATTACTAAATAGAAGCATGGCTACATGTTCAGAAAGAAGGTGGTTTCCAATATTGCCACCTATTTGGTTGTGTCTGAAAATGTTACATATTGACCTGCTGGATTATTTACGTTTGAGCTTAATTCTAAAAATTGTGGCTCTATTTCACCCTAGCGTAAAGAAGTAGTTCTTGAATTAGTATGCAAAGTAACCTTTCCAAAGAGTATACTGAACAGTTTAAGCTTTTATTAAAATTTAATTTTTTTTTTTCTATATCTCCCCCCACCCCAGGATGCCTTTGAGATAATGGCTGAAAATTATGAGTTCAAAGAAAATGAAATATTCTGCCTGGAATTTCTGAGGGCAGCTTCTTTGCTGAAATACCTTCCATTTCCTGTTACCAGAATGAAAGATATACAAGGATTGCCCTGCTTGGGAGACCAAGTCAGAGATGTCATCGAGGTAATGTACCTCTGAATTATCTGTCGATTGAAGCTTTTACAGATCTGCATTTAGAGGTCTCAGAGGGCAGTGTTGATATCTGTGTGTGTGTGTATACAGCCTTTGGTATTTCCTGTAATATTGATATATTGTCCTTGTCACTAAGAATGAAATGATTTCTGGAAACCTTTTGTAGTAACATAAGGTTCTGTCAAGGAACCCCCACCCTTAGGAACAAATACAAAGTAATAAATAATGCAGTATCAACTTTGCATGTAGTTATAAAAGGCTCACACTGATTTGGATGCCACATGTTAACTGTTAAATGGTTTTGCTCGTGTGACTTCTGCCCTTGGCAACGTCACTTTGCTCACCTGAATGCTTTATTAGAAAGACTATTTTGGCAAAACTGGTAAATATTTTAGTGCTTTAACATTAAATCCTACCTTGTTATGTTACAGCAAGTTATATATAGTTGTAGCAGAGCCTTTTATCCGGGTGACGGATGAACTTTACGTTCCTCTAGAAACTTTGAGTGTTTTCCTTTCATCCTTAGCCTTTTCAGGAGCCACATCTCAGGTGATGTTATTCCAGCAGGCGGCTGCTCGGGGAGTCTCTGCTGTCTGGAGGGGTCACTGCTGACTTGTAGTGCTTCACTCTGGCTCCATGTTTTAAGAATGTGGCTTCTGAAGTGCCCTTTGTACCTGCTACCTGGGGCTGGGAATTCAATTATGATCCCACAGAAAACAGGATGGTTTGTTGGGGTTATATTGTTGGTGGCTTTTTGTTTGTTTTGATTTTAGTTTTTATCAGAAAGGCTAGAACTGTACACTCAAGAAAGCATATATTTATTCTTACAATGCTCTTACTTTTAAGAGGAGTAAACTCAACCAAATAATGAAATCTAATTTTCAGGACAAGTCATTGATAGCTTATGATAAATAACAGCTTTCTGGCTGTGAATTTATGAGTAAATAAGTACTGTGAAATATATTCCATGGTCTCAGTTTCTACTTCATCCTTGAGTAAATTTATGAGTAAATAAGTACTGTGAAATTTATTCTGTGGTTCCAGTTTCTCCTTCATCCTTCAGTAATTTTCTGTCTTTAAAAGAATTCCAGAATCTGATCCTGGTGGAATAAAACAATATGCTCACTAAGGGTTATTTTATGTTTCTACAGATTGATAAAACTTGCTTTTAGATTATTTTACTAAATCTTGTGGTAAGATCTCACAATTGATTTTTTAAAAATTTTTTTGGTAAGTAATGTTTTTCATTGTTTAGGAGATCATTGAAGAAGGAGAGAGTTCTAGAGTTAAAGAAGTGTTAAATGATGAGCGATACAAGGCATTTAAGGTAAATCCTTTGAGTTTTGTTGCTGTTGTTTAAAATTTCCCTCCCTTTAGTAGAACTTAGACATAACCATGAATTTTATTATAAAGGACCAACTGAGATTGAGTGCAAATAAGGAAAGGTCTTGAATAAAAAGAAAGGGAGATTGAGAAACTGATAGAGTAGGGGAAAATGGTGAAATAATTTTCTATTTTTAATTAATGTGATGCATTTAAGCTTGAACTAAACAATTGCTTTTTTCTGAAAGCTAATGTGATGCATACGCTTCTCTGTAAGTTTAATGCAATGTTTGGTTTATTCCTGCCTTGCCTGATTATCATTTTGACACTATGCCATCTTACTCTGGCATGAAGAAAATACCAGGTGAAGATGATGACTCAGATCTATTATAATTCTTTCATTTGAGGTGGAAGGAAGAGGACTGGAGATATTTCTTTGTTAGGCAGATTGCGGAGTCATAGTCACACTACTTCGTAGTTGCAGGGAATCTAAACCACATAAATATTGCAGTTTCCATTTCTGAAATATTCATTGAATTCTCCATTGAAAATACATAAACTATATATTTATAAACAAGTATATTTTTCAATTTGTCTGCAGTTTTAATCCCTATAAATACCCTTTTTTCTGTCTTCAGAAAAAAATTAGAGAGCAAATCGAAGGGGACTGTTTGAATCTCCCCTGCATTACTCACTTTTACTTCAGCTGTCAAAAGGCTCTTCCATTCTCTCTGACCTCCAGTACAGGCATGAACAGATGTCCAGTGGCAGCTGTTGATGTGTCTCTAGCACTGTTTAGAACAGAGGTGTAGATTCACCTCTATCGTGGGATTCACAAACCAGACTTGCTTATTAAAGCATGATTGTATTACAGCATGATTGAGGGTCATCCCTTAAATGTGATATTTCAGGGTTTAAGAAAGTCTCTTGGAGACTAGAATAAAACCTATTAGGGGACAAATTATCTCAAATGCACTTTGACTTGTTTCACATGCAAAATTACAACAAACTTAGGTGGTTTTTGTATTAGCTGAGCACATCTTGACGTTTTGGCTAAATTGATTGTAACCAGTTGTTTCTACCAATTTTTGAGTTTTAAGAAAGCCAAGAAGAATCCCATATTAGTGAATTCCTAGATTTTACTGTTTAGCATAGTCCTGGAAACCGCTGCATCTCTCATCATGACTTAAAAGATCACTGCTGGCCCCAGGACCATAGTTATCAAATGACAGAATTAAATTATAGTCAATGTTTTTGATATAGGGTTCATGGATTGACATGGTCAGTTTGTCTCCTTATGGGAGGTGGATGCTGCAGAGAATGAGCTCATGTGGTTGATTTCACAAGCGACAAAAAGCAGTGCCCACATACACAACTGAAGAAATGGGCTACTGGCTACTTGCTACTTGTGCTGCACTGCTGGCAACATCTCTGAATTGCCATCTACAAATAATAATGGAAAGAAAAAATGCAGTGAGGTTTCTCCCCCCCAAAAAATTTTGGACAGTGTCATAGAATCCATTTTCTTTAATTCTCTATCCCAATTAAGTTAATTAAGTTTCTCTGAATCATTTAAAACCCACTTATAGAACCTTTTGAAAATCTTTTAGCACTAGCAAAAAGATTAAAGGATAACAATCTAAGTATTTAAAAAATCACATTCTTTCATAAGCACCCACGATTCAGACAAAGAATAGGTAATTTCTTCCATTATATACAAAATGTAGGGTAATTTTAATATTAACCATTATTTTAATTTCTCTTTGCTTTATCTTATTATTTCCAATTAATTAATCTCTTTAGAAAAACACAAAATAAAGCTGGAATTCAGAGGCTGTAAATTCAATGAAAAACAGCAGTCATTTTTGTCTTACAACAGCTACTCACTGAATTCCATAAAAGTACAAAGAAACTATGGAGAGCTTCAGTATTGACAAACTGAACATAAAGAATGTGCTTTCAGGCAAGCATGAAAGTTTTCCCTCTTGCTTTCATATCACTGTTCATCTGCGATATCGATCCACTGAATAATGCTTACAACTGTGACATTTTTGCTTTACATCCTTTCATGGGGGATAAGTTAGTGTACAAAATTACTTTGGAATAAATGGAACAGCCACACAAAAACTTCAGAGACTGGTAGATCTGGGTGTTTTTAATCTTTTTTTTCTTTTTCCCGATAGGTAAAATAGCGAAATATGTGCTCCAAATAAGATGTATAGGAATTTAGCTAGGGTCTTGTGAGGACTGAGGATTGTAAGGTTATTTACAATATGCGAAAACCCCAAAGTTACTGGTTTTAACTTGAGACTGGAAAACAATATTGTGAGTGACCTCCAATATATGTCTTATAGAATGCAGTAAGAATCATAGAATGGTTTGGGCTGGAAGGGACCGGAAAGATTATCTTATTCCAACCCCTCCGCCACAAGCAGGGAAACCTTCTGTTAGACCAGGTAGCTCAAAGTCCCATCAAACCTGGCCTTGAACACTTCCATGACTGGGGCAAGAGTAGATCAATTGTATTTGTGTACTTATGATCTTTTTTCCGTGTAGCATTGAGATCCAGTTGTCCTCAGTGCAGAATTTCAGGAGCCCCAGGATTCCCACGGAGCCCATCTCTTGGTAGTGCTGCAGCACCAACATCACAGCTGAGAGCTGGCAGTGCTTATAACAAAACCATAACATCAGTCACATCAAGGACTGTCTTTTGACATCTCTTATCCTATGAAGGCAGTGTAAGGGCATCCACATACTTCATGTTACTGTTTGCATTTCTGTTGAGAAATGGAGTAAAACCAGACTACTACCCTAATTTCAAACCTCAGTTGAAAGCATACATTTAGGTAAATTACCTAAAGGTGCTGGACTACTACTGTATTCTTGTTTATATTTCACTTTAATGAGAATTGTCCATGTACAAAACCTCTGTTCAGTGTAGCTGTGCAAAGAAGGGAAGCTGTATGTTTGCATTACACTATTATGTATCTTCAACGTAGGATTGTCTGCCCATTATTTTCCTCGTGAAACCTCATTGTTACCTACTTATTATAAATATACTGCTCCTTTAGAAAACAACATTGAAATATGTCTTTCTACTGACCTTAGCAATTTACTTCAGTCTTTGGAGTGGGAGTGAAGACATCTGAGAAATGGTACAGAATGGGTTTGCGAACCGTGGAAGAGTTAAAAGCTGACAAGACCCTGAAGCTGTCAAAAATGCAGAAAGCAGGTAAGGTGAAAGTGTCACAAAAATTTGTATGTCAGAACTTGATAACAGAATCGCAGGAGGAGGCAAAGTTCATTTATACATCTGTTTTCTTGCTGCAGGGTCTTGTGAATACTGAATTATTAGGTGAAAATAATATTTGGACTAACAGAGCTGCTAATTATAAATGGTGTCATTTGAAACATAGGAATATGCATATTTTTAATTTGCTTGCACAGATAACAAATGAAATATCTCCTACACAAAGCTATTTTTGGTTCATTATTGTACAGGTTGTGAAGAAACTACAAAATTGGGAAAGTCCAGAGCTGCTTTTCAGAGGAGACCAGTCTCCTTCAAGGCAGCCATACTTTAGTGATAAATCAAGATTTGTAATAAAGTACTTGTGAAATTCTTCCCATAATCCCAGCACATTTTAGCTTTAAAATGTTAAACATGGTCACGTGAATAATGTTGCAAAGGTTTTTTTGGGTGTACAGTGTTTTCCTAAATGAAGGAACTCATTTAAACAAAGAAATTAGTTGAACTGAGGAAAAGTTAATACATAACATGAAATTATAGTAACGAAACTTTATCTTTGCATTAAGTTCATCTGTTTTACATCTCCTCAGAATCCCTTGGATCAGCTTCCCATGTTCATGCCCCTTTGTCCTTTTTTCGTTTACATATCCTATTCAAATGTGAAATAAGCTGCAGGATTGGGCTATTTTGACACAAGCTCTGTGGTCAGAAATAAACCAGCAGGGATATTTCACATACTTCTGAGCCTTGTAGTTGGGTGGAACACCATAATTTTGGGAAGGCTGCCTTTCAAAGCAGTACATCCAAAAATGCCATTGGTGGGAGCTGGTAGGGAAGTCATAATTATTTATAAATATTCAGATTCTCAGTGGAACAATTATTGATGGCTGTATTACAAATGACATGACAAATAATAATGAAAATATAGATATAAACTCTAAGGGCAAAGATGAGGGAAATGATCCCTCACACCCACGGCAAGAGACTGATTTCAGAAATGGTGGGGAGGAAGGAAAACCTGAAGAGGCTGGATCAGAATTTTTCTTCCCACAACATGTCCTAAAACAAGCCTGTAATTTCAGGTTCAAGATGGAGCATTTCTTAGCTTTTGCTGCTAGGTAGGGTTCCCTTGGCCATGGTATGAGTAGCCTGGTTTAACTTCTTGATGAGATGTGGCCATTCACATGGGCCTTGCATAATGCTGGGTAGTTGCTAATTAATTCCATGTAGTGATCAGCACTTTTTGCCTTTGATTTCCAGGGTTTCTCTACTACGAGGACCTTGTTAGCTGTGTATCTAAGGCAGAAGCAGATGCAGTAACCTTGATTGTCAAGAACACTGTCTCTACCTTTCTACCAGATGCTTTAGTTACCATAACTGGTGGGTTCCGGAGGTGAGTGCAAACAAATGGGCTCACTTGGCTGGTTTATTCAGGTACACGAAAAATAGATCTTTGTGTCTTGGAATAATCAAAGAAACTTGGTGGGAAGGTACCAGAGTTTGTTTTCAACTTTTTTTTCCTCTTCCCCTCCCTTCCCCCTGGGTTGGGTGGTTGGTTTTTTCAAACTGTAGGGCAATTCTATGACATTCCCAGATTGCTGTGTTTTGTGACTGTGGATGACTGGTTTGTTAGAACAAAATCTAAGAATAGCTTGATGGAAAAATTATGTTTAGATCATATACTGTACTTGAGCATCTTTTTTTCTCCTTCACTGGATCTGAATTCCCAAGGCTGAGACTATTGTAAGTCCATGTTTAAAGGAAAGTTACAATAGGCTTAAGGCAGTCTTGGATGTTTTTGTTGAGGTTTTTTGAGGTAGAGTGTGTTGGTTTTGGTCTTTTTATCATCTTAACTCACATGAACTTGAGATGTGCTGAGGTACTTGGTAGTGATAGAGGTATACTTCAGAGTAAATGCTTACTAAAGTGACCATAAAGCAGGGAGTAAACTAAATATACACTAACCTCTGTATAGATGGGGTGATCTCAGAATTTTTCCTGGCTGATTTTTCTTCCTAAAGCTTTTGGTCTTGCTCTGTAAAATCAAACCCAAAGCTGTTGCTCAGAACATACAGAATTCATTCTTTCAGCACTTACTTGAGTGCTTCCTTAAAGCCATGCAGCAAAATATTGAGACTGGCAATAGTTTTCAGGAGTTCTGGTTTCCTTGCTCTATACTCAGTTCCCCATTATGTCCTACTTATAGTACATGTCATGGTCATAAAGCCAAAAATCCCTACTCAGCACCTTAGGTCTCTTGCTGCTCAATTTGTTAGTTTGTAAAACTTTGACTATATTTTAAATATAAATGTCTTTCAAAAATATTCTAGTATTCTCTTAACTTAAAATACACAGTTCTGCAACTCTCATGCAACTAAAGCTGGTAGGAGAACAGACAAGAATGTTAATATTAACGTATCACCTGAGTGATTGAATATTGTGAGCCTAGATGGGTTTGCATAGACTCAGTCCAGTGCTAAATTAAGACCTTATTTAATTTGTAATTTCTATATACTTGCACAATGATTGTGCTGAATGTTATCAACTTTGTGCCATCTCATGATATGGGATATACAAGGAATAATTATAAATATTTATTGTAAGAATGTTTGCAGCCTGCAGCTACATAATTTCTATAAAAGTGTGGTCAATCAGAAGCATTAGGCTTAAGTATGAACCCTGACCAGAGGTTCAAGGACCAAGATCAAATTTTATATAAAAAAGCTCAAGTGTCATCCTTCTGTGAGTCTGTTTAAGAGTCAAGTGATAGCAATCTCTTGCCACCAATGCAAATCAGTCAGGGACCTTGTGTTATTAGTAACTTGCATGTACCTGATTAACACATGTCTAGATGGGTCAGAGACTTACAGGTTGTTATACTGAAAACTCCCAGTTTTTAAATTATCTAATTATGCCTGCCAGTGAGTGTTTCTCTATACTAATTACATGCCTTTAAATATACAGGAATCTATTAAACTAAGTTTCAATATGTCAGCCCTAAATGATATTTTACCAGCCCATGGAAAATAAATGCTGCAGTGTAGGATTTTTAGAAAACTTGATGGATTGAGGTACTTTTATCAGGCACCTGTATTTTAATTGCTGAACTGCAATAGAGTTGATTACATCTGTTCTTTTTTTGCCTGCCTCCTTTAGTGGCAGTATTCTTCAGCAAGAAGTATGTGTAAGCTAAGTAGCTCACAGTTTTCAATTAGCAAATTAATACTTCTTTTATTAATCATTACATAAATATTTTAATGAAAGAAATAGGCAAAGTTGCTAAATCAAACAACTTCATTCCCTCATGCTACACCTTGTACACTACTAAGATAAGAGGAAAAAATAGCTCCTGATCGCTCTGAATAATATATTAATTCCCCAGAATCCAGATTTGTCTTTTCATAACTTGGATAAAATTTAGTAGTTGATTGTCTTCCTTCCTATTTGACTGGAGAGTTGAAAGTCAGGAGTCTTATAAACCTTACTTTACTATGCAGGAGAACTGGATTAATTAGGAGGAGCAGAACTCCCATGGTGATCTACAGCCATGGACACTCAATAGGGTAGAGAACAGGGAAGTTACATTCTTTTTCCCAGACCTATTAAACACACACATGGCTGGCTTTATTTAATATGTTTACTAGACCTTTTTCTTTAAGTTTGTGAAATGTCATGAAATCAGATTATGTAAAAATTATTTTAATCAGAATTAGGAAGAATAGTATAAATTTCAAGTGAATAATAGGTTTTTAGTTTTTTTTAAGATACAGCAAACTTGTTCATAAACTTTTTGTTTGATTTAGCTTTCACTTTTAGTCTTCTGTATGGCTTATTCTATTAGTCTTGTAAAAAAAAAAGTGTTGTGATGGCAACCCTTCAATATCTTCCTAATTTGAAATCATTCAGGAGCAGAAATTTGTAAATTGATGAAGTCTGGATGAGTTTATCCCTTGTCACTTTCCTACAGGAACCCTTAGCTAACTGCCTGCAAAAACATACTCCTTGAATTTCAGTGAGTGTATTTTCATGTGAGAGACTGGGAGAATTTTTTTCTTTTTTTTTGCCCCCATCCTTTTCCAACACTTATCTGGGTCATTTTGGAACAGCAATTACAACACTGAAAGACAGAAATATAGCAATTGTAGTTATGCAACAGATAAATCACACCCACATGATGTGCAATGTATTTCATTGTCTATCTGGGGAGGGTGTCAGCTCAGCTGCAGAGGAGGAAGTACTGAAGATGCTGATAATGCAATATAAATCATACCATGGGCAATGTTATCAGAAGCACTGAATTTGCCATGCAGCCTGTTTGAATTTATTTTCAGTGCTCTGCCTTTCTTACTTTGAGATGTAGGTCAATAGGACAAATTCCAAGGCAGGGAATAGCATCTCATGTTACAAGTTAAAAAAGCCACTGTGGGAGAAGCTTCCATTCCAACAGGATGACAAGTAGACAAAGGTATCATGGCAGCAAAACTGGAGGAATTCTCCCCTTTTTGCTGTGATTCCATATAAATATACAGCTTCAGAGTAACTTCAAGAAAAAGTTGTTATGCACTGAATTATTATTTTGCAAGATGTTGGGTTTTAGATAACTTGATTTAGTTGCTGATATTTGATTTTGCCATAAGAGGTGATCTAGATTGAGGGCTTCTTAAGAGCAAAAATATGTAGTTTATGGCTTCAGGCTTTTTACTGGTTATTTATATCTCAATACATTCACCCAAAAACCCAGATTTGACTGGAGAAATTCAGAAAACGATCTGGAATAAGAATTACATACAGTAATGAGAATATTGTATATGTGTACTTATATATATAAAGAACTGCATTTTCAGAATGGTTTGTTAGCCTTTCTGCGTGCTCTTTTCATATGATTCACAGATAATTTGCAAATTATGTTTCGATTTTCTTGTGTTGCATGTAGCACACTCAAATAGTTGTAGGTAGCTCTGCAACAGCAGAATTGTATTGCTGTGATGTGATGACATAATTACTGTGTCATTAATGGGCACTTATTTTTTAGAAAATCGCATCCTCTTGGTATTATGATTTCACTTCTGACTTTCTTAAATTATATTTACTTAGACACAGTTTTGTTGGCTTCTTCTCTCTTTGCCTTAAGATAGAGTGAAGCAGACTAAGGAGACATTGCTTTTTAGGTAATTTTTCATATTGCAGTTCTTAAGAAGTTGTCCAAGTGTCTTGGGCAATGCATCATGCAGAATAATTAGTGCCTCTCATCTATTTTTTCTCTCGGTGGGAGGCTAATTCCTCTATGATGAATAAGTCTTCAGGGAATTTTTTATCTCAGACTCTCTTGTTATTAATTCTGTTCAAACATGAGCCTAATTGATTAGTAGATCACTATCTCCTTGCTTGAATTTTATATTATCTTTTAGAAATCAGGATTTGACACTCTGTAACA
Source organism: Grallaria varia (assembly GCA_013396735.1). Taxonomy (NCBI): domain Eukaryota; kingdom Metazoa; phylum Chordata; class Aves; order Passeriformes; family Formicariidae; genus Grallaria; species Grallaria varia. The sequence continues at coordinate 214,312 of VWZG01005214.1, forward strand.
TTTGTAGATAAGAATTAATAGAAAAGCAACGAAGAGAGCAAAGGACAGGGTCGGTGTGTTTGTCAGGCACCACTGCCATGCTTTTGTATATTATAATGCAAAAGTTGCTTTCTGTGTGCAGTGACATTTCCTACAAGGCAACGGAATGCATAAGGGAATGACATGGCACAGGACTCTGGTTTTTCCTGTTCTGTACCAAGAAAATAATTTAAAGATATCCCTCCTTTCAGACTTGGAGATAAAGGAAATTGAAATAGCTAGGATAAAGAAACAATCTGAGAGATTATTTTACAGGTTCACGCACTGATAAATAACCAGTGTTATTGTGCCACCTTCATTTCAAAAATGTGACTTCTATATGGCATCTGGAATCACATTTATCTTACTGTGCTGGTACATAAAGGAGAGAATGTGAGATTGAATGTAATGAGGAACATTACACTTCCCAAGCTTTTGGTATATACTCCAGACTTTGCGGTTTATTTAACAGAGCTTGTCATGTGGTCTCTGACTAAACTTCTTGATGAATCACAGAACCCCCGAACACAAGTTCTGATCCTGATAAAAGGCTCTGTTTGACCATTTCATATTGGATGCTCCTAATAAGAGTATTTTTTAGGAGACTGTAGATGTTCTATAAGGAGATACCTGACATGACATAATTTTTTTTTTTTTTAGGTTGTCAGAGTAAATGTATTTGAAGTCCTGTTACACAAAGTGTTTTCTTTCTGCTCAGATCTAGGATTAAAATACTTCCAGACTTGCTAAACTTGTATGGCAAAAGATTATTTCACTAAGTTTTTAGGCAAACTCCTAATCGGAGTTTGCTTATTCTGCTTACACTTTTTTGTTACAGTGTACCTCTGCACTTACACAGTTCTTAGATATAGTTATTTCTGTTTTTTTTTTTACTCCAAAACCCAAACATTAGTAAGGGAAGATATAAGCTGTATCCAGCTATTCAAGTCCAAATACTGTAATTTCTGCTCTTTTTTACTGCTGTTCTAAGTAGTAAATATTTTTCTCTTCTGCCATTTCATTTAGGGAGAAATCTGCTAGAGCAGAGCTGTGAGGCTGCTCACTGAACATGTGAGCTGGTATGGGGGTTTGCACGCACTCTAATTTATGCTGATCCTGTAATAATCAATTATTCCAGCAAAAGAGTGAAGAGACTTCCTGACTATCATTCATGAGCATGGCTTTTCCTCTGCTATAGTCCACTTCAGATGAGGCTTTTAACCTGGAGATTGTTTAATCTGATCTGGTTGGGTTTAAAGCTTAGTCAAGCAGCTTTGACTTACCAAACTCCCTAAATTTAAGTGTTTGACCTTGAGATAGTGGGATATTGTGAGTAAAAACATTCTCTGACTGGAATTAGAAGCACTGCAAATGGCAAGGAACAGAGGTCATCACTAGTTTCTGTTTTTAATTTTCTGTAACCCATTAAAAATGAAGTTGGAAAAGGAGAAAATCAAATTAATGTCTAGCCAAATCAATTTAGAAGATAATCTGTTGGAGTAATTCCGATACTACCTTTTGTCATTAGAGCTTTGATTATTTTTCCACTCATTTCATCTATTATTAGCCATGATGAATCATGAAGGAGAAGCTGATGAATAAGGTATTTGGGAGCCATGGACAAAAAGAACTTCGTAAGAATCCTTGAAATCACTGTGACGCCAGCAGAGTATATTCTTTCAAAGCTTTCCAAACATGCGTGTTCAAGGTTTTGTGGGTTTTTTTTTTTGCATGCCCTACTCTGCTGGAACCTTTACCACTCTCGCAGGGCTTTCAGCTCACTGGAAGGGTGTACCTCTCTTATCTCTAAAGATAATTCAAGGGAGGGGTCCAGAGTGAAGGTGGCAATGCTGCTGGTTTCTGTGAAGCAAGAAGTTTTACCCTCTGTGTGTAGAGCCAGAAAACTCCCTGGCTTAGCCCTACAGTTTACATGATAACCCTACATCTCCTGGACAGTATTTTTAAGAACCTTTAAGGTATTTAGTATTTTCAGTTTCCTGTCAAGACTGATGATGACTACTAGGAAGTAACCTAAAGCAATACAAGAAATGTTATACAGCAAGATATGAAATTACAGACTGTATTATTTTGGGATTGTTAAGGTCTCATGTATTAGCTTTTATTTTTTTTTTAATTTCTTTTTCCTAACTGAATTGGAAAAAATAAGAATGAAAACAAAATGTAAGCATTTCTATTTCCTTGTCAGGCAGTCATCCCCAAATTTTAGTCATGTACTGATACATGATCAGATTTGTTACCATTTTAATTCTAGCTTTTATTTGAAACTGATGAAAATTTTTTAAATTACTACATTGATGACTACTTTGTACTATTAACAGTATTTGTTGTTATACAGAGTATAAGGAATACTGGCAGTAACATCCTCAAATTGCAAAGGCAAACTTGTGGCAGCAAAAAGCATATTACAAGTACTCTTCTAAATTAAGACATTTTCTTAAAAATAAACTATTTCTTCACAGTTCACATCTTGTTCATTTGATATCCCAATCTGATATTCAATGTTAAAATGAAAAATGAGGTGTGCAATTAATATAATAGAAGACACTGTATGAGGAAAGAACAGAATGGCAGCTAATAATGGTAGGCAAAAAAAGTTTTCTCCTTTTGCTTTTTTTTCTGATTTATGCTTTAAGGTCACTTTCAATCATTTTTTTTACATAAGGGTTATCCATTTGACAATTCTAGGTTTCTGAATTATATGGAAAACTTTTTAGAATGCTTGCCACTGCATAAAACCAAAATGTTAATGGCTTCACTAAGTCAAATTAAATTTTAATGGCCATGGTTTAATTTTTCTTTTAGCCAATTCACACCCTTTAAGTAGCATTAAACGTGATTCAGTTGTCTTCTAATATCACAGCTGACCTGAACAGCCTTTTCAATTAGCCTTTTAGATGAAGCAGATCTGATACATTTGAAATAAATATCTCTTTTTATTGGTTAAATGCTGATATTCAAAGCTCATTTTATCCATTTATAGAGATGCAACGTCAAAAGAACAACAGGTTTTTGTACAATGCTAGTGATAATGTACATAGATGAGACAAAAAAAAAATCACAGCATCTTTATTTTGTCAGTGAATGGAAATTAAGGAAGAGGAACTCTAAAAAGTCTGTTTAAGACTTTAAGAAGGATGGATGACTGAGGAAAGATGAAAATTATTTGACAAGATGTCACACACTGAAAACATTTTACAAAATGGTGTGAAAGACTGAGCTTACAATGCAGATTCCCCTGATAAATTTATTCTGATATCTTGCAAATAATCTAATCCCTGAACAATAAATGTCCAAGGTTTTAAAAATTTGTTCACTCTATATTACTGTAAAATATTGTAATTTAATTTTTTCATAGATTATTTTAGTGTTTACAACATAGTATGCCTTTTACTCATGCAAAAAAGTAATAGAAATTGTTAGAAACCTGTGATAGTTTGTTCAAAAGCATCTTCAATGTTTCCATAATTCTGTTTGATGTTTGTTCCCATTTTTGGATGACAGTTTCTCAAAACCCTCGCTATATAACAGAGACGACCTACTGTGATAAAACCTTCACTGTGTGCGAGGGCAGGCATAGGGAAAGAGGCTTCTGGGTTTACTGCTCAGCATGGGAGACAACAAAAGCCATCCAGGGTGTCTGATATGTAGAAGAGCTGGGCTGAGAATGGTTTGGACTGTAGATGTGTCTTTTCCAGTGACTTTGGTTATCAAAATGCAAGAGAAAGGTGTTGTCATTAGCTGACTGACTTCAGTTGCCATGTTAGTTGCTTGTATGAGTGTCAGATTATAACTAACAACTAACTCGCTTTCTCCTGAAGTGAAATCCTCGCTCTGAAACAAATACCAATCCCTTGTGACGGCTGACTCATTAGACTCACCTAAGTGGAAAGAAGTGGTGACAGCTGTCAGTATGAATTACAGTGCTCCCAACTCCGGTGGCTTCTGCAGTGCCACTCTTAAAGATACTATACCATTAGAATTCCAAAATGGAAAAACAGATTTTGCATTATTTACATGATTTTCTAGACAAGTTTGCCAAAGTGAATGTTTTGAAAAGTTATAAAAGGAGGTTATAATGCAACTATTTATAGTCCCAGTATATCAGTGAAATGTACTTAATAGCCTATATTCTACTGACTATTCTCATTTTAAAAGGTTGGCAATAAAAATTGTTGTGATTTTTATAATGTTAGGTTAACTGAAAAGTATTCATTCAGCATTTTAGAATAATTAGCATACACAGTAATGGTTACTATTTGCATTATGGAAATTAAACACATAAATTGCTAAGTTCTGGTATGACTTATATTGAAAACACTCCTCTGGTGTTTTGGAAGGGGCAACTCTTTGCCTCTCCTTGAACACAATTCTTCCAGTATACAAGTACAAAATTTTTCAGTGAGCAGAGAGCATGTATTAAATAAATTCACAAAAGTTCTTTTGCACATGATATAGGCACTGGTGCTGAGATAGTTTGAATAGGATACCATTTCATAGAAAAATAATAATTAAAAAAGAAATCACGTCCTATTGCCCCAGGTATTATTATGACACATAATCTGGGGCTGAGTCAAGGAGGCAGCTTGCATGATACAGAGCTTGTACTAGAATTGATTTATCAGTATAATTTAATAAGCTGGAAAACCTGCTTCCTACACTAAAGTTGAACTGTTGCTCTTTGAATGTTTTGGTAATTTGGGAGTAGATTATTATGATATGTCATGGGGGAATAAAAGCTGTTCTGATTAAAAGGAAACTGTACAAATAATTGGTACCTAACATTAACATGTTACAGAGATGTATTCATAGACTGCATGAGCTTCATTTTCAAATTCTACAGGGAATGACAAGTAATTCTTTACAAGAAAAACTCAGGCAAGATCAATGAGGGTAACTGTAGAACTATTCTGTAGCAGAGTTGTGTTATATGTGTTGCAATTAGTTGGGTTTTTTCTAGTTTTGGGTTTTTTTTAAATAGTAGGGGATAGGAGAATTTGTATGTTGCTGTTTGGGAAGAGGTTTGATGAAAGCAGATGCTAACAATGTGAATATTGCAAGCCAAAACATATCAAAGATGTTATAGAACAGCTCTATACACAGAAACTAAGTTATTGAATGTAGTAGGTCATGCATTTATATTTAGGGTTATCTGGAATGTGTCTATCAAAATATTCATAAGTATTGCTTGTTTTCTGTGAAAATTTTCAATTCTCAATAAAGAACTGTGCAGGAATGTAATTCTCTTGCCTGACAGATTGCCTGTAATTCTCTATAGCTGAGGCTATAGAAATTTCATACTAATATTGTGTAATTTCACCTAAAGACAAGGGTGTGTGCATTGTGGAAGAGGCAATCAGAAGCACCAAAACCTATTGTGATGTGTCACAATACCTTTTCAAGATCACTGAAATATTTTGATACAGGTTTTAGCAAACAAATTGAAATTAATTATGAATTAAACCATTTGTCTCATATTTGACTTGCCACGTAAATGCTCTGTTTTCTCTCATTTTCTTGGCTAAATCTATTAAATCCTCACTGTAAGTATTATTGAGTGATTAGAGTGAGAGAATAAACTATCAACTCTAATTATCACTTAGAATTTGTAGCAAAATCAAATACTAGCAAATATTTTCCAGTCATTAGTGGTTTTGTTTTTTTTAATGGTTGGAGGGGTTTTGTCTTTTACATGGGTATTATGGAAAGGCATCATATTTTGAATTGCTGCTGCTCTGAAGAGTCACAATAATTGGAGTGCCTCTTATAAACATTTGAGATGAATACAGCTAATATCGTTCATTGATTTCTGAAATGCTCAGCCAGTGAATTTAAATGGATCAATTTTAGCACTCGGGCCAGGAAGTATGTTCAAGTATAATTTAAAATGTGCTACTTGAAGAGTATTTGTTGTATATGGATGTGCATCAAGAGTCTTGCAAGCTACCCTCACAGATAAATATCAACAGGGGAAAACATATTCATGATACTACACAAAACTGGTAAGTAAAATATCTTCTATAAGTTATAGAGCATTAGGTACAAGGAGGACTATTAAGATAATGGGATATATTCAGGGAAAGATGAAGCAGCAAGATTTAAAAAAAAAAAAAGACAGGAGAGAGACTTGAGATAAAGTAGTAAGATAAAAGGGAAACAAAGCACAAGAGGTCAAATCAGACACGTACGTGGCCTTGATGAGATGGAGATGCCTAGTTTGGAAGATAGTTATCTTTCTTATATTTTATCTATAAAAGAGTTTCATTGGAGTTCACCTGCTAAAAAAAAAAGGATTCCTTACAAAATCAGGCCTCTCAAGGTGGGACTGGAATGCTAGAGAGAGAGAGACAGGTAGTAACTGTCTTTGTAACACCGAGAAACATGCAGAAGAAAGGGGCATTCTTTCTAAAGGAAAATCAAATCAAAACTTTGCATAAAGGGGAATTGAAATAAAACTCTGGCATCAGTCTTAGACTAAGTTCCAAGCAGTAAAGTCAGCTGTAAGGTATCATTAATGGGCCAGGGAGGGGCCTGGCTATGATTAAGAGACTTAATTAACTTGTTAAGACAGAATAGTGCTAATGATGTTTAGCCAGCTTTCTGCCAGACACATCTAAGTGCGCCAGAAAACAAGAGCCTCTTTCCTGTTTTGTTTCAGACAGTGATACTTAAGCATCTCTTTACCTGTGAACTCTGATGCCTGTGTCTGAGCAATCCAGGACAGAAAAAGAAATAATTCAATACATTTTAGTCTTGTCTGCAGTCTTTCTTGAATATGTGCTGTTTTCCCTAAGAGGTTTCAGATGCCTGTGTTTTTTATTATATTTCTTTCTGTAATTTAATTAGCTAATGTTTTACTAAGTATTTCAAGGCATCTGTGTCAGAGATGAAGTTGTTCTGAAAATTTTGCACCCTATTAGAGAACATTTACTGAGATGAACAATAGTGTTCTGTGGCTCAGTGTTTCCGAAAGAGGTTTTGCAGGCTCAGACCCCAGGTGGTTCAGGGCTTGCAGGATTAAATGCCTGTTGTTTAGAGTCAGGAGATCAAAACCGAGTTGTAATTATACTATATAATGTACTGCATAGTTTTTTCCATGGTTTTATTCCTGGCAACCTGGCTTGAAAGCAGGACATTTATAGCAGATTACTTATTGCTGATATGCCCTTTAGCAGAAGTCAGTTTGTTATAGACTAGTTAGTTACTGTAAAGATGGTTGACAGCACAAGCTAAGAACGATGTTTTCCTCGCAGATAATCATGAGGAAAACTGCAAACATTGGTGACCTTGCAGCCAGGGGATACGTTTTGCAGATCCCTGTGAGCAAGAGTAGCCACACCATTTTAATTAAGTGTGGTGCAATCATGCCAGTGGTGCTGGGGACTTGAAAACAAAGAGGTAACTGCTGGTTGATTTTTTTTTTCTGTTTTGAGTCAGACAGGAAACTTTCTACATATGCGATAGCAGGGAAAAGACTAAAAAGGTTTGCAATCACTCACGTACAAAATGCCTGAATTAAAGGATACAGTCAGATGTAGTATTTTAATTGCTTTCCATTTGGGAATAGTGTAATATATTATGGATTGTTGCTATATCATGAGAGAGTTGGATAGAAATGTTTCAGGCAATCTTTTTGAAGACTGGAAATTCAGAATTAAATAGAGAATAGCTAAGCCTGATAAAATAGACTTAGTTATATCCATCAGCTCTGATAGTTGTTCTGTGATACAGCCAGGGGCTATCTTGGACAACAAAACCAAACCCATTAAAGCCTTATGGGTGGATTGCTTCTTCTATATATGTTTTTAAACTCATGTTAATTCACAGACTAATAACCTTACACTCTGTATGTTATGTTAACAATCAAGGATGGTAGAATATTTCTGTTTTATTTTGGAATATCTTACATCTAGCGGGAGTTTTAGTGGGTAAACACAGCAGACTTTCCTGGTTATTTGATCCTGTTGCAGGTTTCTGTATCCAGTTGCACCTTACCTGCTTACATTAGTAATAATATCCTTGTTTCATTGTTGCTTATGAAATGTTATAGTATGCATTTGTATTGCTGCTATCAATAGTGCTGCATCTAGACTTAAGAAATGTAGATCAAACCTCCACCATTCTAATATCATAAACAAAATGTGAACAGCCTATTGGGTATATTCAAGCTAAGAGGTCAGTTGGAGCTTTGACATTGATTTCAGCTGAATCACGACAAAAGAAGAGGACTCTCAAATGATTGTTTGAGAAATTAAATTGGCAAGAAATGGTGACCCAGGAAATGCATCTTTGTATTTCACCTGAGAAAACTAAAATGCGCACCCATATTGAAGGTGCCCTTAAAATGTCCCATTGCTTGAGGTCACACAACAATACAGGCTGAAAAACTCAGGATTATAGTCAGAAAGAAGTCAGAACAACAGTTAAGAGAAATATGATATGACTGGTTCTTTGAGAGACTCTCTGAAAATACGACTAGAGCTTTTCAATGCCTGGATCAGGAAGAAGGGCACTGAGAGGAGTCTAAGTTACATTCTCAGAGTATTTCCTTGCCATGGTTTGGGAATTAAGGAAGATGGTTAATAATAATCAGAGGAGTTTCCAACTTAGCATTAAATCAGCAAAGTCAAACTTCATGAGCTGCTTAAACTGATGGAGGATCACAACTTGAAGCAGGGCAAGGGAATTTTGTAAAGGAGAGTAACAAGATTTCACAGTGGAGGGATTTACTTAAGTTGGAACTTAGGTTTAATGACAGGCTTGTCCACACTTTAAAAGGCTTTTCTGGTATGCTTATACTTGTAGAATATATTGGCAGCCTTTCTCTGTGGAGATGCTGTGTTCCTTTGATAGCAGAGCCTAAATGATTTTTCCAAATGCAATAACCTCTTTTGGCCCAAAGAGTATAACCATTTCAGCTTCAGGGAATTTCTGGCTAACAATGTGCATCCACACAACACTGTTACTGTGGCAAACCACTGATGTAGACCAAGTAGTCAAGTTTTGAATTTAGTTTGTGTTTGAAAACTGACCACAAAACAGACATAGTTCCCCTATGGCATAATTGTGGTGTGGATACTGTTCTTTTTATTAGTAAATGTTATTTTCTCTGTAAAAGTCTAGTTTTCTAAGTGTACTCCATGGATTAAGAGTAAAGTTCTCTTCGCTTAGACAGAGTTAGTGGATTGTGTAATCCAAATTAGGTATCAAAAGAGAGCAATCTCCTTTTCTCTCGATTATACTTCTGTAAAATTCACACCTACCTTACATGCAGTAGGGGTATGCAAGTGTAGTTATGGAAAATCTGTGTCAGCCCAGTCCTGGAAAGTTTTAACAGTTCACTCTAAAAATTGGAGTGAGAGAGCAATGTTCTTAAAACTCAACAGATTGTACACATGCTTGAAATTTAAACTGTTCATATTTTTTTCAGAAGTACTTGAATAAAACTTCAGAGTCAGTAGAAAGACTAGACTCAAACATCCTGCAGCTGTATGGTTGCAACCATGCAGATGTTTAAATTGAAGTTAGTGTATTATATTCCATTAGATGGAATAGATTGATAAAATATCTTAAAGTAATCCCACCTATAGTACAGGTACACATATTACCACAAACTGCCGGAAAGTTCAACTTCGTGGCAGTCCTCAGCCATCACACCACCAGCTCAAACAGAAGCGTTAATCCTATTTTATGTTAGAATTTCTGGGGGATGTCTTTTTTTGGTTGTCTTTTCTTCCCCTCCCCACCCCCGTTCCCGCTCCCACAGTGGTTGCAAGCAATCTATTTCTCAGTTCAAGGAATTTTAATAGAAAACTGTCATGTTTATATAACTTCCAGTACAGCTGAGCAGGAAACAAATAGAAACCTTTATTTTTATGGTAGGTTGATTCTACAGATTGTCCCATCACTGCCAAGTGAGTGAAACCCAGGCTGAACATTTAATGTCACGTAGACATTCTGGAGAAGCATGTTTCCTTCCTCGCATGAATGTTAATATTGTCTTTTAAATTGTTTAAAGTGAATATTTTGATTTTTGGAAATGCCAAAGTAGACATGCATGAAAAAAGGACTTCTTAATGGAAGTTTCTGTGACAAAGGGAATAATCCTCTTGAAACTCTCAACAGAATTAGCCACAGAGAATTAAAATGGACTGGGATTCAATGCACATTTTCAAGCTACTAGCAGAAAGCTTCAATGCATCAAAAATTGTTGCTATAAATCTATTTGTTAATTTTTTATAGTATCTGTATAGAAAAATACATTTTTCCTTATTCTTTAAAATGCCTTAAATATTAGCTTATATATATTTATGAGATTGAGTAAGCAAAATAGAAATGCAATTCTGAACCAAACAATTTTTCTTGGACAAAAAAAAGACAATTTAAAAAATCTAAAATAGTAAATGGAAACTGCTTTAGTTGCAAAGTCTTGTTTTTTCTAGTTAAAAAATAAGCAACAAGTAGCTTAATAAAGGAATATTTAATAAACATGTTTCCAAATTAAAAATGCAGACTTTTGTCTACTTATTTCAGTAAGTAATTTGAATGCAGCTGGCCTTTCTGTTTTCTCTGCTGCATTATTTATGATGTTGAAGAGATCATTAGGTTATTGTTCTAGCAATAGATATGTCTCTTAGCTGAAGTTTTGGTTTGCAACTAATTTTGTTTGACTTGTGGCACCTGAGCAGATTATTCACCAGCTGAGATTGAAACAAAAAAACTGGAAAGCTTTCTGACTTACAAATCCAGAAGGCTGATGCTTTTCAACCATTCCGTTCTAGCTGTAGGCATTTGGAATATATGTTTAATCTACAGCCAACTCTGGGCAACTTGCTTCTCTGGCAGAACACCAGCAGAATGTGGACACTGGACCTGAATTTGTTCTGAAACAAAGCAATATCTATATACAGTGAATAATCCAGGTCTAGAAGGGTCCAGCTCTTTCCCAGTCTGTGGTAGTCTGTCCTGAAAAGTGCCAGTCACCAACTACCTCCCAAGAGGTCAGACAGACATCCCAAGAACCTTGACCTTCTCTTTCATCACCTCATATTCACTGTTTGTTAGAAGCAGAGGTCATTTTTTTTACCTTAATTTCTTCATGGTTTTGTATGGTTTTTTTGTTAGTTTGTTTTTTTCCTCCAAAATGCATAATACTCTGAGAGTTCATCAAAACATCTGGCATCTTTGAGTACACTGATCTCTTATTCTCTCACAATTAGAGGCAGTTGAATTTCTTAGTCTCCCAGTTTGCATAATTCTAAAGTCTTCATTAAGACTTCTAATTAGGCCTAAAGAGACTAGGTCTGAGCAAGTCTAGTCTGAGATGCTTGCTCTTATAAATAATGAAAATGTACCTTCTATCCAGTCAAACCTGATTCCTCAGTATGCTCCATGTATTGGAATATGTTCTTTTTTCCTGCAGGTTTCAGATTAATTAAAATTTTACAATTTCTGGTTACCAAAGATGCTGTAGTACTGTCTTACAGACTGTTTTTTGACGGAGAACATTTGTTCCATGCTATCATAGAATGTGCTGACAGTAGAGTTTATGTATGCAAAACTAGATAGATGTTTTAAGACTAAATTAATCCACCTACTTCACATTTCAGCTGAATATACGAGATCCCAAATCCCCATCAATACTTATTGGTGTGTGTATCTTTTTCAAACAGTGTTGAAGAGGTTTTTTGTCATTGATTGGCACTCTGCAAAATTTGTGTATACGGGAAGCTTCTATGATGTCATTTGAAATGCTTGATTGAAATGAAGCGCAATTTAAAGGATTTGCCAAGGCAGCAAAAGAAAAACTTCAGCAGTGTATTTCATGACTTTAAATAAAACTGTGATGGATTGGTATAGTACATTTCATAAGCTTTAAAAGTTTGAAATTATACAGATGGCTTCCAGGTACAGTGGCATTATTTATATGAAATTGAGACAGCACTTGCAGTGATTCAAAACTTAAGCTTGGTTTTGTTTTGGTTGGTGAATAGCGAGTTTACTTCAGCTGGAGGATTCAGAGAGGCTAGAGCTGTTAGCAGCCAAAAGTCTTCTTGTGTGCAAGCCAAAAAGGGATAAATATTCAACATAAGGGTATATTTGGTGATAGCCACATTTGAGGCGCTGATGTCATGGAAAGAAGACAAATATGTTCTTCCCATGGTGGAATAACTTATTTACTGTGCGTGTGACCACATGCTGGAACAGACTTCCCAGAGAGGCTGTGGCGGCTCCCTCACTGGAGATATTCAAGAACAATCTGAGTGATATTCCACGCAATGTGCTTGAGGATGACCCTGCTTGTGCAGGGAAGCTGGACCAGAAACCCCACTGTGGTCCCTTCCAAGCTTACCCATTCTGTGAAACCTGGAAGACAGCAACACCATCCAGGCTGCGCAACTATTACAATCTATAGAAATAACTGTTCGTTGTAAATAAGAAGTAGGTGACTAAATTCTTAAATTGGCCTTTCTCCTAGAAACCAGACTGGTAGAGGACTAACTTTATAAACTATTTTAACAGTGTACAATAAATTGGGTTGAAATATAATTTTGCAATAGTTTTTCACAGAAATTGCTTTTCTGGTTTTTAACAGCCTGAGGCTGAGTTAAGGTTGGAGAGAAGTAGCTTCAACAGGTTAATAATAGATGGTCCTCCCTAAGATAATACATACAAAAATTAGGTGAATCAGTTTGTTTTTAATGTGGTTTTTTAAGTCAGTTTTTTTCCATCAGTTCTTCACTTTTTGACTTCCATTAAAATTACCCTAAAGTTCCACAACATAATTTTTTTTTCTTAGATATGTGTGTAAAAGAATCTTCACACAGATTTATTTTAAACTGAATATACTTTGAAATAACAGTTTGATTAAAGGTACACAGACCCCAACATATAAACACACCATTCACCATTCATTGCTTTCACAAGGCAGGGAAATACTTCCAAGGTTTTGCATTATAATATTTTTAACATGCTAAATAATTCTAATGCAGATAATCTAATAGAGCTTTCTAAGATCAGTGAATAACTAAGTTTAGATACACTGCTGGTCATTTAAGTTCTTCAGTTGAACAACTGTTTTCTGATGTATATTTTCTTATTATTACATTAAATTATATACCTGTTAAAGCAAAGTTTAAAGAAACCCCATCATCACAACATGAAGAGGAGTACTCAGGGGGTGTACTCTGAGAAACTGTCTAGGTTTCTTTTGGATCACAAACAACACACAGAGTCAAGCATAACATGACATACTTGGTCTTTGAAAGTGCATTTAATGACACAGAGTACCATGCATTACTATACTTTTTTGAGGCAATGCAGTCACTGAGGGTGAAATTACGTTTCAAGTACCTCTAAGTGGTATTGCACAGGTTTTGCCCTGGTCCTCTTCACTTCAATGATTTTCACGCTCAGAACAAAACCTGTGGAAATAACCAGAGATGTGGTCCCTTCTGCGTCTTTATCCTGACTTGATACAAGATGATCTTTTAAGTAATTTGTTCTTTGTATTTGTATTGTTAGGTGTTTTCCTCAAAGTCTCCTTGAGCAGCAGCTACTGATGAGCGGTAGCAGTGCTGTCCTGCTGAATAAATGAGAAACCATGAATGCTTGGTTTGTGTATCCAGTATTAAAGTTATATTCCCTTATGCCATCTAAGCAAAGTTTCTGCTCCTAAAGGGAAAGGGATTCTTCCCAATGCTGCTTCATCGCAGAGTTGGATTAACTTCAAAAATAAAATGAATAGCTTCCACAGCCGTGGAAAATGGGTTCTGCCTCCAGTGAGTTAGAATTACTGTTACAGTGGGTAAGAAAAATAGCATTTTAATGAAGTGTCCACCCTTAAGCACCTCTTCCAGAGAAGATACCTGTGAATCTTTGCCAAATACTTACATAGTTCAGCTGGGTTTATGTTGAATTACTTGGTTGGGTGAAGAAGCTGCTCTACGCTATCTTTGGCAATTCAAACCTTTGTAGAAGCCTGATTTACAGCTGCCCAGGGGAACACTGGCTCAGTTTTCACTATATTTTTATTTCAGAGACAGTGTAACCTAAATTATTTTATTCTTAAATCTGTGGGGAAAGTAATTCTGCAGACAAAGCTATGACAGCAATTTTTTAACCACAAATTACCTCAAAATGAGTCAGTGTATCTCTCATAACTGAATGGTATATTTTCAGTTAAATATATCATTATTTCAGTTTTAATTTTAATTGTCTTTGCTGGTGGCAAAATTTATTTATTTCAGTTAATTTAATTAGATTCTTGCTATTTCAGACCTTAATCAGCATCCTATTAAACCATCTCACAGATATTAATTATTCCCCAAAAGAGCTCTGTAATGTACAACCAGGGAAGCATTAGCCCTTAAGGGACAAGAATGCCAAAATTTCCTTTGATATGGAACACAGACTCTTAGTCAGTCTGGGTTTTGATTTCAAGGAATATTCAACTCTCAATTTTTATCAGCTAGTGCTGATATGCTATGACTCCTACCAAATGCAGTAGGCACCAAAAGGCCGGGCCCTAAAATCAGAGTCCAGCTACAAAATGTGCAAGTGTTTTCCCACACTGGCACTTTTCATCTTGCCGGGGACTTTATTGTACATTATCACTTATGTGGCATAAGATAGAAAAGAGAATTAATTTTGACACTGACTGGGAACCACTGGTGTCAAACTACCTTCAGAGGTAACTAGAATCTAATTCTAATAATAGGAGAGCAGAAATTATCCCAAGAAGCCAGATATTCCCATACTCATAAGTATCTTCCAAGGAGCCCTGATCAGATCTTGGTTTATTGTTTTCCTCATTGTTTCAGGCATGTTACTTTATTTTTGAGACGTGGTGACTGACCCTGTTGGCATTCACTCATTCTGGCTGATACAACAAATGATAACTGGCACAGATACTTGAAATGTTAAGATGGGGAGGATCCTTCTTGGTTGTTATTTTTTAATAACCACGGACAGTATTATCATCTAGGACTTGTAATTAACCCTTGCATAAAATAATCTGATAGTCTCTGCAGCTCTGTCTTTCCTATTTACTATCCCAGTCCTTCAATGTAAAGCTTTTCTGAGTTTCAGTTATGGAATCAGTGGGATCTTTGGGAAGCTTAGTATGTCATCTTGTTACAAATTGTATAGATGAGCCTTCTATGTAATTTGATGAAGTATAAAATGGCATCTTGCCTCTGGCATCCTCATCAGTTTTATGTCTCTGTTGTGTTTAAGGTGGAGGTATAAAGATCATGCCCAGAGAGAACAAGTGAGGCTGGTGGTAGAGTTTGGCACACTTTGAGAGCCCCCAGTTTATTCTGCCTGAATGTTCCCTCTTCCCTTTTCCTTCTGCTGACAAAGGCGTTGCTGCACAGTGCAAGTCAGGCTTGTGGGAAGTTACATTTTGCATTCTGCTGTCTCTGCTTTCTCTGTGTCAGTGTTTTTGGATTGTTGACTTTGGTTGAGCTGCTTTTGCATTTCAGCGAACATTTATTTTCTTGCTACCTACTCTATATGTATGTGAACCACCATTGCATTGACTGTTGAATCTAAATGTTGTTTTGAAAACGTGGAGCTGACTTGAATATTAAGGAAAACTCCTGAGCTTAAGCTAAAAGTGATTTGAAGAACAGCTTATGTGTGGTGTACAGGGTTTAGCTGGTCATTTATGCTAGCAATGGGTTGGCACAGTATTATGTTACTGCTTAGGCTGTTTATACTCTTTATACTATTCGTCAGAATATGTAATGGAGAGTTTCTGAAGAAATAACTTCAAATAAATGTGACAACATTTTATTGTAATTTGGGCAACACTTTCACAAAATAATTTTCTAACTTTTTTAAAAGTTATTACTCAGTTCCTGTTGCAAATGAAACAATCATGTTACAAACATTAGAAATTCTTCCATTCAGCCAAAGTCCTTCAGCATGAAATAACTGTTGCAGAAACCCTAACACAGAAATGGCTCTGCTCATTTCCTGTCAGTGTACTAATTGTGTAGCTAGCAAAGGTCAATGTCCTTCTGAGTCAATAAAGCCACTTACTTTAGGTCCAGATTTTAGACCTAGAAAAAGGTCGGGGGAAAAAATGTGCCTGAATAATTAATTTCTAATTAAATTCTGAATTCAGTAAATAAACTTCAGGAAAATTATTCTGAGACTTGTACTTACTTTGCATTTCTACTTTATTAAATCACTAGTAACTTATACTTGAAGATGGAACATTATGGAACAAGGTTTTGAAAATCTGGAGTATCACAGCCAAGAATTATTCCTGGCAGAGTGAAATCTGTGACTACTTTGCAACTGATACAATTTTTCTTCTTAGTCTGTTAAAACAGTCCAGGATTTCACATTCTGTGTAATAGTTGCAGCAATGTCCCACTCCAGTACTTCAAGCTTAAGGTTTTTTTCCCTCTTTATATCAGGTCTATTAAAAAAACAAAACAAAACAAAAACTTGTGTAGTTCTTCATAGTTTGAGTGACAGTAACTCAGAATTATTTTAATATCTGGCTGCAAGAAATTGTCTATCCCTTGTTTGAGGTCTCAGCAAAGACTGCTTAATAAGCAAATCGACAAGCATGAAGACTGCCTGGGATTTGGAATAAAAATTTGTTCCTCTTCCTCTGAGAAAACGCATGCTGGTTGGAGGCAGGTAGTAGGAGTAACTTAATCAGGACTGCAGTTATTAGAGACAGAATTACCATGCCTCTTGTATTTGGTCAAACTCAACTCGTGTTGAATAATAGTTCTACATTGCTGGTAAAGTGGGAGTTAAGTCAGACCCAGCGCAGAGGATCCCTCCCTAGAGTAAAAATGTGGCATCGATATCAGAATAGACAGAAAGAAATGTTTGCACTGCATATGCATGTGTATGTGTGTTCCATTAGAGCTGTAATTGCATGTTTGACTATGGATGTGCACTGAGGCTACCAGGGTTTTCTCTCAGGAACATGCACTTTATGGTACTTATAAATTATTTGTTTGCTCTGTCTAAACAAAGTGATTCTGCTACTTATCCAAGCTTTCTCTTTGCTGCTCAGACAAAGGATCTTTGTGCTAGATCACAATTTTTCCATTTCTTCAGCTATGTGTAATCTTCTGCAACATTTAATTCCTTTTCTATAGCCACACAATCATCACTTCAGCAATTGCATTTGTTGTTCTTAGAAGTTTATGCATATTGCTCATGTATATTCAAGGAAATATTCAAATGGCCTCACATATTTTGAAATCACTTGGGGATGTCTGTCTAGAAGCTGTCCTCCCTGCATCTCCCCAAAGAAGAATGCAGAGAAGATGACTCTTAATTTAACATATAATGAATTCCCATATTTCTTTCAACAAATAAAGGACTCGCATTCTTTTTATATCAGCTTCCAGCAGTTTAGCTAGATTGCTGGATTGCTTTTAATCCAAGCATTTTGTGCAGACTCTCCACGTGCTATCTAAGGCCAGCTCCATGTAGTACTGGTGGGAGATAGCTGATTTTCTCAGCTTTCTGTATCAAAATGCAGCTATACAATAAAATGATCTGGAAAGGGATAGTTAAAATAATCTTTCCAGTTTGATGGAAATATTGGTTGCATAGCAATTCCTGATGGACTGATTTGTTTTGCAGTCATTCTTAGGAAGCTACTTGAGTTACTCAGTTTTCTTATACAGTGTAAACCTGCAGATGTTGGTAAAACATTGATTAACATCTGAATATTATAAATGTACTGTGTTAGTAAATACAATCCAATTTCATCAAACAGACTAACTCAGGATGTTAGCCAGGGTCTTGAGATAAGAACTGGAGAGTTCATATGCCTTCCTTCACAATTAATATTTTTCCACAATTTTAACAGGAATAAAAGGTTCAGTCAGATAGAAAGAAGCTTGAAATATCTATGCCAAATCTGTTTCCTTACACCATTATTTGCTCCCACTTCATTTTGCTATATTTTGTGTAGTCAAATGAGTGTATGATTTGAAGATTTATTATGTAATTAATTGTATAGAATTAATTTGCTTAATTCCAGGAACCCCACATGAATTTATGCTTCTTCATTATTTATTGTAGTTGATCAGAGATTGGAAATGAGCACCTGTTAGTTGTCAGCCTTCCAGGTTCTTAAGTAGATATGCTTGACTTCATGCAAGTGATTAATGGCTTTGGTATCAGTGTCAGGTGCTCTCATGTGTAAAGCTCAGAATGCGTTTGTAAGCACTGAAGGATTTAACACACATGGAACCTCATGCAACGCTTTTAATGCTGTCATGCCAACAAGAGTCTTCTCTGAATAAGGACTAGATAGCATTTGCTTAATAAATATAGGCATGGTTATGCTTCAACTGTTACAGCATGAAAGAAACTAAAACCAAACAACGCTCTCCCTCCTCAAATTATTTGGAAATTTTCCATCTCTGTTTTTTGGGAGACAGAAATACCAGTTGTCCAGCTTGTCTCCAGTCCAGACTCTGAGACTGCAGGACTAGTGGGCCACAGTCATCTTGGATGATCTTTCAGAACAACTATTGAAAATGTGGGTTTTTTCTGTGCAATATTCCACAAAAAGTGTTCAAGTGTCCTTCCTAAGACGATTTTGAGGATCAATTGAGTTACACAATATGGCAGCTGAAATGAAACAGTATTTTAGACTGTCCTGGAAAGCATGGTACTAAGCTGGATTCTTGGTCCAAAATTTCCAGCCAACAGCAAAGTTCCCTTTGCATTTTTAATAAAAAGTCAGGAAAATAATTTGTTATTTAGCCAACAAGGACAGATCTGAGCTAAATCATTTAACACAACAACTGTTTTCATGCACAAGTGAAATCAGACTTTTGCTTGAGAATGATTTGTAAAAACTGTTATAACCTCACTTTAAATGAAGTGTGAGCCTCTGGAAACAGGAAAATACAGTCTGTAAAGCAAACCATCTCAGTGACCCATTCCCAAATAGCCTCAGTAAACCAAAGACAAATCTAGGACAGTGTTTAAAGTTTTAAAGTCAAAAGTATTTTTTCTGATCACCTGGTACTGCAGGTAGACCATTAATATAATAACTTCAATGGTTTGAAGGACTTCACAGAAGAATTGTATCCAAAAGTTAACCTATTTATTCTAGTTTATTCCACAACAGGGTCACAGTTGGATTGTCTAATAACAGAAAACTTCTATGTGCATCAGAATATAATTCTAGGAAGTTGAAACCTAGTAGGTACACTTTAGAGAGCTATCAAAGAAAAAGAATAAATGAGGTGCATGCAAAAAGAAAAAAGTCTAATATAGAGCCTGTGAAATCAAGCTAGGAAAGAATGCCAGGGAAACAAAAAATTACTGAGATCTGTGCATTCCTTGTTATTGTTCTCATGGTCTCTGAATGCTAAGCAGACAAGACTGACAATGTCACTGCAGTAGAGCATAAAATATTTTAAAAAATAAGTTATCCATAATGTGAAGAATGGGAAGAATCATACTGCAGGGCAAAATTGTAAAGACCTGAAAGAAAACTGGCAATAGAGGAAGCCAGCGAAGAAAAATTACAGTATAACAAGCTTAGCTGGAATATACAGGGCTGAACGTATGTGCTGTGAAGAGTGGCAGGCTTGGATACATCTGGCCATGGCTGCAGGGAGAGGCCGCTCTTGGAGACGGACCCTCACAATTGAAGGGAGCCGCTGGTAGGTAAGGCAGCACTGAACAAATCTAGGACTTAGGCTGCAACATTTCATAGGAGGAACACCTTTCCTTGGCTAGCAGGCAAAGTCCAGCATGTTTTGGCAGCACTGAGAAATGGGTGGTATTTCTATGTACACTGCAATGTCAGTAGTAAAGGTAATAATAAATCATCTTTATGACAAATCCATCCAAAGCTATTCTGCTGTCTGAGACTTTACTTTGATGACTATATTTCCTAGAAATATGCCTGAGCAGGAGATGCAGTTACTCTTATAAACAAAGCTGTCGATGTTCTCTTTGTATTTCACACACTTCAAGGGCTCAGAAGGTTAAGAAAAGCTTACAGCTTTAGCTAATGCAAACACACGTGGAAATACCGTATTATCTTCTGAACCCACTTGGACTCTCGGTAAGTAAAAAGAAAGCTAAGTGGTTTTCAGGGGTTTGACACATAACTCATTGCTGTAAAAACTGATCTGAGCACTTCCATTAGTGAAGTTCTGGAGTAGTAGAGAAATGTCAGTCCATCTTTCCTCAGCTAAAGTCAGTTTATCAGAATTGTCATTGATATGGCTTAACTATTGTGTACTATCCTGGTATTAGAAAATACTCTGCACACATACTACTCTTAAATGTCTATAGGCGATAAAAAGATGAGGAATCACTGCACCAGTCACTGGGCTGCCAAATGTGTTAAATGTCTAATCATGCAGATGTTGCTATTGTCAATTAAGGCAATATCATTATCCTTTGCCATACATTCATATATTTCAGTTTTAATCATAATGATAGTTGTTTGATGACTTAGAATCTAATAACAACAAAAATGAAAATTCCAACAGCCTCAAAGACAATTGACTACTGAGAAACATTTACCAGCTTTATACAAGCTTAGTCAGCCAAGAATTGAACACAGTTAATTAACAGTGCACTGTCTTTTATAGTCTTCAAGCTTGAATAAATTATTTGAACAGAAGCTAAGCTGCAAGGTTATGCAAGTTCTGTGAGGTGCTGCTTTTCTTATAGCTCTACCCCAGCAAGGATTTAGGTTTGGATTTAAAGTAAAGAAAAAGATGATATAAGTGCATCTGAATAGGAAATCAAAAACTTGAGCCTGTCTTTTCCTGTTCAGAGCCTTGGAAACCTGAACTCCCCAGTCCTGTCCCTAATTGCTCTGCTCCTGGGGGCATCTACACTCCTGGCTCACCAGAACCCCCAGTATAAGCAAATAGTTTCCCATATTCTGCTTATGACCAGGGAGAAACTACACAGGTTATCACTCATAGGGTGATATCATATCTCATAGGAGGCCTAGAAAATAGACAAGGTCTGAGCAATTATCATACACATTAAGAGGGTGTGTATTATTTTTACTAAAATGTCATTGCAGGTATTTTTATTTTTAAAAGAGTACTCAAATTTTATATAAAATCCTTGTGATTAGCATATGTAAAAAGTGGTTTGTCAGAATCAAATCCCTACATCTCCCACCTTTCTTTAGTGGATTTATTCCACTCCAGTAAAAAATGGGAGATCTGTAGATCCAGAAAGAGAGTGTATTCATTAGGATGCTTATTTAGAGAGGAAAACTCTTAAGACTCTGCTCCCTGTACCACGAACTGGCTCTGTGTTTTGTGTTTAACAGCTAGTGAATGACAAATAACTTGGCTGTGTAAACATCAAACAGTGTTCTCTTTCCTGGCTGAGTGGTTTTAATTCAATAGCTAATAACAAGTAAATAACCTGTGGACACTGGCATGGACCCAAAGGCTGTCTCTGAACTCGTGTCCTGGAACTGTACCCCAGTGGAAGGCAGGAGGAGACGAGACAGAGGGAGATGCCTCATGTGAAGTAGGAACAATGCCAATATTCCTAACTGAGAAAAATAAGGCAATAAAAAGATGAGGAATCTCTGCAGTAAATACTGGGCTACCAAATGCAAGACAAAACCAGGCAGTGATAGCATTAATTTGGTGTTTGTTTTTCAAATGAAGTAATTGTTTTTGTGTCAAGTAAGTGATGCTTATTTAACTCCCTCCAGTCTCTAGATTGTGGTGGAGCCTGTGTGTAGCCCTGCGTAAGGAACCTGCTCTTTTGAATGTAAGGGGGATTTGAAAAGCACTGCAGCCTGCAGTGCTCCTCTTGGCAAGCTCCAGGAGTGAACAAGAGATTGTGGTTTCAAGTCCTGTGTCCTATCTAGTCTTTAGGTATATAGTTAGCTACAAATACATGTGTTTACTTACTTCCTGAGCTGGGAACAGAGCACCTTGGTACTATTCCATTCTATGTGCCCTTTATGTAATTGTTTGAATACCCCGTCTATATATTTGTATACATACACACATACATATATACACATATGTGTGTGTAAAACCTTACTCTGCTGAAATTAATGGCCACCTTCCCTTCAGCTTCAACAGAATGATGGTCTGAATCTATGTATGCTTTATTGCACCTTTTTGCATGATTTACAAGCTGAGAGCATTATATATTATACAGCTTTTTAGTTTGCTACATTATTTTTCTATTTTAAGGAAAGTAATACGTGTTTCTATGATGAAATACATTATTTGGTAAAGAGTGCTAGTGGAAATTAGACTAAATGTTCCAGTAACAGCCTAACAACTTCAGTCAGATATTAATCCAATGTGCATTAGTTCAACAAGAACCTGAAATATAACTCTGACAATAACAAATCCTTTATATTGTGTGCTTCTATATGAGATTTAAACTCTCTCACTTCTCAAAAAAAAAAGTCTTTTCAATAAATGCTCTCTGTCTTGGGAAATAGATGGCTGGTGAAACACCTTAGGTTTCCTGGGATTTTATGGCTGGATTGATGGAGGATTCTTATTCTTTAGATGTGGTTAACCTAAAATATGTATATGTTGAGGAAGCAATAGGAATCAGGCCCCAATTCTGTAATTTTGCAATTTCTTCTTTTGATTTGGTTTTAAAATCATTTTTGACAAACTTTCCCTTGCCACTCTGCATCTCTAAGATAGGAATAGTAAGTTCTTTCCTTTTGAAAAACATTTTGAGACATGTAAGTAAAAAGTGCTGTGTAAGAGCTTTGCATTATTATTGTAATTTTAGAGATAATGAATGGCATCCTACGAAATAACTTAGAAAGTGTTACACGGAATACTGAATGTTTTCCTATTTCTTAAGTTTGAATTGCTGTTCAGTTTCGAAGCCTAGACTGATGCTTTGTTTGAAACTTCTTTTGAAATCATTTCCACCTGTTTAAGCAATTTTGACTGTGCTGCAGACACGGCACAATAGTTGCATTATAGTGAGTGAGACTGCTTGTCAAATGCAGCCGTAGACTTTCATCTCCTTACATCTTTCTGCTATTTTTTTTCAACTATCCATCAGTTGGATGATTTCCTGTCACACAAATGGCAGTTGACAAGTCTGCCTATCAGTTCTGTTCCTACAGATTTCCTAGTTTAGGAAATTAGGTTTAGTTTCAGGCACTATTTTAAGAGAGGAAATTATTTCTTGAAATAAAAACAATAAAAAAGCAGATATTTTATTTTGCAGAGTTTTCATTGTTTACATGGCAGTTCACAAGTTCTCCGAATACTTGACACAGTGTTGACTGAAACACACCTGAGCTATAACATCACATACCCTTGTGAACATCAGCAAGAGCATTCTTTTCCCATGAACGCATGAAAAATGTTTGGAGATGCGCCACATGTAGGTGCCACTACCCCAGATTTCAGATGCTTACTTCACCACCTCCATAATGCATCTAGTTGTAGAAACATCTCCCCTGCTCCTTTCTCGTGAGGCTGGCTTGATTACAGTCAATAAAGAGGTGTGTATGCAGTTCCTGTTGCAGTATTTAGAAAAAAATAAAAACCTTGTATTGGGTCAGCAATCTTCAGATGAACTACACTGTAAGACAAATTTTCATGTGTTCTCAAATGTTTTATAATGCTGAAATGAAACAGTCCAATAACATGTTTTTTGTCTGTTTTCCAATGATTGCTACATCTTAATGTGATTTAGGTTTAGCACATTTGGTAAGTAGATGAAAGGTGAGCTGAATGCTTAGACTTAAATGGAGAAACACAAGAGGTTATGTCAAAGTTTCTCATTAAGAACATTTGCCATTAAACTTTGTGGATTTAATTGTGAAACCCTTAGTGGGTGTAATAAACTTTAGCCATATTAAGGATGAACTGTCTTCCAAAAAAAAAAAATTAGTCTTAATCTCTGAAAAAAGCATTCTTGTATTTTAAAAGAGAAAAAATGCAAAATACTCAAAGGATTTATATCTGCTGTTAAAAGAAACAATAAAATTATTCATAATCTCATTTTTGCACGTTAAAGTGTCCATCAAAGGAAAGAAGAATATTTAAGCCTGTAGTAGTCAGACTGGCAAGTTTATCTGCTATTACTGTACTGGATTTATAATATGTAACATGGTATTTTGATTATGCTTTTTTTTTTTTATCCAGAGGTGACTGAAACCTTCTTTTCTGTGTCTTAAGGGAAAGATAGAGATTTAACATCCGCAAATGGATCTATAGCATGTAGTCAAACAACAGAGGACATAGATCAAAAAGCTTCAATTATTATTAAAAAATTAACACTGATGGACCCCATAATAGAAATAGAAGATTCCATTTTGATTATGTTTCAAGTAGCACTGCAGCACTTTATTCTGCAAACTTTTTTTATAATGCAGTAAAAATATTCTCTTTGAAAGCAGTGTGAAATTCAACAGGAACTTGACTTCTAGTCGCCTTGTATTTATTTCTTCTAGAGGTAAGAAGATGGGACATGACATTGATTTTTTGATCACAAATCCAGGACCAAGAGAAGATTATGAACTTCTGCATAAAGTTGTTGACTTATGGAAAAAGCAGGTATGAACTGAAGAACATCTGGCTGACGAGGTTCTAACTCTACTGAATTAAGTCTACATACTGCTTAAAGAATATTAGTCCTTTTTACAGCTGGTTTTAATGTTTTCAAATTGTTTATTTTTCTATTTGGTTATTAATCATGATGATCTAGGTGCATCCTCCAGCTCTGAATGCTAAAGTTGAAGGTTGTATCAGAAGTGCTTTACACTTACTCTATTGTATCTTACCCTGAGAACGTGCAGCCAGTGAGAGATGAGAAATCAAGCTAGGCAGAGTTTTAAGTGACACAGAAAAACTCTTCTTGTACTTTGAAACGAAACTGTATTTGTTTAATTTATTTTTGAGATGGCAGTAGGTTCTCCCAAGGGAAGCTGCTTCAAGGAGATCCAGATTTAATCCTAGTGGATTTGGGTGACCTCATTGTGTGAAATGAGTGAGTCTGAAAGTCTAGGTACCAAATCCCTGGAATTCTGGCTTCCTTTCAGCCCATAAATTAGCAATTTTCCTGGCTTCCATTGGAATATTGGAAAATTGACATAGTTTTTCATGATGTCTGTGTTTGGAAGAAGTGCATGTATCTTTGAAGTCCCAACCCAACACAAACCATTTTATGATTCTAAGATTTCATAGAGGAATTGCTTGTCTAAGGGTGTGGGGCTTTTTTTGTTATGTTGTTGTTGGTCAGTTGACTGTTCTTGGTTTTTGGTTTGTTTTTTTCTTTTTTTTCTATTCAGCTTCCTTCAATTTTAAGCAGCTTTAAAGTCGGAAGTATCTGAATTATAATAGGTGCAGGTAGCTAGAACTATTCCTGGGTCAGAAAAATACAGTTGGGAATAATAAACTTTTGTTTCTTCTACCTTTCTAGTAAGCAAAGATATTTTCCAACATTTATTAGGGGTGCTGGTCAAAGGAATGGAGTCCATTTCAACAAGTAAAAGGCCAGCAATCTGAGGTGAATCATCAAATGCCTCGCTATTAAGTCAAGTCAGCTTTCAGTGCAGGTAGTCTGGAGAGAATGCTTTTGATTTGATTCTTGAGCTATGTACTTTAATTAAGGTATAATAGGTTAACATGTGAAAGACATAAAAAACAGCCAACTGGACAAATTCTTACCTGANGATGGGACATGACATTGATTTTTTGATCACAAATCCAGGACCAAGAGAAGATTATGAACTTCTGCATAAAGTTGTTGACTTATGGAAAAAGCAGGTATGAACTGAAGAACATCTGGCTGACGAGGTTCTAACTCTACTGAATTAAGTCTACATACTGCTTAAAGAATATTACAGTCCTTTTTACAGCTGGTTTTAATGTTTTCAAATTGTTTATTTTTCTATTTGGTTATTAATCATGATGATCTAGGTGCATCCTCCAGCTCTGAATGCTAAAGTTGAAGGTTGTATCAGAAGTGCTTTACACTTACTCTATTGTATCTTACCCTGAGAACGTGCAGCCAGTGAGAGATGAGAAATCAAGCTAGGCAGAGTTTTAAGTGACACAGAAAAACTCTTCTTGTACTTTGAAACGAAACTGTATTTGTTTAATTTCTTTTTGAGATGGCAGTAGGTTCTCCCAAGGGAAGCTGCTTCAAGGAGATCCAGATTTAATCCTAGTGGATTTGGGTGACCTCGTTGTGTGAAATGAGTGAGTCTGAAAGTCTAGGTACCAAATCCCTGGAATTCTGGCTTCCTTTCAGCCCATAAATTAGCAATTTTCCTGGCTTCCATTGGAATATTGGAAAATTGACATAGTTTTACATGATGTCTGTGTTTGGAAGAAGTGCATGTATCTTTGAAGTCCCAACCCAACACAAACCATTTTATGATTCTAAGATTTCATAGAGGAATTGCTTGTCTAAGGGTGTGGGGCTTTTTTTGTTATGTTGTTGTTGGTCAGTTGACTGTTCTTGGTTTTTGGTTTGTTTTTTTCTTTTTTTTCTATTCAGCTTCCTTCAATTTTAAGCAGCTTTAAAGTCGGAAGTATCTGAATTATAATAGGTGCAGGTAGCTAGAACTATTCCTGGGTCAGAAAAATACAGTTGGGAATAATAAACTTTTGTTTCTTCTACCTTTCTAGTAAGCAAAGATATTTTCCAACATTTATTAGGGGTGCTGGTCAAAGGAATGGAGTCCATTTCAACAAGTAAAAGGCCAGCAATCTGAGGTGAATCATCAAATGCCTCGCTATTAAGTCAAGTCAGCTTTCAGTGCAGGTAGTCTGGAGAGAATGCTTTTGATTTGATTCTTGAGCTATGTACTTTAATTAAGGTATAATAGGTTAACATGTGAAAGACATAAAAAACAGCCAACTGGACAAATTCTTACCTGACAGTATAAAGTTATCTGTTTCAAGGTGGTCAAAATATTTTAGCTGGCTTTAATGGAAGGGCTTCAAACTTGTTTTTTCCTGATAAAATGCATTAGCTGAATTCATCTTCCTCCAGTTGATTTTTGGTCTTTGAAATGTTAACAGACTACTATTAATTTTTTATATTTCTCTCATTTCTATCCTAAGTCTGTATGAAAAGTGTATGTGTTGGAGTAGATTGCCAGCAGGTACAATTTAGAGTATTCCAGTTAAAAGGAATGACACTACAGCAATTAATAAGTGTTGAGGAGATATTCTATTTTTATAATGTTATTATTTATGTACAGATTCTTTCGCAGTCATTCTACTCCCTTTACTCTGAGAAAAGTTACATTTTTTCTTGAAAGATGTCTTTTTACCTTCTTAAGCATGCTTGAATCTCTAAGAAGCCACGTGTGGGTTCTCCAAAAATCATGTTTATTATAATCCAGTGAAAAGGAAACATGACAACAGACCAAGGCTAGAGCCTGCCCTGAGTGCAGCCTTTCATGCTTTCTTCTCCGCTTACATTACTGAGAAAAGGGGCTGATATGAGAAGTCTGACAACTACTGAAGCTTTTCAATTCAATCTGAGCTGCTTTCATTAAATGGAATTGAAATGAAAGAAATAGAAAATTAATCATCCTTGCTGATTTTCTTGCTAAGGGTACATTTGACGGAAAGGAGTGCAGGCAGAGTACGGGATGCCAAGGGTTTGATAAGAATACTAGGATTCATCTAGCAATCCCAGGATGAAGAACATGTCAGAAGCAGAGGTGCACAATGGCCATAGAAACAAAACCTAAACAAGCTGGGAATAGTTTGAAGCTATGAACAAATATTTCCTGTGTTCTGATTGTCCTCCAGACTTTTTTATGGTTTATACTACCAGCTATACTGCCTCTGTACTGTGGCACTTGTAATATACAGGCTTTTACTGGCTCTACTAAAAAATGAGCTGCCAGCAAAATCAAAATGCAAAAAAAGGAAAGAGAGGAGTTATAAAACTCTTGCCTTTTTATTACCTTTGAATTCTAAGGGGGAGAGGAAGACACAAAAAAAAGCCCCAAAACTAAAGTGCTTTTATACTTTTTGCAGTTGTCTGCTTCAAAGCTTTCCACTTTTGTGCTACTGCTTCAAAGCCCAAATTCATCAAAGTACATCACCGAGGTCACAATGTTGACTTCCTTTTGGCACCTCTTAGCGAAGGATTCCACAATGTTTAGCTTCTAAACTATGGACCTCGGCCTTATTTAAATAGTTTAAAGGGCCTTTTTTCTTAGCTGAAAAGTTTAATGTAACAAGATCCTTCCATTGAAAGCTGCTGAAAACAAAGTGGCTAAAACAAGACCATTATGCTCTTTGATGCAGCATCACCACAAATAAATGGGCTGAGGAACAGAGAACACGAAGTCTTCAAAATAGAGTGGCAAAACGGAAAATCTGCGATGCAGTACACAGGTTATGGTTTTAATGGTTCCAAAAAGCTTCATAAAGAAAGTAGGAAATTACTTCTGTGGGTTAGAGCTTGCAAGTCTTTGAGCAAACAGGCTGAGCCATCTGTGTCAATGTGGTTTCATTCACATACTGTGAAAGAGTATTTTCATTTTTTTCTGAAAACCTATATATCTATATATAGCACTGTTCCTGTTGCTATATACATACCTTCAACAAAGGAAGAGATACTCTTACTACAGGCATTCCTGTACTATTCAGGTTTTCCCTTTATATTCATGTAAGTATAATGTTGTATTTTTCATTTGGCTTTTTGGAAAATGAGGGGTGTAAATGCCTGCCTGTGCTTACTTAATATAATAGTGGTCTGATTTAAACTCCAGTATTTACCCTTGCTGAGGTGATTGGGAAGGGGAAGGCTGGATGTCCCATTAAAGAGGGTGGTGAGGAGCAAGTAATGAGTCTCATTTTTTTCTGTTGCTGGGAACAGAGTTCACAGAACAGCAGCACAGTAATTATCAAGTGGCAGCTGGATTTTAGCAGCAACAAAACCTGTTTCTAAGACAAGACACAGAAATGGTTAAGATGCCAGAGCAAAGAACCTTTTGTTTCAGATGAAAGGATGCATGAGGGTGCAGAGCTCCTTTGTGAACAGATAATTGTCTCACCTTTCTTCTTGATGCATTAGGAATTTTTTATTTCATTCTGGTTCACCTTCAGCAGAAGCTGAGGGAATCCTTACCTAAAATAGGCAAGGTGGTTAGAGCCCTGGGCATGAGAGAACTGGGATCTTTAGGTGGAATATAGGGCTGAATCTGAATATCCTGCTATTAAGGTTATTGCATAAAGCAGGCAGAAGTGTTCTGTTCCTTGATGGGTTCTAAGTGAAGACCTGGGTAATAGTGGCATTTCTTAAAATATGCGATCTTTCTAGGATGTATTGTATATCTGTATGTAGGTGAGTATATGTAAGTCCCCATCTGTCTGTCTGTCTCTATCTTGCTCAGCAAGCTTATGGCACAGAGAGGCAAACCCCTTCATTCACGTATCCAGCGCTGATCTGTCCATTGCAGCCAAAGCCAGGCTGCTCTGGACATGCTCAGAAATATACCGTTCCAACGCACAGGGAACTTCAGATGAAAAAGGGACCAAGGCAGCTGGGTGGTTGTGTGGCAGCTGCAAAGTCCTGTATTGCTGATCAATTTTCTAGTGACTCCTCACCCTTACGGGCCCGACTGCTCCCAGGCATCTGTTCCTTGAACTGTTCCACTTTATAGAATTCAGTCTGTCTCACCTAGGAAGAGATTTTTCTGAATTAACATGCTATATCCTCTTTTGGATTAGATACAAGCATTTCACTGAAAAAAAAGAAACCCAGTTTCGCTTTATTAAACCATCTCAGAAGGAAATTTAGAGCAAGAACATGTATACCTTTCAGAAGAACATACTGGATTACATTTTCAGGTGATACAAAATGACCCTACTTTAACAGAATTAATCTAGGCACCAACAATTTTGAATAATAACAGCATGTAACATTAAAAATAGAATAGGATTTCATTTAACTAAAAATGAGAGAGAATTCTAGTGACTTTATTTGAATTGATTTTTCAGCAATTGATTTAATATTTTTCTAAGAAGTCATACTTTTCCTCAGTTTGATCATGGATTTACTCCAATATCAATGCTATTGATGTGCCAGCACTCAGCATATTTAGGTGAAAGTGCATAGTCATTCTAAAAATGGAAAATTGTTCCGGGTATTAATATACCTGTCCTAAAAAATACATTTGGTTTTGATGTTGTTGTAAATTTGAGAAATTAAAATGCCCACATTTCAAAACTAGATTGTGTAAACAAGGTCTACAGCACTCTGTGGTGTATAGATCAAGCCAAAATTTGCAAAGAACTGCAGATTCCTTGGCGCAGAATAATGAGGAGGCTCCCATTGTGCAGCCAGCAGTGGCCAGAATGTCACACACTCTTCAGAGCTGACTGCCCCTTCAGGCAACTCATTTCAAAATATACAGAAGTGCCAATTCAGCTTTAATTTATGGGGTGATGGTGATGTTCAGTGCCTAATTAAATCAGGTGAATTGGAAACATTATCCCAATGGATATGACCTAGGCTTTGGCTCCTATTTAAAGGTGATGCCCTGACTTTGAATGAGGTTTCAGCTGCCTGTTGAATAGAGCACTTGAGTAATTCTTGCCTTATTGCATTTGTTTTAAGTTGAAGTAGGTATTTACAGACATTACTCTCTTGCCCCTCCCAACAGCTGTAGAAATTGCCCAGACAATGAACTATGAAAAACCAGTATAGAATAACCCAGAGAGAGGCAGTCATAAAATATCTTTATAGTCACACTTGCCAACCATGGCCACCTGAAAATACTTAAAATGAATTAAAGTAGAAGACGTGGTCTAATCAGCAAGGGGAAAGAGCAGTAGGAAGGTTCTGATACTGATTTGTTGTAATATCTTCAGGATTGCTTGATATTAAATCTTAGGCATGCCAAGGAGTGTTACCTTGAAATTCCTAAATAGAAAATTGGATGAAAAAATAAAAAATAAATATAGAAGTTACCCACTTTTAAAAATTGGTTTAAAAAGCAGAATTTGTACTCTTCAAGCAGGTGAGAGATCTCCAAGGAAGGACCTTTAGTAAGTGTGCTGTCCGGGATGACTAAGTAAAGGGATTTCCTGCATTTCTGGTGTGGGCAATACAGCAAAGATCTACGTCACAATTACTCTACTTTAATTTACAACTATAAATTCCAGTAGAAAGCTGGAAAAAATGACTCTGAAAACTGAGTAAAGCTTAGAAAACATAACCTGTAAGATGATGATACAGCTTAGTGTTAGAATTAAGATACTGATGAAGCAGAGGATATAATATATAACTACAGATTAAAAATTCGTGTCTTAAAAGGCCCGATCATTTTATGCCAAGGCCATTGTATCTATTACAGACACACAGGTAATACATAATACTATTTCCCCAAGAGCTTACAGGCTAAAAGTCCAAGTATGGGGGACTGGTGACCATACGACTGTCCCCAGATCTCACTGAGATGAAAAAATTTCCCAGGTGGTTGTGTGCTTGTCCATGAAGGGAGATACCACTGCATGCAGTAATATCTTCATGGATTTCCCAAGTGATCGGAAACAAAAATCCTACCAAGGGTTCCCACATACAGTAGGAATTCCATTCCTTTTGTAATCCACTTAAAGATGAACTTTAATTCCTGATTTCTTGCACCAAAATTGAGGAAATTTCACCTACATGTAAACAGAGTGCACAAGGACTCATATAGGCTGTGGCAGATGTATAAAACTGGTGATCTGAGCGCACAAACACCATTCAGGTACTCGAAATGTAGGTATTTGGAGCTACAAAATAAGACTTCACCAAAACTCCATCTAGTTAAGCTTCTGTCTAGGGGAATAAACTATTTAGATTTGTTCTGGGATATACTATATAATGTCCCAATCTCAAAGTGCAAAAAGAAAAATTAAGTGAAAGATAAGAAATTGCTGATTAAGTAGCTAAAAGATTTTTATAGAGAATGGGAAGAATATCAGTGTTTAATGGAAGCTTGAAGTCATCAGTTAATGGTTAGTGATCAATGAGATTGAAATAATGTTATTAGCATTAAAAGCAACATAATTAACCTGACGGCAGGCATAGTTTCATCAAAAAAGAGTGAGATAATATGCATTAACATTCAACAGCTGCTTTGAGTCTATATTTGGAAATTGCAAGCATCAGTGCCTTGTGACACTGGGGAAAATTAAGAAAAAATTGTTGTTTTAAAGAGGGATGTGAGAGAGTGAGAGTGCACCTTCCAAAATAAAGCATTTTCAACTTAGCAGACTTGGAAACTAGTAATCCAAGAGGAGCTACATAAGGAGTTTTCTCATATCAGTTTATAATAAATCTTCATAATCAGGAAGAATCCCAAAGTGAAAAAATGTCAATTCAAATCAAATAGTCATCATTAAAAAGGTAGCCCAGTGACACATAAAACAGCCTGTAACAGATTTCCAGTAAAATAATGGGATCATTAATTTGAAACCACCATCAACAAAAACCTGGAGGCTGAAAATGTAATAATACCTATCAGGGTCTCTTCATGGAAATCATATCTTGTTAAGTGTTTTTGTTATGCTTTCTTTTTTGGTCAGAATTATAGCTCTGAGCGATGAAAGTAATTTTAATGCTGTAAAGTATTCTCTAAGGCATTTAATGTGTTATCCTGTAAAGTTACTACACTTGCATTATATAAAAGAAATCATCAAAATCTGGTGTTTAATAGGGGAGTATTCTTCCAAGAAATTAGTTCATTGTTACTTGTGATCATAAGAGGTCTGATCCACAGACAGCTGTAGTTCACCACTGACAGTCATCAAATAAAATCGCTTCTATACAATCTCAGTTCAATATTGCAATTAAAAAAAAACCCAAACACACAAAACTAATATGATTCTTTGCTATATATTAAGGGATGTGTTAATTAAAAGTCAGGAGGCATTCTTGACCGTGTTTTTTGATGGCGAGACTAGTATCAATTCCTAGTCTGAAGGAAGGAGAATGTGTAAACATTTGAGGGATTTCAAAGCAGAAACAAAAAAGTTGATCCAAGGACCCAAAGAGACGGGCACTCCCTTCAAGTAAAAGACATGGCCAGGGCCCTTCCATCTCTCTGGAGACTTCAGACTTTGTCTCAAGGAAATCTCATGCAACAGATACAGTTCATTGCTCAGTTTGGAATCTGTCAGTGGATGCTCTGGACTTGTTTTTGCTGAATGTCTGCCATGTGGGAGTGCATCAATCCTTACTCAGAAGTTTCTGTTGACATAACTACAGAAGGCATGGGAGAAAAGGATGGTGGGAAAGAATTGCAAATACTGTCCCCTTAGTAGAGGGTGGGATATCACTACTGCCAGATGTCTTCCAGAGCAAATTTCCCTCAAATGGTCTGCTAATATTTTTCCAGAAGCTGCTGCTATTTCATGTCTCTGCTTAGCCCAGAGCTGGCCTGGCACAGTTCTGTTTTTACTGAAATTATATTTGACATGAATTTTTAAGACAACTGTCTAGAAACTCTGAAATGACAGTAAAGCCAGTCCAGCAATTCAATGTGAGCAATGTCTTCTCTTTAGGGCTTACTCCTGTATTGTGATATCATTGAATCAACGTTTGTAGAAGAACAGCTACCAAGCAGAAAAGTTGATGCCATGGATCATTTTCAGAAGTGTTTTGCAATTTTAAAATTATATCAGCCAGGAGCAGACAACAGCAGTTACAACATGTCAGAAAAATTGGATATGGCAGAAGTCAAAGACTGGAAGGCAATCCGTGTGGATCTGGTCATAACACCCTTTGAGCAATATCCATATGCTCTGTTAGGTTGGACAGGCTCCAGGGTAAGTAGCCACAACAGCCTAAGTTTCCCTGGCATTGCTAACCCATTTTTGTTGTTGGAGGACCATTCAGAGTTCATGGGGTTTTAAAAAACATTCCTGACATCACATTTCATGCTGCCATCAACCCCTGATCATAGGTTGGAGTTGATGAATTCATCGCTGACATTTGTGGATGTCTCTCCAGGAGGGTTTACATCTATTTTCCTTGAAGCTTAGTGTTTAGGTTCATGGACTGGAGAGCTGGATTTTCAGTCAGTCAGGTTGTCTTTTTGCACCACACTTCTGGTAACAAGCAATTTAAATGGCTACTGAGTATAGTGATGATTTGGAAAGTGTTGCAGAATTTTACAGGAAATTAAACATTTGAGGAATAGGTGTTCTGAATTGGAACTTAATTTGTTTTGTAGGAAATTGAAAGCAATTTGACATCTTTCTTTTTGGATTAGATAAAATATTTTGTTCCAGTTGAATTTTCATTGACTGTTTTACATTGTAAAAAGCTGGAACAATTTTAAATTTACACATTAGTTTTAAACTGGAATATTTTGATATTATTTTTTAATAAATTAAGAAAACTTATAATGACAGCTGCTTTCACAATAGAAACTATAGTTGGTATAGTAGAAAATATTACACTGTTTTCGAAATAAAAAGTTCTATCTAAATGCAAACTCAAAACTCAAATGATTAATCTCTCTCCAGACAGAATTATTTTTTTAATCTGTCCTACATTCTTGCCTTCTGATGTTCATTTTCTTAAGGAGTGATTACATGGTACAGTGGAGAGCTCCTGAACCCGCTCTGAATGATCTTTTTGATGTGCTGGAAGCAGTACAGGTGCATTGCCACTCTGGTCTACGCAGGTTAATTGGAAGCAGGATGGTTTGGACCAGGCAAAATATTGAAATTGATGTGTTGTCCCGCTAAGCTTATGAGTTACTTCAGTCACTTTTATTTTTGAGATAACAAAATGTATTTATTTGGACCTTGGATTAAGTTCTGCAGACTTTGAGGTCCTTTCTTATCCTGGAATTGTTTGTCTACTTAGCAGCCCTTTTGTCAACTCTGTAGAGGGATGTCTACACTAAAAATGCACAGCAGGAGGCCCTTTGGTTGAGTAGGCAATGACTTCATCTTTCTCTGCCTCGCTGAACTCCTACTCCCTGTTGAGCTAATTCACCTACAGATCGTGGGAGACTGTAGGCTTACTGTCTCACAGTGTGCCCCACTAACCAACTGAGAAGTGATGGACCATTCCCTACCAAAACACTGTTCTTTGAGATGATTGATTTTATCAGTCTACAGAGATAATTTTTGCATGTCAGTTTGTTTGGTTTGGTGTTAGGACTCTTATACAAAGGATGACAATGTTATTTGTCAGAACAGCTGATATTTGCTTTCTCTCTCCCAGCAATTTGGCCGTGATTTGCGGAGGTATGCTACTCATGAAAGGAAGATGATATTGGACAACCATGCCCTGTATGACAGGAGAAAGGTACTGTTTATTCTCAGAAGCAAAGATGTGTTTTTCCAGATTACTTGTAATATTCAAGTATATAAGATATTTTAGCTTGATTATCTATTTTGTGTTAAAACAGTCCCACCTTCACAAGATTTAGTTTCACTTGCAGAGCCTGATTAAAGCTGAACAAGTAAATCTGGAAATCTTTTTTTGGCATTAGTGAGATAATTTCTTAAATTTAACAAGAAACACACATTAGACAATGGTGTTGGGAAGGAACTGTCCAGTCTTCACAAAACTGAGGATAATTCATCTACAAATATTTGAAAAAACATACTTTACTGTTCCATTTCAGAAGAAAAGATCATTTCTGTGTCCCAGGCATGATTTCAAGTGGTATTGTGCTGACATTTCAAAGGAAGAGGGGATATTGAGTCGTACAGGCTGAGCTAAAGGCTTGAGGAAGTTTTTGCAGTGTGTAACACTAAGTAGAGATCAGGGATCATCCTACTTTAAAGCCCTGCATCCAGAAGTCTGCGTAGAATTCTGTTTAGTCAGGCTTGCCAGTCTAGGTAGTCTTTGGTATAATTCTGGAATAAATGCTCTTGGCTGCAGTGATACTGATCTCTGCATTTATCTGTCTTTATGGCAGTATTTGTACTAGTGTCTGTGTTAGACCATTTAAATAATAAGCAACAATCAATATTGAAGATGTTTATTGATGTCATTATAGAGGAAGGCAAGAGTACCATGTCAAGATTTTACATTAATCTTTCCTATGTATTCCTTATGGAATGGAGGCTGCTTTTAGCATCCCTACTTATACGCAGTATTGTCTCATTGCTTGTTTGTGAGATGCAGCATTTCAGTTGCCTCCATATGTGCCTTCAGGTTCTAATGCTACAGCATCCTCATTTCACACAGAAACCTGGGGAAATTATCCAGCTAATTATCCATTTAGTCAGGTATCCTGTCTCCAGCAATTGTCAATACTACATACTTCAGAGAAAATATAAAATTGCTTAGTAGACAAATATGCTCTCACTTGTCTAAGGGGAAGTTTCTTCACAAACTCAGGGATGTTGTCAGTTTATTTCTGCCTGTCTTTTATATTTTGAAATCATTTAAAACATTAAACTCCTTGCCTCAATGTAGTATGGCAGATGTTATTAATTGCAAGTTAACCTATGCGCTGTAAAGTAGCTTTTTGGGTGTAACAGAGAACTGCACTAGGGAAAACCAAAGAATTTAAGAAATGCCAGTGTTATTTTTTTGTATGCAGCAAAATTTTCCTTCTTGATGTATGGGTATGTGTCATATCTGCTGCTTTTAGCTGGAGTCCTGAGCCATTCAGGCATGCAAAATGGACACTGTTCATTCATTAAGAGCATCAGTATTATTTTTTCTTTATAGTGTTTAGGTTTTATATCTGGCATACCATTCAAATCCTTCTGGGAAAGGAAATGTAAATTTCTATGTGTATTTCACTGGACTAGCCAGGATGTTTCACAGATAAATGAGAAGTTTATCTTCACAATGTCCTCTGCAAGAAAGATGATCTTGTCTTCCCAAATTTTTAAGTAAAGACTGAGGCAGAGAAAGATTTAAGGCTCCAAAAATCCACTGATTTCCAGGTCCTCTGTTTCCAGTGCCTGAAATTTCTCCTGTTGAGTATCTGCCTTGGGACTTTGAAAAATACGAAGAAATATGTATATCCATGTCATGTTTCCCAAACCCATCAGCTATAGCTGTGACTCAGTCTTCAGGCCTTCTACATGTCTGAGTCTCAGGTTACAGTTGATGCATTCCTCAATGCACTGAAATTAGAAAATTTTCCTTATTCCTTAAGATAATGCAGGAGTTCTTGACAAGGGCAAGGGAAGGGAAGAAAAAAACCCAAAAAACCGACAGGCAACAAATCAAACACCAAACTAAATCAGACACCAAAACTCCAGACCAACCTTCAGGGCAAATTTCAAGTATCTTGACCATAAAATCCATAATCTAGGATTTCCATGTATCAAGTGAAGTACTTGATTAGCTCAGTTGTCCCTTTCTGGGAGGGACTCTGCTTTTGAATGTCTGTCTGTTATCACACACACACACACACACACACACAATATCTAAGTCTACCACTTTTCATTTAATCCCATACCCAGTCAGTTTACTTCCACATTTTATCTCTTTGCTGTAAACCACGGATGTACTACAGATTTGAAGACAAGAAGCCGTGTTGATCTGTTGACACAGCAGAATGCTGTTCTTCTTTCTGCTGCAGTCTCAGAAATAGCTAAATTACATTAGCTGAAATTTTCCACAAAGACAGTTCTAAGGCAGATATGGAATATGTAAAGTTTCAGACTGGCAGCACTTGAAGTTATAATCTGCTTAACTCAGGGTCTTTTATCAAGTAGTGTCATTCTAACAAGAAGCAGGGAGACAACTTCCCAGCAAATATTCGAATATTTATAATCTAATGTGTTAAATTCAAATAATTTTAAAAACTATTTTTAGCTTTCCAATTTTGAGTGATTTTCACAAATGATGTTTTGAAAAAAAAAGCCTTCCCCACTGCCATCCAGTGTGTAATAAAGCCAGAAGTGTGCAGAATACTGCGATGGTGTCTGTGACTGTGAAATTTGAGATGATGATGTGTAATGGAAGAGGAGAAGTTTGCAGTAAGTTGTGTGGCGGCCAAGGGTGATTCATTTTTATCATCACCAGATTAGTAAGTTTAAAATAAATTATAAAAATGATCAGTAATTTTACACAAGAGAACATATGCCTAAATCATGGAAGGTTTAGGGTTGGTTTTGGTTTTTTAAATGTTTAATCTTGAAGAGTAGAGTAGAATTACTTTATTGTAATTCTAGTGCTTTTTTAAAATTTTAAATAAAATACTAAAAACCTGTTTTTTTTTTCCATACTATCTTTTAAAATTACATTAGAACATGAACATATACATTTCATAAGGACAGTTCTCTTAGTGTCAGGAAATCTTCCTTTCTCAAAGCCAAAAAGCAATCAGGAAGCAGATATCCCTTGTACAAGCTGTTCAAGATCCCTCAACACCATCTGAATTAAGGTTAATTAGTCACCATAGGTAAAAACTGAACCCCATCTTTTCCGTATTTCTCTCCTTATTTGCTGCAGAGAGGTTGCCTTATGTCACCAGCCCTGCCCAGGCAGACACACTTTGGTTCACGACTCTGACTCTCACTGAGGTGTTGACTGGGGTGTAATTCGGGAGCTGGGCCAAATCCTTTCTGCTTCATTCTGCTTTTGTTAACCTATGTGCGTGTACAGCAAAAGGGATAGGAAGGCCAGGGAGAGTCCTACTACTTCTTGATCCTGATGAAGACCAAATCTTTTCCTTGGAAATACTTGCCTGTCATCTTTTAAAATTTTGCAAGCTGGTATAAGAAGATAATAAACCCTGCTATATATAGCAAATACACTTTGATTTTCATTTATTTTTTTTTGATGCAATGTAACAGTGCTTGTAAGAGAACGTTATTCATTATAAAAGAAAACAGTTTCCTGATTTGTTCTACGTTCCAATATACAATTCAGTATACTTTATCCTTCTATATTAATATTTATCAGCCCTTTGGCACAGAAGCTTGCGCTGGCCCACTGCCCAAAACGTGATGTGTGTCAGAGACTCCCAAATTCCAGCATTCAAAGGGAGTTGCATCAGGAGAGAGTCCTGGCTACTTTAATGTATTTCCAAAGGGATTCTGACAGGAACAGGGAGCATTAACGCAGTAGTTAGGAATCAATTACATAGCTTTGCAGAGGGGAACAAAAGGAACAGATATTTTCTCCCAGGACTTGTTACAAAGTTACACTGTGAAATTATTCCTCAGCCTTGATTTAATTTTTTCTTTCTAGTGTGAGTCTTCTTCTTATATTTGTTGATTTTAGAAGACAGTGTGCAATTATAAAACTAATGACTTTTTCAGTTCTATAATAAAAAGGGCATTTTGTGAATCTTCCTTTGGTAGGAAAATCGTGGCAAAAAATTTGAAAATTTACTACCAATTGTCTGTCAGGCTCTTTTACATAAAAAGTTTAATGGATGTCCAAATCTGTGTCTCTTTAGAACTGTGTACTAAAGCTATGGAAATCAGCACTTGTAGAGACCAACCTGAAGTGTGTTGTTTCTGTGATTTACATCAGCTGGAGGTCCAGCCTCACTATGATCCCCACTCCTACACAACAGAGCTCATTGATCAGTTCTGAAGAAGAAAGAGAAATTGTGTGTTCCCCGTGTCTTATAATATTGCTGTTACAAATGGCATGACATTTCTACAAATGGGCCAATAAAATTCTCACTGTAAAACTTTCCTGATTTGTGAGTGAAGGTGGACTCTATGATATTGGATTTTTGTACTGTTTGTCCAGAGTTTTTAATGTAGCTTAGATTCCAGACTAAAAGATAAATTGAAACTTGAGTTTCAGAAATATGATCAAGTGAAGCTGTTTGGTTAACTTAAGCAGATTTATTTTTTTTTAACTTCTATTATTCTGACATTGGTTAGCTTCTCTTTGACATTGCTGCAAAATACTTTCATTTCTGATTGCTCTTAAAATTCCACAGGACTTTTTTTTTTTTTCTTTCTGACCCTGTATCCCTGGATGTTGTCTAAGGTTGCAGCTTGCAGTTCATAAATACCTGGTTGTTGTGATCCTGCCCATCCTCATGGCTCATCCATTTGAAGACATAATTCAGATAATAAATCTTTTTTATTAACAGCTGTAGATTTTCTGCAGTCTGACTGATGGAAACTCCTTCTGCTCCCTGTCTCTGTGTAGGCACTGGAATAAAATATTATTTTTCAGCTTCCAAAAAACCTGAAATACGTGGTTGTTAAGACAATCTGCCTGTCACTGGAAGCTGAATGTTTACGTTGATGGTTGTGGAAACAGCTACTCCACAAACTTCCATTCCCATTGAGGAAACACAGCCTAGATAATTGTTAGTGCTCAAGGGAAAGCTTGAATGAGCAGGTTGGAACTAATGCAATGTTTTATCCATAGATTCTTCTCATTTCCTGGCAGTAAAACCCAATGCCTATGATGGAAGCATGCAGTAAGCATAAGTAGTTAACCACTGCAGCATAAACTAGTTCAGTTTAATGAAGGATTTTGATCACCCAACATTTTGCCTTTCCCTATAACCAGGAGAAAAGACAAATGTTTAATGAAGAATTTAGATAGTTCAAACTTCGCTTGTTCTCTTAATCAGAGGGAAAGTCAAAATGTTGACACTTTCTGCAAAAGGAATTGCTTTCTGAATTCCAGCTTTGGAAACAGTCCACAGATCAGACTGTTTCAAACCTCCAAAACTCATCCAGCCCTTGGGACTGCAAGCTCCGAGGCACTCACTTGGCTGACTGCTCTAGGCTTGTGGAGCCAGGGAACTCTGGGGATCCTGGCTCTGAAGTATTTAAAATGACTTACTTGAACTCACCTCCCAGTAGCCTGTCAAGCAAGTTATTGAGAAGATGTGCAACCTGGCAGGAGTTCAACTAGGAGTTCTGCTAGGCTTAAATTTTTTTAATGTGCCTGGTAAACTAGATTTTGTTGGATTGTGGGGTTATTTCAGGGCAATATTTTTGTAATTACACCATTTTTTATGGCACACTCAGGTTTAGGTGAGTAGTAAAATTCCAACAAAGCAAAATTCATTAGTGTTTTACTGATTAGATGTGTTCAAAAGACAATGGGATATTATGTTTGCGTGACTATACACGTGTTAAGGAGAAATGCTGTTCCCTGCAACTGTCTCTTCTCTGGGAATCCTGGGAAGTTGCATTCTAATGGTTCTCAGCCAGCAGAATCCACATACCATGTTTCTCAGTACAGTTTGCTGTGAGAATGCCCAAAACTTAACTACAGAAGATGCTTCTGAAAAACCTACTGTTCTATGCAAACCCCAGCCCTACCACTTATACCATGGATAAATTTGACTTTTTAAAATGCAGGATTTATCAACCTTTTTTACCATTGCTTCCTAACTAAACTCCCTTATCTGAATTAATTAAAAATGAATACCATTTACAAATACTTCAGAACCCCCATGAAAAGAAACTTCTTTTTGGTTGTTTTTACATTTTGGTGACTATTTGGAAACTATTCTTCAGAGCTACAGGTAAATAAGGAGGTTTAAAACTTCCTCATTTCACAGTTTCCTCTGCAGTGGGATTCCCTTATTGCTCTTTCCTTTCATTCAAAGTAAACTTATTTTTCTTGATGCCATTTGCTGTTCAGCAGTTAGAGAGAGCCAACTCTGCAGAAAACAGGAACCAATACCAACTGTCCCATGCCAGAAGTTCCGAGTGATAAATTAAACCTTAAATTGTTATCTTTTGAGCATGCAGGTTTGGCTGGGTGGAGTGGGAGTAGCTGGATGTATCAAGCGACTGCAGGTATACTTTTCTCTGTTCCTGTTTCGTGGCAGGGGATTTCTTGGGTTGGCATGTGGAACAGCTTCATGGCTAGATCATGGACATGTAGGAATTGTCTCTCTCCCTCACCTCGGAGATCCTCTAACTTCTTGTGGGTTCTGAGGATTGAATTTGTCTTGTGACTTCTGATTAAACCCATTTATTTTCACAATATTCCAGAAAATCACTTTTAAGTCCAATTATTATTTTCTGCAATTCATGGCAGGAAAATGAAGCGGTGTAAATAATTAGCATTGCTTTTTTTTTGCAAAAGAATGGATGAGGCTCCTAGGGTATAATAGAGTAATTGAATTATTAGCATATGAATGTTCTTGCGCTGACATTGTAGGCTGATGTTTTTTTGTAAGAGAAGGGTCATGAGCTCAGTGTTATTTTGAAGAGTCATTGGAGCATAATGCAGTTATTAATTTTATGTTCTATGTAAATTTACGGTGGAAAATAGCTCCCTTAATGTTTTCTACTAGAGAAATATTGGAAAAAATATGACATTTTACAGATGACTGATTGATGATTGATGACAATTTTGCATTTAAAAGCCTTGTGTGAATTTGAATGGCATTAAATGTTATTTAGTTGTTGAATAATAAGTGAGGTGGTTTATATAACTGGTCTGAATAACAAACTCACAAGGGGCACCAAAAACTTCTTAATGGGACCCAGCTTTGCAAGCTATTAAGTGCTGTGTAGTTACAATGAATTGATTCTGTGATCCCAACCTTTGTGAGAGAATATTTACTTTTTTCCTTGCGAAACCATTGTAAGCATGAAAGAGGAAATTTATCCTCAGGTATCTTCCACACTGCAAAGCTCAAGTGCGTTCAATAGTCATCATCAGTGTTGCACAGTCTTTACCTCTTGCCTGAAGAATGAATTCCTCTCTAGGAAAAACCTAACTGACTCGTCAGACAGGGCTTGCACTGTCTGCCTTTGCTTATATTTCTAAAGCCAAAGGAAGGTGTGATTACAGCCCCAGTAAATGACTATTTTATGGCTGTATTGCTTTGGTCAGAGTGTCTGTAAGCGTCTGAGCTCTTCTACTGCCCATCTTTTACCAGAGTAGCTGCTCCACAGACGGCCACAGTATTTGCAGGAGGGAGCCCATCCAGTCATGCCTGCCAACATCCTTGAGCTTCTACCCTCCCTTGACACATTCAAATTTTTCTCTGGCTGAGCCTTAGTCTGTGTTGTGACTTTCACAGTTACAAGACAGTGACTTTTATTTCGAGGCATGGCTTACCTGGCAGTGACCATGTTGGTGTGAAAAGTTGTGTTCATATGTCCATGTGGCGCCTTGGCTTAGGGGGTGGAAACAGCTCTGAGGAAGCCAGGCTGATTGCAGATGGCTGGGCGGTTACCTGGACTTTCCAGAACTTGGTAAATATGTCTCCTAATAAAAAGCCAGCTTTGTTTTCCAAGCAGTAAGTCTTTTCTTTTGCTACCCAATATGTTATTTCTCAAAGACATGTATCACCAGGAAGAAGAGCTATGATTCTCTAACCTCATTTTATTACATAAAATTGTGCAATATTCAGATGTGTTTGACTGTGTATTCAATAGTTACCATCTATA
This sequence comes from Grallaria varia, assembly GCA_013396735.1. Classification (NCBI taxonomy): domain Eukaryota; kingdom Metazoa; phylum Chordata; class Aves; order Passeriformes; family Formicariidae; genus Grallaria; species Grallaria varia. The sequence continues at coordinate 257,637 of VWZG01005214.1, forward strand.
AGTCAGTTTGTGTCATCTAAGAACATTTACTCCACACTATCTTTCACTGAAAAAAGATGCTTGCAAAAGTTTACTTGCACAGTTAAAAAGATGTTTTTTATGATTCTTTAAAAGCTGGATGTTATAGTCTTATTTTGTCAGATGCTACTCTAAAATTATAAAGTTATATTGGTGATATAATCAGCCTTGAGAACATCTTGATGAATTAAACATGCTGCAGCTGCAGACTTTGCTTTAGATGACTGCAACAATGACTGGATTAAAGCTACAGTAAACATAAAGATCCAAAGTTTATAATATTGATTTCCAATGTGCTCTCAACAACTTCCTGAGAGGATGTTGTAGCCAGGTGGGGGTTGGCCTTTCCCCCCTGGCAATTAGTGATAGGATGAGAGAACATAGTCTGAAGCTGCGCCAGAGGACGTTGGACATTAGGAAGAAATTCTTCACAGAATGGGTGGTTAGATATCAGATTGGGCTGCCCATGGAGGTGGTGAGTCACCATCCATGGAGGTGTTTAAGAAAAGAGTGGACATGGCACTCAGTGCCATGGTCTAGCTGACATGGTGGCATTCAGTCATAGGTTGGAGTCAATGATCTAATAGGTCTTTTCCAACCTAATTGAGTCTGTGATTACTGTAATTAAACACTGAGTCACTGTAAGTAGTTGCACATACTTTCATTTATGTTCCAAGCCTTCTTTCCAAAGGAAAGCGGAAATTGCATATATGATTTGGGTGAGTTGCTCTTTTTCACCTGGTCTATTTTTAAAAATTAAGAATTGAAATAATCTACTTTTCTTACCTCAAATTAAAAAAAAAAATAAGTTAAAAAATTGTTATGCATTTTTTTCCAAACTGTGCTTGCCCTCAGTGTTCTCTTAGCATTTTAAGTGTTTCACATACAGCATATGATTGTTCATTTTCACAAAGGTTGCATGTAATTCATCTATGTATTTAGTTAAGTTTAATCTCTTTGTATAGGAAGCTGTACATCTACCACAAAGATAAATGTACCTAATTGTTGTTTCCTTTGCTTGGTGTGTTTTTTGAGCAGTTCAGTGAAACCTTTATTGCTAATGAAAAGAGATCTCTCAAACTGCATAAGTAGTTGCAGGTCCTGAATATTTTTACATTAGTTTTTTATTAATTTTAATTTCTAGGGTAATACAGAGCCAGCCTTTTTCAGTTGTTTCAATGCAATTGTTCAGTCAGTGTGCTGGGGTAAGTTAAAGAATGTGGGGCACGTAACATAGTCTTATATTTTCTACTGAAAGAAAATTAAATTAATTGAGAGGAAGCTAAGTAGAGAGGAAGCTGGAAAAGGAAAGAGCCAAGGGCTGGGGAGGAAAAAGGGCACATGGAGTGGGAGTCTGAATGGGAAGTCTGTGGTGGATGTACAGATTTGGTAAGGAAGTACAGAGTGCCTGCAAAAAGCTATGGGAAATAGAAAGAATATATTTAATTAGCAGTTGCATTATGGAAAGGAATGTGGGTTGGTTGAAGAGACTGAGAAAGGGCATGAAAAAGAACAGGAAAGAGATATGAGTGGAAGTTTGATGGATTAAAAAATAAATTAAATTCATCAGGCTAATGCTCTAAACTGGCAAGAAGAAATGGGGAAACTTTCAATTGCCCCAAATAACTGAGTAAACTATGCATACCTCACTAAACTCTGAATGTGGCATGAGTGGAGCCTCAAGTTACATTAGAAATCTGAGGGGAGAAATGAACAACTTTGTATAGGCAAGTAGCAAAGAGAGGGAGTTAGAAGAGATACAGATTATAAAAGCTCAGTTTCCTAAGACTGAATGATCCCACATTGGCCTGCAACTCAAGATACTGTCAATGCTGTCAGCAAATATTTGTTAGCCCCATAGCACAATGTATTTCCTGCCTAGTGAACAAAGCCTAAGAATCTTACAGGATTTGAAGTAAGCAGTATTTCTTTGAAGAAAAAGAAGTCTCTATGCATATACATAGGAAAATTGAATTAAGGTTAAAATTCAATCAACCATATTCTGGGATTTCTTAAGTTGCACGTCTTTGATTTTGCAATCTCAGTAATGTTCTTCTGAAGTGGTTTGTTTATAATAATCCCATATGAATTACTCTCAACTGAATTCCATAAAATCTAGGATTCTGCTTTTTTCTTGTTTCATTCACTCATATGAAGCTTTATAAGGCAAACTACAATAAACCAACTTAAAGCATTTGACAAGCTAAAGATGCTGTAAATAACATAGAGTAAAACATGAGTATAGCTACAGTGAAAAAGTAAATAGTTCCTGTGAATATTTTTAAGGACTTTGTGACAGTACAGGTATTGTCAGAGAATTGCAGGGAGCAGTAAGTTTTTGCTCTGATTTTGTTTAAAACATTGTACTCTTTAACATGTTAAAATTTTTGCCGGGATTGTCACATAGGAAGTTCCAAGTTTCTTTTCACTTTGTGTGTCCCAAACTGAAAATATATTATTATAGTCTGAATGGGGCTGTGTTATACTCTTTATTTACTGTGGATTTTTTTTAATTATTAAAATTGTAAATGGAGATTGGATGCACAACAATGTAGTGTTTTGCAACAAAGTAACCACACATCTGTCATTTTAAAAGGAGACTAGTTCCATTTTATGTGCAGCAAGGTCTTGTTTGCAAAATAATTTTAGCATGCAGAAGAAGTGCTTGTTCTGTTAAGTCAACAGATAATGTTTTTCAGTATTTTATTTTTTTGAAGTGTCAGTGCTTCAGCAGTGGTCTTTTTCTTTCTTCTTAGTTCAAATGACTTGGAATAAGTAGATTGCATGTAGAAAACATGAAGATACTTTCTTATACCATGTCATGAAATAGTCAATAGGATAAGTGTCTAGAAAATCCTAATATTAGCCTGATTATTTTATTTTACTTGATTAATTTATTGCTTACTCTTCAGAAATTTAATATCAATAAACCTTTAACTAGAGTTAGAAACAAGTTTTAGAGAAACATTCCAGTCTGATGTTTCTGATTAAAAGCACAGGACATGTCCACTGGTAAAATGAAATGAGAATTTATGATTCTGGCTTCTATTACCTTCAAAAATTGTTCATGCCCAGAATTATTAGAATAAATTCCACTGCATTATTTTGCATCAGTACCATTATACATGATTTTACCTGAGGGTATCCAGTCAATGGATAATGTTTTTAATGCTGCTTTTTCAATCATAGTTTGTTATAATGTCATTTCAAAGAGTAATTTTTTTCTCTCTTGATTTATTTATCATCTTATTTGTAGCTGGATTAGGAACAGGTTAGTTTTTATTTTAAAGCATGCATGGTGATGTGAATATTATTACAGAAAATACCAATTATCCACAAAATTACATTTGGAGGGACTTCAGGTTATTTGCTACCAAAAACTGTTACGATACTATCAAATGGAAAATGCATAGTGTTTCCACAGTGGTGTGGAACATTATTATTGAACTTGATGACATACTTCACATTTCTAGCACAATTAGTACTTCAGCATTCATGCTCTATAATTATAATAAAATTATTTGTTCTGTTGATAGTCTCATTTATAAACATAGCATAAATATTTAGTAAAATGTCTAACTACGAGCAAAGAAAAAATCACCAATAGCTGGTCTTAAAACCAAACCTCTCCAAAAAACCCAAATGAAAAGATTGGAACAAAGAAGGAGGGAAAAATACTTGAAAGTTGTTAGTCATGTTGTTTAGGAAAGTACTAGAAGACAGATGCTCAGATATTATAACAATCCACAAAATGTAAAAAACAGTGTGTTGACCATAATGAAGCCACATACTGATGGATAATTGCTGCACACTTCCTTAGGGCTGGATTCTGTCATGGATTTTTTCATCAAGGAATGTCTCGTGCCGAGAATGTTGTCTGACTGGCTAGTGATGGAATGAGGTGCTGTCCCTCTCAGGCTGGGTAGCAGTATGAATATCAGGACCATGGAGAAGGTTCATTTTTCCAGGGTACTTCCTGGCAGCATTCATACTGCACAAGGCTATCATTGAATACAATGATTTGAGAGCTCTCGTATAGTGACAGGATTGGATGCATTTTTATCTGGAAATTGCTTTACTTAGCCTTTTTCTCCCCTTTACTTCCTCCTCTCCCTCTCCTTAAAATCATTTTGCATGCTGTGAAAGGTACTGATTATAGTGATTCTTGTTAGCAGTTTGTCTACCTTAATGAATCAGCTAGAGATTTCAGAGAAGTATCTATTTAATGGATTGGTGTTATGCTGTATTCCCACACTTTCATTGTAGATTGAAGGCACTCACCCTCATATCACTCAGTGCACTGCTGGAATTTATGCAGGGTCTTCCCTAACACTTCCTCTACAGTTGCTTTACAAAATTCTGTGTCTGTAACAGGTGTAAAATTGCAAAGCTGCTTGGTGCACTGACGCTCAGAGATTTAAGTTTTTCACCAAGGATGTATAACATGCATTCTTGTAAAGTTAACAGTAGCATAGATGAGGAGGAAGAGAAAATAGCTGGCTTCCTGATCAGCGCTTGCAAAACTGCCAAACTTTCATCTTGGTCCTCACAAGTCAATAAAGAAGGAATGGAGCTGGTTGCAATGCTGAAGGTAAGCTCATGGCACAACGGGCTGCACCCATTTATAGATGGATCAAGGTGGTGCAAATCAATGTGTTGAGAAGAAATAGAATCGTAGTTCCTGTGGTTTAACATTGATATCACCAAATTCAGTTACTGATGTCAATAATTTTTAAGTGTTGATGGCAGCACTGGGCTCTACTTAGTTATTTTAGTAAAAAACTCTACATACTACCCTGCATATTCCATTTTGACACACAACATAAAAATCTCAGGGCACTCCTGTTTAGAGTGTTGCTCTGTGACTGAAGTTCTACATGGTAAGGGTATAAAATAGCATGGAGCTAGGTGTTTAGGGAAGAATTTAAAGAAATATCCTGGGGTGAGGCTATCTTTCACTTACATCTCTAGTATTGTTGTTAATCATACTAACCCAGTAATGACGTTGTCTTTAGATTAGTTAACTCAAATATATCTTGTTACATGTGATGCACTCACTCTCCATATGAAAGCGCTGAACTGCATGTTCAGTATTGTAAGAAGTGTTAGTATAGGAGGCACTATTAGGAGGTCATGTCAAGTCTATCATTCAATAACTCCTCCATCCTGCTTTGGCTTTAATCTCTTTCTAGCCTGTTACTGACATTCTCCATTTTGTCCTCTCTCCTCCTTTTTTTTTACTTATTTTTAGAAAATATTACTAGCATCTCCATATGTGTGTTTCCAGGATAAACTTAATTGAATTTGATGGGTACCAAGGATGTATACAACTCAAAGTGTTTATTTTGGGACTTGCAATAACTTAATTGTCAATAAATAGAATCTCCAATTAGTTGTGCCATGGGGTGAATTTGGATAATTTTTCATCCATCAATCTGTGTAATCTGATTACCTTTCCTCCAAATGGCCTTTCTGAGAGAAGATGTAAGATTTCTGAAACAGAACATATGTTCTCCCTGTCTGTATTTTCTTCTCATGGGCTTTCCTGACTCAGTTGCTTTGACAGTGATCCTTGTACTTGTCACGTCCAAGGATTCCTAGTCATTTCCATTCAACACATTCAATGGTTGGCTTTGGAACTCCAGCTTTTGTTTGAAAACTATGCTTTCTTTGCCCAAGGTTGACTTTGTTGTGACCTCAGTGTTTTTAAGTTTTCTTTTGATTGTGAGCTAATGCAGATATTCAGGCTAGTGAGGCAGAACAGGATTCCCAGGTGGAAAGCAGCAGTGAATTTGCATGATATCATAAAGCTTTTTTGCTAAGGTTCACCAGGAATCCATGCAGCTCACAGTAGTCAAATGGAAAGGCTTGTAACATTGGGCTGTCTTTAATTTTGCACAGAGACCTTACTTTTCTCATCACTGAATGTGAGTACTGTCAGCCGCAGGAACTTTTAACTCTCAAAAATAGGAAGCAACTGACACTGTATAGGTATAAACCATTAGATGGGTGCCTACAAGCTTCTCTTTTTTCAAAATTTTAACAGTTGATGTAACAACATATTTTTTGCTTTCTGGTCTCTTTGTTCTTTCTTTCTTTTCTTACCTTTCTGGCAGATCTTATTTCTCTTTTTTTAAAGAGTTTAGTAGTGCAAGCCTCAAAACTTTTTCTTGCAATTCTGACCATACAATCAATGAAAAGGTGGCTAGTTTAAGCTTTCAAATGTCTGTTTGTTTCTCTTCTCAGTATTTTGTGGGTTAGAAGAAGTTGCTTGGGGCTGTTGTTACATATTACATTTAGTAATAATATACCAAGAAACAATTTTATGTACTACAGCTACTGGTTTAGAAAAATTTCAACAATGGTTGTTATAGCATTCATAGAAATTCTCCCATAAAAGTGGTGGTTGTTTGCACCTCTTCCAGCTTGTTGGTTTTATTTCTGCGTATAGTTATTTCTAACATTTTCCCAGATGAGAATTAATTTAATGCTCTATCCATTTATTGTCAGAATCTTGACTATACTCAACAAGATACGGCCGTTGAGTAGAGAAGGTAGCTGCAGTCAATGTAAGGATTGCAGGAAATGTTACAACAAAAATATTTCAGTGCGCTGTTTTGCAGACATGTCATTGTACAGACATTTTTCATGCAATGCTCAGACAATCTCATGAGCTGAACGCTTTTGGCATGGTGTGCAGGAGGAGGTTAGGTCAATAGCATCTGAAAGCCACTAAATAGTGCAATGTATACCCGCATTACAAGGTATACATTATAAAAGGCTGATTTAATAAACACAGCAGCTTCCTAAAAGTTTCTACAGTACTGGTGTGGCCTGTGCCGTGCTGGTGTATCAACAGTTGTTATAGCAAAAATGGCCCAGTGCCAGAGAGCAGATGGGGTAACACTCAGGTCAGGTAAACATTCAGGAACACTCCCATTGCTAACCGTGTGGAAAGTGCTTGCTATTTGATGGATTACTTAGGTTTCTGCCTTCACAGTTCTTTCTATAAGCTCATTTTATTAATTTAATTAACAGATACTTATATTTTTTCAAGGATACAAATGCTATTTGAGTAAATGGGATCAGAGAAAAAGGGATTGTGAGCAATTTAATAGCTTTGTACTACTAATTTAATAAGCCATAATAGTACTTTTAATCTAATAAACTATCATAGTGTATTCTGTCAGTTGTGGGTCTGGTGTTATGGTGCTCTGCTTCACTGAATGCCATGGTCTTTCAGATCTAAAGAAGGGCCTTTCACATCTCAGAAGCTTTTGCAAGGAATCTAAACAGCAATATCTTTTCATTAGTCCCAATTACCTCTATATGAAAGTCTTTAATTGACTTGGCATAAGTGATGACTTATGAAGATGTTAGTAAAGTGACAAATACATGTGTAAGAAATTTAAGGTGCATTGTGGTATCTTTTATTATGGCTGATTAAGCAAATCCTGTTATCATCATCATTCATCTGCAACTGACTTTACCCACAAAACTTATTTTTAGAATGGACTCTGTCCAAGCACAATGAACAGTTAAGTTCCAAGTTTGCAAATGACAGTCTGTCCTCTTCTTGTCTGTTGTTCATTTATCATTGTCATGCTTACAACCTCTGTAATAATTTCAGACACGTAAAGTGGTGGGGGTTTAGACTGCTTGGCATTTATCATTCAGTAGAATGGAAGAACTACAAAGTTAGATTTGATCATATTGCCATTATATTTTCATTTTAATGATTTTAGAAAGGAAAGGAAATATTAAGGTAATTAAACTGGTGTGAATAGGCATCACATGTAAAACAACATGAAAATCAGTGAGAGAAGACAAAAAATTAAATTTTAAAATCCCTAAGCACCCTATGTAAGAATTTGCCATTTTAAAGTATGCAACATAATCCTGGAAACACTGAAAAGGTTAGAATAAATGTATATATTAAAGACATCCCAGATGCTTGTCTAGGAGCAAAGTTGTATCAGAGGTTTTTGTAAATTGTTAACAAGATACTGTTGGCAATATTCTCTGTGCCCTCCCCCCCCTTTGCCCCAATTTATTTGATGTAATGGCATGTCAGAGGGAGTCCAGTCAGACCTTAATGATTATGGTCCTTCAGGGTCTTTTGCAAAAGGAGTGAGTGTGCCTCCTACACAATGTCATAGTTTTCTAATGGATAATGAAATCCACTAAAGTATGACTGCATTCTTTTTAATTACTGCTGTAAAGCAAAAATCAGGACTATGAAAAGAGTAGGAAAAATGGGGTACAGAAGAAAATTATTTGGTCTTTAAAAGGGCACAATTTGTCTGTGACTTATTAAAGAATAAACATTCAAATAGTTTATAAAGCAGAGTGCTGTCAGTAAGCGATTAGGAAAATTCATACTTAATTATTGTTTCTCAGCTAATACCAAGCATTATAAGGACTTAAATAAAGAAATTAGTCAAATTTCCACCATGTATTCCATCTTTAGAACAATGGATTGCACATGTACATACATTGTACATGCAAACCTGGAGTACTTCACTCTCCAGCAGATTCTGCTGTTTCAGAACCATGAAATCCCATTCCATCAAGGGTACTGTGTGGTACTAGCTTTTATGTTGAGTTATTTGTGTTCAAACCAATTTTTTAAGTTCATCTCGAGATGGGGCAAATAGCAATGAAATGTTACAGTGACAGGCTAAAAGTTATTTATAGTATTATTCAAGCATAGTAGATTACTTACTCAGTTTGGTATCTTGCAGCATATTGTTATTACCCAGCCATTTGGTGATAAACAGTAGGTTATCAGTCTACTTGGAATCCAATTAAATGTGTGCTTTTCAAGAAGGCTGTGCTGTTGGCCATTGCTGATTTATGTAAATAAAACTAGAATTCTACATTACTAAGTAATAGTTTTGTTTTGCTGGCTTCATTGTATTAAAATGTGATATGAAACCAAGTGAATAGTAGTATAATATCTGCTTTAACTTTGGCCATGACAGTGGTGTCTTCTACTGTTTTCTTTTCATGAAATGTATTTTAGATCATTAATGCCAACATGAAAAATAAGAGGTAGCAATTCGTGTAAGAAAACATTTGGATTGCAGCTGTTCTACAGTAGGTGTAGTTAATGGTCATGTTTGCAACCACAAATGTAATATTTACACCCACTGAAATAACAGAATTGATTAAATGGGATAAAAGCAGAGTGATACCAGCTGCTCCAGCACATTGCTTTTTGTACATTTGATTGATGTTGATGGGACATGTTTTGGATCTGCAGAATATTAGTAAGAAGATGAAAAAGAATCACAACTAGCAAGCAGTTCATTACTTTTCTTGAGCAAAAAGCAAAGAAAAAAGCAAGAAGGAACAGTAGTGAATGCAATAATCAAATTTGCATCACTCTATAAGCTCTGCATAGATTGGCATAGAAGGAAAATCATAGGTCATGATTAACATTAATAACACTTACATTGGTAAAGCAGCTGGCAGATCTCAGCTAGAGATTCACTTAGAAAAATGGCTTGTAGCTACTGGGAATGGTGTTGAGCATCAGATACTCTGTATTAGAGATTCTCCCTGTCAAGCAAATGAAATGAGTTTAGCTTGCAGGAAAACATAGAGACAGCACAAAAGAAATGGGATGCAATTTGGGGTCCAGAGATATGAAGAGCTTTTATTAGAGTGTCTATAACATCCCTCTATGAGTGTAAGATTTTTTTTGTTTTACTTTTTTTTTTCTTCTCCCCCAGTATTGTAGGTGTATGGATTGTCTTCTTGTTCTTAGTAATAGCAAAAGAGAAGGGGGGAAAAATCCCTAAGGTCCTGTCCTTCCAGGAATAGTTGAGGAGCAAAATATCCCCAATATTGTTATTCAATTAGCAGTTATCAATGTATTCGTTTATTTTGTTCAATATCTTATTTCTATCATTGTTTTCTGCTCTTGTCTGTATGAAAAAGCATCAGTTTGCCCTTAGTCTGTGTTACTTGTAGGTTCCTTTTATTCCAGAATCTGACATCTGAACTTCCTGGGGAAAATGAATATCATTTTTCTATGCTTTATAAGCAGTCTTTATTATTGCAGACACAGCTTTGATCTGTCTGTTCACAGTCATGAATCTCTGGTACCAGAAATTGTTCCACCATACTGTGGGCCTGCTCTGCTCTAGTTATGGGCTCCTTTTCCTGACCCATTCCCATGGGGATGCTGGACAGCAGAGCCCTCCCATGCACTGCTTTGCAGCTGAGAAAGCAGAGGTGCTGACACACATGTTCCTACATTTTGCAGTAGTCAGAGATTTTCCTGACTTCAAAGGATTTATTAGTGGGTTCTCTAGGCAGCATCTCCTCTTTCACAGTACAGAGCAAATCTAGAACACTGTGAAGCTTAACTCTGAAATTTCCATGACACTGGAGTTTGAGATTGTTCAGAGTTGAACAATGATGAAGTCTTAATATTAAGTATTCTGTTTGAAAAAAGATGAGTTCTTTCGTGCTTCCAAACTCCTCTAAATTGTGAGGTTCCACTGTTTTAATATTCACCTACCTTAGCAGCCATGTTAATGATTGTTATACTTTAGTAATGAAAAGAATGCATAAGGCTATGTAATTTACTATATCAGTCATCATAGGGGAGGTAGGCTTGTGATTATTCCTGTGTAAAAATACTACCCTGTATTATCAGAAGTGCAGATATGAAAAAAACAAAATTGGATTTTACTGTAAAACATTAATTCAGAGTGTGTGTGTAAAAAAAAAAAAAAAAGAATTGATTCTTTTAGTGCTTGGCTATACCTAATTAGTGTAACCATTGAATCAGCTTGAATGAATTGATAGAGAATATTAGTATATTAGCTATAAAAACATTGATGATTTTATGAAGAAAGTCAAGCTATTGAACCTCATGGAAGGGAAATGAAGGTTGGCTTTGAGTTCTAGTCCCGATACTTGTGCGTGGAGTCTTTGAAACCTAAATCAAAACAAAGTTGTAAACTAGTCATTAGAACTGAAAACATCAAGCAGCATTAAAGTTTTATTTTAACTTGCTTTCACATTCAGGGTTGGCACACTGATGAAGACTATTCTATAGAGGATACAATGGTTAGAGCTGTCAAAAATTAACTCCTTTTCAACAGCAGAAAACATCAATTGACATTTCTGTCTAACACCCTTATTGACTTCTTTAATTTTTTTCACAGCGGATCTTTCTCAAAGCTGGAAGTGAGGAAGAAATCTTTGCACATCTTGGCTTGGATTATGTCGAACCATGGGAAAGGAATGCTTAAAATGATTTGCCAGTGTACATTCATCAAATGACAGCCATTTTCTTTCTGCCCATATCACAGCCTGATTTAGATATATATATATATATGTAATGCAATACATGTTTCTATGACAACTAAAAAAATTTAACTATATCTTAGAAGACATTTGCACATGCTAATGTTCGTAACAGAGTTTAAGCTTTTCAGAATCTTTCTTAATCTTTTCTGGTTTAGTTTTGAAGTTTCTACAGGGGAGTGGTAAGAGAGCTTGTTTTGCGGGGGGAAACTTGGAACTGGTGAGATTTTTGCTTCTGATAGAATTTAACATTCCTGTGAACAATACTTGCTTTTTAAATTTTCAGCTATGACAATACCTAAATAATTCAAAACATTTGAGCTGAGTCAAAAAATTACTGAAATGTATGCTTACCTTTAACTGAATTTCTTACATATTTTGCTGAATCCATACACAAAATTGCTACTCTATATAAGGCTTAATGATCGAGGCAGGACCTACTTTGCAGTCTCAGCAACTTGGGGCTTCAGCTGTAATATTTTTCCAGACAGGGCTGTAAACAAGTTGATAATTCAGTGAAAGTTAAAAACATTTCACAGAAAGGGACTTTGAAAGGAAAAGTGGAGTAACTCAGTAGTAAGATTCAATTGTGCAGAAAAATACTATACATTTGAGTACTGATTTGGACTAAAGATGATTCAGGTTATATGGTATGATGTTCCTCAATCAGAACTTTAAATCACAACATGCATGGAAACAACTGTTTCAACTCTCAGGCTGGTAACTCTCCAAGATGAAAGCTTGTGCTCAATATAGATAGCTGGAACTCTATTTACTAGTAGTTATACATGTATTGGAATGAAAGTTTACCTGAGCTATTGGCTATTGGCTGTTCTAGAATGTCATTCCCTCTTTTTTGCCAGAAATTTAGCTGGGATGTGACAGGCTTTCTGATAACAATAATCCTATGAGTTGTTTTGGTTTCAGAAAATGCCCAGGTAGCTTTTGTGACTATAATGATAATGAAGAATTTGTGATACAGTTATCCTTTTATGAGCAAGAGCATTTAGTGCTTTAGGACATGAAGTGTTTACTGACCAGTCATTTGTAGAATAAAGGTGATTAAGAACACCAAATATGGTCAAATAATTTTCTTTCTTAAAAGTTTGAACTTTTTATCCTCAGTCGAGGCTGACTGCACTTCTTGACATGATGGAAGAAAGGATGGTAGTGACAGGGTTATGCACAACAATTATTACTGACAGTAAAGGCTTCTCATATTCAAACAGCATTTGATACCCAGAAAAAGTGTGCTGAATTTGTTTACTCATTCCTTTCAACTAGGGAATGGACTTTTAGAGGACTGCATCATAAACTATTCCAAAACCTCAGTCAGGGATGTAGAAAATTGTGATAATGGCAGGAATTTGCTTCTGCCTGTGTCAATAAAACCATCCTATTTAAGTGCAGTTTTGCTAACCGAGCTGAAAATAAAATGCTACATTCTAAATTGCTCTAACTATAAAGCACTGGCATTGCTTCGTGCTTTATGGTGCTGATGTGTGAAGTACCTTCTCTGTGCTTTGCATCAGGATGCTGACACTTACATAGCAGTGGCATTTTTTAGTTCTAGTGGAACAGAACAAAATCTAGCTTCTCTGAATATTCTTTCTATTTGGCTAACATTTATCAGAAAATATACATTCCAGTTGTGCTGCTTCTGCATACTTCAAACCACAGAGGAAATATGAAACATTCTGAATTCCACATAAATAAATAATTCCCGTCTTATCTGCATATACATCACTTATAATTATACCACCTGTAAGGGAGAAGATACCAATGCAAGTTCTGTCATCTCCTTCAAGATTGGAAGAAAACAGAAAACAGCTTATAAGTTTATTCTTTTATTTCCCTCGCTTTTCCTAAGGTTTAATTAGAATACATCTTACAGATTACTCGCTGAATCAACTATTATTAAAAAAATTATGGAACTGTTAAATGAGGGATTGAAGAGAAGAACAAATTAAATGACCAGGATGGTTTGACCATGAAGAGGATGGTTTTGTTACGAGCACCTTCTCTGAAGAAGCTGGTGCCCCAGTCAGTATCATAGGTACCATATGCAGGATGATCCATTGTGCATGCACTGGCAGAACCAGAAAAGCAGGAACTCTATTTTTAGTAAATAAACTCTGAGCCATAACATGATGCTTCTTACATCAATTAAATCTAGTCCTCCAGTTCTCAGCCCTGTAATCATTTCAGTGGTTCTTGATGGCATTGGTTGGCTGAGACTGGAATTAAAAAGATAAAAGTCATACAGGAGAGCCAGGGTGGAACAGGTTAAAGGAAACAAAGCCTTTATCAGCTGATCATATCTGAATCCCTGGGCTAATGAAAACCCCCTACAGTGGGGTGGAACTGTTGGAGTCAATGGTAACGATGCTTCTGATCTCATGATGGGGCCTGGAAAAGGACAAACACCCTTAGCAAGAACAGGCTCATATATGTAATAGGAGGAAAGGAAGAGAGAATTTCAGATCAGTGCACTTAATATCTCCTAAATTGTTAAGATGATTAATAGGCTATATTTTTTAAGCACCTAGAGGAAAATAAAGTGATAGGTTATTGGTAACTCATTCATCAGAAACAAATCATATCAAATTAATTCAGTTGTAAAGTCCCTGCAGGCTGTTTTTTTAACATGTCTGTCCCTCCTCCCCAGCTCCTACACCAAGGCAATTTGGCAAGTAGTGAGTAGAGAAGGATCATTGTTTTTATAAACATCTACAGACACACTCTCTAAAAATTATCAGTAACTCATTTTCTGGGAAAAAAGGTAAAAGTTAAAAAGAAAGCCATGTTATTATTTTTTCTTTTCATGGTTTGCAGTAATTTATAATTTGTCAAATAATCTCTTAAGGCAAAAGCAATGAGGTGTATTTAGACCGGTGAGTAGTTATGTAGTTAATGTCTAAAGAACTAATGGTGAAAGAGCTAATTCTGTCTACACAGCTTTGCAAAATTGCAAGTCCGGGCAACCTAAATACTCATACAGCTGAAACCACACAGACTTTCTGGAAATTACTGGGAATTTGAGATCTATTGCTACTTAACATAAATAAACTCCAGAATGTTATAAAAACCTCCAAACCCAAAGATCTGCATGCCCTATAATCCCGAAATGAAATGTGTATTTTATAGTTTTTGGACAGAATAATTTTTTAGCTTTCACAGGTGAGACCATCTTATTCCTTAGTATGAAATCTATTATTTCACTTTTTGAACAGCTATTCCTTTCTATCATACAGTTTTCTTTGGCAACTGCCGTTAAAATAATCAGGTCCTGCGTCTAAAATGTTAATTGAAGCCACATAAGCAAATGAAGACAGAGAGCTCTGAAAACCTTCCTCCTTAAGAGGAAGACCAAGTAGTCTTTATCCCTGCTGTGCAGATGCACTAAGTGTCTTTTAATCAGGATGCATCAGATACAACTTGTTTTAGCTGATGAGGCACCTTAGGAAAAAAACATCTGTTGACAGACATGGTTAGAATTAATTAATTGCTTACTTTATTAAACTGTCTTTATCTCAAACTATGAGTTTTCCGGCTTTTACCCTTCTGATTCTCTCCCTGATCCTGCTGGTGAGGAGATGAGTGAGTGGCTGGGTGGGGCTTGGCTGCTGGCTGGGGTTAAACCACAAGACATTTCCTTTTTTGAAGGTTATGTGGAACACAGTGAAAATGCGTGTTGTGCCACCCTGACCTCAGGTCCTCTGCTAAAGCCAGTCAGAGATATCACTTCACACACTGTCAAACGGTAACTGGAAAAAGCTCTATGAATGCTGCTCAGACCCCTCCAGAATACTTGATTAAATATATATATATTTAATAACTTCTTCAATAATGACTACTTCAATATAAGTGTATTATAGACAACCCATAGAATCTAACACTAGTTTTTATCAAATGCCTCCAAACAAATAGTATTCTTAAGCACTCTTTGTTATACAGACAATCCATATGATTTGCGTTGATGGGGATACTGAACTAGTATCCCAGAAGCCCAGGTTCCCTGGGGAAATGTTTTATGCCTTGGCTCATGAGAGTCAATCATACCTGCAGCTGATGAACGACCATGGGCAGAGAGGTCACCTTTTGGGTAAGTACAAAGGCTCCCATTTTGCTGTGTTTTAGTAAAGAAACACACCTATTTGAAAAACAAGCTACTTTTTTTTTTTTTCAATTATTGCATTATACAGGCATTTTATTCTAGTTATTTTGTGACTGTGCAACAAAAAACAATGCTACATGGTATATTTCCTTTTGTGTTTCATTCCCGCTAAAATCTAAATGCTAATTCAAAGGGATTTTTGGAAATGGCAAAGCTTACCAGATCATTTGCCACAATTTGAAGCTATAAGGTATAGCTTCAATAACTTATATGAAATCAACTCAGATGCATTTTTATCAAATAAAGGAAGCTTTACTAGCAGGAGTAGCATGGTTTCATCTATTTGTTGATACACACACTATATACTAATTATCCCAAGTTTTCTGTCAGTGTCTTTATCCTCATAAAGCTATGCACTAAGATACAATAGAAAATAGCAAGAAAAGTCTCAATTTTTAAACAATAGGTGATTTTTTTCTGCTGGAGAGGTGTAGATTATATTCCAGAAATTGGTGGTTGCAACACTGGGAAAGAAAAAGAGGAAAGGGCAAATAATGAAAACCTTATCTCAGCAGTTGGAAAATGAAATAATAATATTTGTGTATTTCTAACCACTGAAAGAGAGATGATTTCTAATTGTCTTCACAGCTGGGTAGATATAACCTCAAAAATGGAGCTTGACGAGGTTATGTAATTGTGTGACTAGGCAGGAGTGTTTCTGCAGTTGGAAACAGTTGCTGGTGATACAAGTCTGAAAGTGTTTGATTTTTAGTAGCCTGAGGAAGGGTTGAAAGACCACTTGGGCCTGTGTTGGATCCCACAATTCAACGTGCAATGGCTAGCACATTTGCACTCCTCTGAGATGCAAAAGATCAAAAAGACACGCTGAGAGGGTAGCTAGGGTCTACTGCTCCCAGTGATCCTGAAATCCTTTGGTTCTGCTTTAAATTATATTATGACGTAGGAATTTGACTTCTATGTTTTAAACTAAGCTGAGGTATCAGAGACATAATTATCTGTCTTTTGGCCTTTTACAGTATGCTTTTAGATGTGTTAAAGGCTGCTAGAAAGTGTATTTTGTGTTGGTGTTCTGTGAGTGGGAAGTGGTTGTTTTGGAAACCCTTACAGACAAGTTGCGGGGCTGTAGCTGTTGCAGAGCTCTTGACAGATGATGGATGATTTAATTTGAACACTTTATGATACCAGCACTAAAAAAGAAGCCAAATATCGCAAATATGAGTATCTTTTCTGGCAAGACATCATAATTACAGAAGGAATATGGTTATTTTTCTCCCATTAAGTCTCACCCCTTGCCACCCATTAGATCTGATTTAATGAAAGGGAGAGATCAAGTATCTGAAGGACTCCACTGCTAACCACAGAACAAGTGCTCCCCTCCTCCCCGTTGAAGGGGCTCACACTCCCTTTCTTTAGCTGTTCACCTTAAGGACCTAGAGGTTCCCTTTAACCATGTACCAGAAGTGGGATATTGAACATCTTTAAGCAAATTTCTATCAGATGTGAATAAAGGGGCCTAATGACCTATATATTTTAAAAGATGTGCTGCAAGCCCCACTGGTGCATGTGTGTGTACAGGAAAAGGTCTTCAAAAGCACCCAAGTGAGAAAGAAACTGAGTGGGACCCTCCACTGTGAAATTTAGTGACAGATGGCTTCTAAGACAATCTACACTGAGTGACAAATGACTATACATTAAAACTTACACACCACACAAAAAATGCCTCCAAGAAACATTTGAGCTGAAGTTAAATGGTCATACAAAATTACTAGCAAATCAAGGACTGTAAGCTTTTAAAAAGAAGAAAGGCTGAACAGAGAATAAACATTTTTCTAATGTGAAGGAGGAATGAACAGGTATGAAGATTATCAGAGCCATCAGCGATGAACTTAATATTACAATTATTCCAGTCCCTGAGAAATCAAAAGAAGAACCTCAGTGAGATGTAGTAAATCCCCCTAGAAGCAAATACTTCTCACAGCCAATAAGGCCAGTACAGATTAAATCCCTGAAAAAAACCTTTGATGTACAAGGTAGGACAAATTAGCCACAGACAAATGGGAAAGTATAACAAAGATTGATAATAATGAGCTCTTATGAGTTAAAAATTTTAAGATAAGGTTGTAATATTTGTGAAACAGTAATGGAGGCTCACCTGAATGCTAAGTATATTACATTAAATGAATAGTGTTCAAGAAAATCAAATGGCTTGTAGTATGAAAAACATCTATCTCAATGGACTAGTTGTGAAAACCCATTATTATGAGCAATGATTTTTTGCTGTTAGGAAAGGGGAATAATATCTTCAAAAGTATCCAACTTCCAGAATCTATAATCTCAGCAATTCCTTTTAAAAGAAGCAAATAGGATTGACAGTTATTTTTATTGCAACAGGACAACTGTTCATTTTCCCTTTTTAGCTCTCCGAGATCACACAAACAGCCATATGATGTTGAGTACTAGTTGAATTTTACTGCAAATAATTTGTCTAAAAGCAGACGGAGACAGCAATCTCATATGATTATGCTGATAGATCAATCATAGTATGCCACCGAGTTCTCTGAGGGAACAGAATGTTGAGCCTAAAATTCTTAGCTTTTTATATTTGTGATTCATATTCTTGCTGTTGTATGGACTTCTAAGAGTAAAATGCACAATTCTTGTTTTTAGCTTTTGATCTTCATACAAAACTGATCAAGAAAGTATTATCAGGAATTGCTGTGCTGCATCTGACCAATGGTCTTTTCACTGCTGTGTCCTTTGTTTGATCTGTGGGGTTTTTTTGTTTGGTTGGTTTGGTTTCGGTTTTTGTTTGTGTTTTTTTTTTTTTGGCAATTTGTATAACACTATCTTAGCTCCTTAGTGCTCAATTAAACATAATCGTTATTTCTGTACAAAGCCAAGCAAACAGTATAAAAACAAATACAAGACACCTAACAGCAGCACAGTAGTGGGCAATGATTAAGTTACATTTATGAAGAGATATTTGCTCTTACACAGCACAAGCCAGACTTTAGGTTTCTGAATCAGGAGACCCATGTCAGCTTACATTGTGCTGATTTGAAACTGATGAAAACTATTGCCTTTAAAGAAGGCTGGACTCATTTATGCCAGTAAAAAAAATGGCTTTGTGCTTGCAATGTCTATGTGGGATGAAACTCATGGAAGAAAAAAGTAATCTGACAGTAGTCTCAAGGAAAATCTGTAATCACAGTCAGGAAGTTACCAAACAGAGAGTTATTTGTGCGTATCCAAGATACCTTGGATACTGTAAAAGCGGAATACTGTTGGACCTGCACATATTATGTGATCAATCCCTTTTAGGAAGTTACTTAGCAGCGTATTCCATACACTTCTTAGTGACATTCTAGATTCCAGGATTCTAAAATAATGGGGAAAATAATGTAAGTTGAGAATAAAATCCAAAACAATTTGTATTTTTCTTTAACTTTCAGCTAAGTTACAAAAAAAAAAGTCTTGCCTAAGAATAGTGAAGTTAATGTTATCTAGCAATATATTGTTCAACGTGTAATTATTTCACTTTATTAATGCCTGTGAGGACTTACTAAAGTATGTTTATTTAGTTTTCTTGCTGAGAATATATTACTCAAAATTAGCTCATAGCTTAGAAAATTAAGATTTATTACAGAAGTAGTTCCATCTTTGAAGTTGAATATTTAATGACCAAACCTGAAATAAGTAGGCACAGATCAAACAAGGGTAATAAACTGTTACCTCTTTTGCCACTTCCTTTTTATTCCTGGGGGTTTTTTAGAAATCTTACCTTTATATATGAAAAATCTTACCTTTCTGTGCAACAGAAAAGAAATTTGGTTCCCTGATTGTATTATCAAACTAATTGATTTTTACAAAGATGCTATGGTTATTAAAAATATCAAAACACAAAAATCACTTTATGGAGTGCATTAGCATTCATGACTGATAATGCAAATGTGAATTATATCACAGTGCACTCAATATACCATCTGCTCCAGAAAGAAAAACATCTGTTAGTAAATGTAAACTGTGGAGCTTATGTGGTATGCAATATGTTCAGATACTGTATGGAATAAATAAATTGGATGTTGACAATCTATTATGTTAGAAGCATTCGACTACTTTCTTGTCTTGAAAATAGGAAGAGCTCAGCTGCAAGTATGTTTTGAAATGGTGGGGGAAATTATTCTGCCACGTCCCATCCAGATGGCTTTTGCTGAAGCCAGTCACTGACAGGCTGCTGCAATCATCGTCAGCAGTTATGAGATGCTTTAAAACAGCATGGACAGAGATGAATATAATTCTCTACAGTAGAAGTTTCTGTGCTTGAATTTTCATGATGGTGATGACACTGCAATTTGTGACATTGTTGGAATTGACTGTATTTTCTGGCTTCTAGGATGAAAATCATAGACATGAAAAATGTATATTCAGATGTATGAATGATAAAGAAGATTCTTACATCTTTGAAAATATATTGTATTCTTGTGTGGATGCTATTTATAATTTTTAATGTGCTGCACTGATATAAAAATTACAAGTGGGCACTAGTTTTGTAATTCTGAGGGCCGAGCTAACCCTTATAAAATCTAATCTAATCTAATCTTATAAAATGCAGCCCTTGTAAAAGCTAATTCCTGACTCATTTGTTCAATATATTTTAAGCAATTAGACAAAGAAATTATTTTGCTTTTCACAACTGAGTGCAACAGCTGAGAGAGAGGTCAAAGTCTTGGAGCGGCGCTGTTCTGCATCCATATGCTCTCACAGAAAAGGACAGAACCAACACTACTGCAAAAAATTCCTTGACAACTCTCCATTCATTTCTTGTCAGCTCATGGAAAGCACCAAGAATTTTTCACATATTTAACAAACTGTTAAGTATGCAGAAATGTATATTTGAACATATATCTAAAAAGGCAGAAACCTTACCAAAATGCCAGGGTTTATATTTAATTTTGAACCTTTTTCCCTCCCCCTCCATGGTGTGAGAAGGAATTTGTCAAAATGTGTTGTTAAACAAGTCAAACTAATGTTTGTGCTAGTGATAGTTTGCAGGTTCTATTTGTTAAAGCATCTCAAAATGCAATATTTATTCACAGTGGACTATAAGCACTTCTGTGGTATGCACAATGCTGATGTTTCTCCATTGTGAAGTAATTCAAAAGAATGGGAACCCTTGCTCAAGAAGGTTGGGCTTCTGTAATTCTTCTCTGCAAGAACATTCATTGTTGGTCTCCACATTGCTTTCATACAGCTCTTCAGCTTTTTACTTCAGTGCTGTCCTTGAATGTCATTGTTTATTTTCTCATTCATTTTCAGGCCACAGATAACAAAAGAAGAATGCTGCAGCAAAAACACGTTTTAACTCTTTGTTTGGATCAGACTCATGAGCCTACTGTTCTTTTCAGTACTGCTAATACCTGTAGTACTCTTCACTCCATGTGTCCATTATCAGAGAGCTGCTTATCCTTGAGAACAGTAACTGAAGCAAACCTCACAAATCTTTTTGTTAGTGTTAGTTAGCACATTTGGTCACCTGCAACAGAACTGACCAGCCCAACACTTCCTGAAACGTCTTTGCAAAAATAAGCATGAAAAAAGGGTAGATATTTAATGCAAATTACACTGTAAATCTGGGTCTTTCTTAGGTTTTTACACTTGGCAGAAAACATAGAAGTGTGTGTTGAGTTCTAGGTGTTGGTGACTGCTTTGGAGTTGCAAAATACAACTTGATCACTGGGAATCTGTAGAATATGTCAGAAATCTTGTTTGACAGTCCTTAAAATGAAGGAGGAATGTCTGAGAAAACAGATGAGGAGTAAATGTCAAGAATAAAAGGGGATGTTAGGAGTGAGGCAATAATAGAATTCGTAAGAAGCTCTTCTTTCCTGGGAGAGATTGGAGGTGCTGGCAGTTGACAGGCCAAGATGAAGGGCTGTCTTTATATATTTGACAACAGTGGGAAGTGGACATAAAAGAACTGGAGAAATAAAAGTTTTTAAAATAATTTTTTAGTAAATAAGGCCTGAAGAGAGCAAGTTTCTATAAAGCTAAACACAAATGAAAGTGTGAGATTAGGCTTGTAAGGAATCAAAAACAGTGGTTGTGATTTTCCAGATCTCAGTTCACCAACCAGTCAACCTGTCTTTTTTGCAAGGCTTCAACAAGCAGGACAGTGCAGGATTTCTCTTTCAGTGTAGGATGAGATTTAGGTATGGTGCAGGTTACAATGTTTCCTCCTGTGTGATCCAAAAAGTCCTTCTCTCAATCTGTTTTAAGATTAAAATGTCACATTGCAAAGTCAAAGTGGATCTAAGGCTTCTAAGAACCCTCCATTGCAAATATGAGATTCAGCAGTTAAAATGGGATCAAAGAATTTGATAAGCATTATGCAATTTACCTCTAGTTAGGGCGGAGGATTTTCTGTAGCTTTCCTGTTACTTATATTCTGCACTTGAAAATGCTGCATTATTTATTGTATGCATAAAACTTGATTCTCTAAGGTTTGTGAAATGTATTCTTATTGAAAAGAAGTGGCAGCAGGTTCTGTTTCTTGGTATCACACCAACAGCAAAGTCATGAGTGCTGCTACCTCCATTGATTTCTGTCAAGGTATGTTTAAAATTTACATTTTTTTTTTCAGAGTATCATCATTCTAATAAACTGTTGGATATTTAAAATGTGAAATATGACAGGCTGATTACCTTTTTTTCTGTACAACTTTTAAAGCTAAAAATGTAGCATAAATAATACAGTATATAATTTTCAACTGGTGAAAAAACTAAACAGCAGTTACCTCAGAACATCAATTGCTGTTTACCAAGTTGTTTTGGCAAAACTGTGCTAGTGTGGTGAGACTGCTACATACATATTCAAACTGTGTGTTTATTATACCCAGTAAAATTTAAATTATTATGAGCAATTTGACATTCTAGTTGTCACAGGAAATACCATGGTTTCTGGCTTTAACAATGGATTGTATTTCTAACAAAGAGAGATCTTGCACTGTGATTATTTTCCATTGGTGTCCACTAGATACATTTTAACCTTTCTGTAACTTCCATGTTTGCCCTTGTTTCCTCCCTGTTTATGTTCTATTTTTTTATAGTCCTCTATCAATGATAGACCTTTTCAGGTCACTTTCATTTAATTTTTCTAAACATTGTCACTTTGGAAGAAACAAGGAAATATGAATGCAATATGAAAATATACTGTATAATAAGAAACCTTTGATAGGTCTCTTTATTGCTAGAATGCAGTGGCAGCCAGCTCATGGATTTTATGCTGGGTACAGTTTTCAGCTGTGCCTTGGAAAGCCCAGAGTTTCCTCAGAAATCTGCTGTTTTCAAGTTCCATATGCACTGATGGTCCTCAGGTGGGTTTAATGCAGGGAGGAGAATTGGAGGCTGTGATGGTGACCCAAGGCAGTTCCAATGATCTGAAAGAGCCTGTTTGGAAACAACTGAAGCACAGGTCTGGAAAGAGGAATGAGAGATCTTAAAAGTAAGTGAGATTAATTATGAGGCTGAAAGAAAGAGAGGTGACATTGAAAAGTGTGCTGTATTTATCCTCTTCTGTTTATCTCCCCAATGTTAATCATAGTAGTATTGTTTACATCTGCTCCTTAGTGGTTCCCTAATAACATGTATGATCTAATTAACCATTAAATATTTTATAATGGTTTACACTAGACAACTCCTTTTTCTGTACTACCAGATTGTGTTCCCTTATTTGAAGAGTTTACTGTCGTGATAGTTTTGTCTTCCTAATTGTTCCAGTCCTCTTTCCTTCTATGCTCCACAAGCTTTTTCATCTTCTTTTCTTCCTTTTTGTCCTCTGGGCCTATTGTTAGCAGCTTCTTGTTTTTCCTGTGCTAGTTACCCTCATCCTCCATCACCTGACCCTCTCATAAATCAAACTGGTCCATCAGTTACACATATTTCGTAATAATCTGACCAAATAAAGCTTTCTGTAGATATCTTCCCTTGGAGCAAAATATTGCATACTTTTGAAAGTTTTATATTAAATGTTTTGTATTTGTAGTAACGCCTGAAACTCCTAAATGCATTTGAGTTGTCAAAATGTGTGCACTATTCTCCAGAACATTACAATTTGAGAGCTCACTAATACTTAAAAACTATTTGCAGCGTAGATTTGAATCATTGTTTTCATTACATAAATTAAAAAACTGAGACACATAGTAATATAATCAATTGTTCCAGGTATCTATCAGTAAAGCAGGGAAAAAGTGTTGAAATGAATCCTGTCTGTGACACCCTAGACCGAACTGGGAAAACGCTTGTTCTGACAGGATTCTTTTTTAACCTGGAATATATTATTAAGACTTGTAAGGATAGGTACTATTTTGAAAATCTTTGAAATAATATTGAAAAATATTACTGTTTCCTTGTGGGAAAGAAACCTGAATAGAATCATTCTGACAAGTCTGCCATTGTGTTAATAACTCCCTACCTTTGCTCAATGTTTCATTATTTTCTAAAACTACT
Source organism: Grallaria varia (assembly GCA_013396735.1). NCBI lineage: Eukaryota > Metazoa > Chordata > Aves > Passeriformes > Formicariidae > Grallaria > Grallaria varia. The sequence goes on from VWZG01005214.1 coordinate 281,622, forward strand.
GAAGGAACAATCACTTAAATCACAGGAAGAAAACCAGAATTAATTTTCTCCCTTAAAAAATATTCAAAGAACATTTGAAATAGAGAGTTGGGATCCTTGTCCCAAAGATAATGACCTTTGTTCTTCTTGTGGATCTGCCTTTCAGTGGCTTTTTGTTTCTTTTCTTCCATACATTATATTCTTGAACATTATTCCTATGCCAGCTTGGCTGCCTCCCACTCAATGTGCGTTGGTAGGCGGGATGTATTATATGTCTTTCTGGAGAGCATCTCCTGCAAGCTGAAATGTGGTGAGGAGGAATAATCAGATTTCCTCAAGAAAGTCACTCTGGAGCTGGACTACAGCAGTAGCATAGGTGCACCCATGGACTCAAAAAGTATCAGAAGATTTCTGCATGTCAAATCTCTCTGTTTCCTGTCCCAGGGAAAAAAAAAAATAAAAGAAGAAGAAGAAGAAAGAATGGTACAAAAGGTCTGCAAAAAATATCTATTCCCTCTGCAAGATTTTGGTGGCTGTTCTGTTAGTGTGCCTTTCATCTTAGGAAAAGAGTATCTCGGTCACGGATGGTATAACTACAAATTAGAACTTAAAGCATACAGACCCAGTTTTCCTGTTAAGCAAATTCTGCTAAGGCCAGTAGTAGAAAATTTGGTCCCAAGAGGAAAAAAATCTCTCATGTTTGCTTTTTCAAGGAATTCTCTATCAGTGCTCTGTAACAACTGTTGCAGGAACAAAAAGCCAAGGATTGCCCTTGAAAAAAAATTTCAAGATCACTGATCCTTTTACTGTAAGGTTAAATGATCTGTTCCATTTTTATTGGATTAAAATAGCAAAGTTATGAGCAAGATCTAGTTGGCATTTTTGTTTGTTTGGGGTTTTTGGGGGGGGATTTTTTTGTTACCGTGCAATATCTTGTGCTTATAGAAGGACCCCCAGAGGGGTAACTAGCCTCCACTTGTGGAGGGCAGGATGGAAATCCCCCATGGATTTAGTGTGATATGGAGAATGATAATGAATTATTCTAGGAGCCTGACAAGTCCCAGAGTCTCATAACCCAAACACCTCAATTACCATGAATTAAAACCTAGACTGGAGTTTTTGTTAGACAAATATTCTAGTTTTTACTCTTAAAAAATCTTCCATTAGTGTACAGCTTTCAATGTGTGATATTTGATACTACAATATCGACCAGCTGCATGAATGCCTTGAATATACAGCATGCTCAATAGGGCAATACCTGGTGATAAGAATTCCTTTACTTAATGATTCTTAGTTATGAAAACATTAATAAAAATAACATTCTTTTTCAAGAATACCTGGTGGTCTGTAATTTCAACATTCCTATGAAATGAAAAATATTACTGAGAAGCATGTTGGAGTCACGGCATCAAAATATATGCTAGATTTTTTTCACTAGGTAGATTGTATAAGAGGTACAGGGAAAACTACAGGCTGGAAAGCTCCTGGTTTATTATGGGCTATGAAGCTTCTGGACTATTAATGAACAACCACTGCACTGTACTTTTGGGGAAATTAATAGTAGGGCTATTTATTTATTGGTCTTTTCATCTACTGGTTTTTGTTTGAATTGTTTTGTTGTTTTTCTTTTCCTTACTAGGATACTAAACAGAGCAAAAAGCAAATCACTGCCAACTGTATAATTATATAAGATGATATATATTTGTAAATATTTAAATAACTGTTAAAATAACCTGCCTAGATTTGTACAATCAATAGTAAAAACTGGCAAGTATGATTCCAAATGTTCTGCTTTCACAGTTAATGCAAAGATATAATGGGCTTTAATTTTAAAAGAGGATTTGCCCAAGTGTATTGTGTTTGTTTTCATGGTTTTGTATTACTTTAAAAGATATTTGAAAGGAAAAGTAGCATTTTTTTACAGATGTTCCGCAGGGGTTTAAGTAAGCATGCAAAAACATTTTTGGCCTGGTAGCTAATAATTACTCCTGGAAATCCACACATTTCATACCCCTACTCAGTGCCACCTTTCTCTTGGACCAAGACACTGACCCTGTAACTCAGCATCTGCAGCAATGGCGGTTGCATCTTTGCCAAGGTCATGTACCACCATGCTGACCTAGAAGCAAATCAATGACTAAATCACTGTTTACTAAATTTTTTTCCTGCTCCAAATGTGTGTCCATCAATGTTGCAGTGCTATGGGAATGGAAAAGCTGTGCAGAGACTGTGTCTCTTCTGTGATGCTGCCAGATTGTGACAAGCAGCCCAGAGTTGTCCCAGGCATTCTGTACATGAGGAAATAACCTAGTTTACATCTATTTTGCATGGGTTCTTTGTTAGACCTACTTATTCCCTAGGAAGAATTTGTCTTTCTTTAACCTGCTTTAGAAGTGAACTACACACAAGCACAAAAAGACAAGTGTACAGAAGCACAGGTTTGCCTTCAAATGAAACCAGTGAAAAAGAGCTGTTATACTTTATACTACCACCAAACCTCTTTTACAAATGCTTTCTGATACAAACAAGTACTTAAACTAAAGCCTTCAGGGAGCACAAATGAAACATAAACTAGTGAAGAACAACTAAATGAATCAATTTGATACTTCTTTTTAACCAACAATTTACAAAGCAGAAAAAAATACACATGAAGTGTCAGGATACTGTTTTGCTTTAAGAATGTATTGTCTACTTTGAAATTCATGTTTCACACTAGATGTAGATTGTGTTGTACAGTGAGGAAAGATGAAAATATGAGCAGAGTTATACTAAAATGGGCTGACACTGTGCTCTGCCGTTAGTTATTCCAGTTTCTGATGAATTGGGCATAATTCTACCTTTCTTGGTACTTTGCTCCTTTTTGATAAATGTCCATATGTGAGCATGGAACATGCCTAAAGCATTAATAATTACATATTGGGATATAATTTTCCTCTCTCTGTAAGTAGTCCTGCTTTCTCAGAGATGATCCTCTTGATTGTTCAGTCATCATTCCTTAGACTACACTTAAATGAGAGATGACAACGTACCTTAGAGCCACCCGCAACCTTCCACTCCCTGTTCACATTCCATTACAATGAACTCTGGCAGAGTAAGACCCTGTAGAGTAACGTTTTTACAGCCTCATTACCATCTAGTGTATTAGACCATGGCAAAAACATAGTTCAACGAAAAATATATCCTGTTACAGAGAATGATCTCTTGGCAGCAATGGTTATTTTAAAACTTTATCTAAGGCCTTTAAGCTAAGCTTCCACCATCTGTTCTGCCTTCTAATTATACATGCAAAAAAAACATAATTCACAAGTGTATCATAAAAGTTGATAATGTAATTGATTAAGTGGTACGGCTGTATGTATCTGTGTTTGGTTATTCAGTGTCTTTATTTTACTTTTAGCTCATAAATCACTCCAAATACATTGTATAGTAACTTTCTTTTTTTTTTTTGTAAACAGACAAGAGACATACTCTCTCACTTTTGAGGGGAGGCAATGAACTGATGATAATGATGGATAGAAAGAGAATACCAGAGAGGTACAAATACTGTCAAACATCAAATATGCATGGTCTGGTTCTTTGAAGGATTTGGACCAACCTGCTCTCTCACGCAACTTCAGAAGATGATGGCCTATTTGGCGACTGTTATATATTAAATAAAGAGCAGGGAAGAAATTGCTTTCTTAAAAGGCTCCTGACATTCTGCATATAACCTTTTGCTTGACATTCCCAGATGGGTGCATTGTTATGAATGGAAATCTTGGAGCTTAGTTTTGCTAAGTCATCCAGGTGCTTATATTACTTTCAACAATGCTACATTGAATTCAATTTCTATTACATGCTCAGTTTAAGTTCAGTGTGTTTAGGGCCTTAGGGAGTAAAATAATGCCTGTAAGTCAGTGCAGCTAGGAAATAAAGGAAGACCCACAAGCGGAAAGAAAAATTATTTGTAATTCGTTACCACAAATAGGAAATGTATGAGTTCATGGATTTCAAATAGTAGTAAAACCTAAATAATAGTGTAGCCTTTACAATACGTAATTTACTGAATACTTTAATATCCTCAATACTAGCAGATTTTAGTGAATCCACAGAAAACTTCAGTTGGGAACTCACATCCCAGCTTCAGGCCGTTTTAATGAAAGGTTATTTAAGCAAGATGAAGTAGAAATTTGAAGTGCCTTCTATAACGCACCAGTAAAACTACAGATTCCTTTCAGCTTCGACTGTCTGAAGACGTACTTAGTACTATCTGCACTTCCATTTCATTTTCAGTGTTTCTGCACTGACTTTTCTACAGTAATATACTTCATGTACATTTCGCTACACATGGTGTTGCCAAAGTGTGTACATAAAACACATTACATAGGAATGCATTTGTCTGGATGAAAGAAAATACTAATTATGAGATCTGTTTTGAAAGATGCTTAAAAATAAGCATAAGAACATTTCATTGTTACATTTTATTTTAACATTCTATCCATTTAGCCGTCTTTTCCTTTATGCTGTAGATTCTGTGATTCCCAGTAGGGTCTAGCTGACATCCTCCCAAAAACCTTCTCTCTATTGTTATCTTTGTCTCCTGATTTAAGCAAATAAGAAGAGAGTTCTTTGTGACATTAATGGATATTTTATCCAGATCATTACTTCAATAGTTTGGCCTCAATTTCTTCCAAGGACTATAGTACACACCCCAGTCATGTCTTGTCTGTTGCTCTTTCTTTAGTGTCTTCCCTCATTCTGACAGGTAATTTACATGCCTGCCACAGCTTCCGTACATTTGATTCAACTGGATGCGAATGGACTGAAAGATGGAATGCAGTGGAACAAAATCATCTGTGGCATGGTTGAGTACCTCAACAAACATTTTAAAATATTTGTATTGATTTCACAAGTATTTTAGAAGTATTAACAATGCAGTCCAGACACTACTGTGATTTTGCCAGAAAATAATATGTGGTTATTTTCTTAAGAAATATTTCATCTTAAAATGCATGGACATATGCAGTCTCATTTCCTTCACGGGGTTGAGCTAGAACATATACAAGGAGTATGGAGGTCCAAACACAGACTGTAAATGGTAAGATTAAAGCCTTAGGATGGAGCCAAAGCCACCCTAATCAGTGGAACTTCTTATCCTAACTTACTGTGAACTGCTAATTTTCCCCTGAATTATTTGTTCTGAAACCATATTCCTTTGTTCAACCAACCTGTTGCTTACAAATGTAACTTTTGCAAGTAGCCACTCCTCTGCCGTTGGCACATTTTCACATAATCAGCTTCACAAAAGAAACTACTGAAACCAGAAAAATAACTAATTATACTGACTTCAGAGCAGGTTGCTGGTTTGGGGGTTCATTAAAGTAGCTCAAATGGTTATACCATTTAAAGTGTTCATAGTCTTCTAGAAGTCATCAACAAGTGAGAAGTCTTCTAGGAAAAAAAAAAAGAAAAAAGAAATTATTCCAAATGCAAATACCTCCAGTCTACAGCTGTATTAGGTCCTAATTTTATCTTCTTTTTCCAGCTTTCCAAACCACTATTCTCCTTTCATATGTTCTGTACACTGCTGCTCTACTGTGCTTCTCTCCATTTTTAAAATATTTATTTATATAGGATTTGCATTACTTTTTATTGTCTTTTTGTTAATTTGGTTTTTGAACTTTAGTGGAGTGTAATTCTTATACTAGAATCAGAGTTTAACTTTCAAAATCACTTTTTCCTCTTAAGTTTGAAACTACAAAAAGTACAAAAAAATATCCTTATTATACTTAATCTTTAAAAACTCAGGAGAGTCAGAAAGGAAATCTCCAAGGGTTTGATACTTTTAAAAAGAGATTAATTCCCTCTCTAAAGCAATGATTTAATATGGCAGATCTTTTGAGTTTTTCTGTAACTGGGGATCAGTCTTTTTTTTACTTTCCAGTAATGAACAACCACAGAGACACTGACTCAGCTTGACAGTGTTTATAGTAGATGTTATTTAAGCTATAATATAAATGAGTTTGAGATGTGAAGTGAGCTGCAGGAAGAGTCTAAGAGGCTTTCTGATCCACAATGAGAAATTTTCCACAAGATAATTGTATGTCATCTGCAGAGCAGAGCTCTTTTGGCCAGCTACCCAAATTCATTCCATCACACGCTGAAGTTTAACTAAACTTTGCAGAATGATGGATTATAAAGCCAAAAGTGGCTATTGGGATCACTCCTGCTGACCTTCCGCATGGACTGGAGACTTTTCCTCAATAATCACTATTCCAAGAGCAGAAGTCTTTTCAGCCAGGGATCCACTGTTGCCGGAAAACTCTGGCGGTGACTCGTACCCTTAGCACCTTCGACCCAGGGTTCATTCCCTACCCTCTTCAAATCCCTTCCTTACCTGGAGCTTCCCAGCAGCCCAAAGCGGCCCCAGAGTTTATTCCGCCCGCAGGGTGAGGGCAGAGCCCTGCTGCAGGCCCTGCGGCCGTGCCCTGCCGAGGCTGGCGGCGTGGCCGGGCCTGCAGAGGCCGTGCAGGCGCCATGGCAAAGGCAGGCCCTGCTGGCTGAGGGTGAGGGGGCCAGCCCTGGCCCCTGCTGTTCGGCACCGTGAAGAAATGGCTCCTGCGCTCCGGTGGCTCCCTCATGGTCTGCTGTCACACACACCCGCGCGCCAGGACTGGAGCAGTCTATGCAGAAGGTACTGTTTTTTACTTTTTTTCTCCCCTCATGCCCTTAGAAACAAGGATTTTAGTGTTGTCCTTCGTGCCCTGCAGTGCGAGGGCAGAGCTGGCACCTCCGCTGCGTTCACAGTGCGGGTGGAGGTGACATGGCCGTGACTGAATCCCTGTCAGGGCCTGGCCTGGCTGTGGCTCTTGTTTGGAGACAGCTGCTGTCTCAGTGCCCCCAGCACAACTGTGCCCGTGTGGGAGCAAATGAAACGGGTCTCCTCTTAAACAGGGTCCCCCACTTGGCCCCTAGTGTGCTATGTAAGGATGGATGGAATGCAGGTGGTTGGCCATTGTAGCCGTATTTTTGCATTTCTGAGTGGCCTTTAATTAGCCAGCAACTTACTCAAGTGTGTCCCCAAAAGGGGAATATAAGTCTATTTCGTGAGTGAGATTGTCAGCTAAATTTAAATGCATACCTAAGGCACGCAGTGGTAGAAAGGGCTGCCATACAATCCCCTGACTGCTGACGGTCACACATGCCACAGGCATCACTAGGAAGTGCGGACCCACTGTTAACACACAGCTATAGCTTCCCATGGCAACCCATGCAGAAATGTGGAAATCAAATAGTGTGCACTCCAGGTGGTGTAATAAAGCACACTGAGGGCTCCCTTTCTGGCTCTCAAAACTTAAAATTGAGATTGTGTTATCCATACCATGATTCTGCCTTTGGAAGTAATCACATTCATAATTAACTCTAAAGGGATTTATTTTTAGGCAGAAATAATCTGTAAAAACTGAATGAACTGATCTTAAAAAAAGAGAATGAAAAAAAGCTCTCAGTTAAAATGAATGAACAGTTGGCTTTGGTTGGTTGTTTTGCATTTGTGGTTTTTTACAGAAAAAGTGAGTAATAGCATAGAGTTATTTATTTTACATGCTTGTACTTATCTGTACTTTCAGATGTTTTGACATTGACTTCAAATGGCCATGGTTACAAAACCTGTGTCTATACTTGAGCCTGATTAGCATTTATACTCTGCAGCTGATGATGAGAAAACTCAGCTGTAGCTTAAATTTCCATGAGGGTCATGATGACCACTTTCTCAGTTTGATAATATATGAATAACCTTCTTAGACTAATACTAATTAACTTTGTACAGTTTCTGCTGTAAATTATTTTCTGAGCCACTTAGGATTGCTCTCAGCCAATTGCATACATGGCAAAAGGTTAATTGTTTGTGAAAGACAAAGAAAAGGGCACCTCTGTGACTCCCAGTAGAAATTAAGAAAATAATGAAGTCTTTCTGTGGGAATTCATCTATTTCACATGTGATGTACGAACTGCAAAACTTGCAGAATATTTGAATATATATTTTCAAGAGAAGTGTTTGACAGAGGGTACATTTATATAAAATAATGTCATGGACTTCTGCTTTGTTCAGAAACCTGGATAGCAGCCAATGTGATAATTCAAATTTGTAAGTTTTGAGAAGAATTATATTGTGGATACATACAAAATATTGGTATTTCCTATACTGATCAAGGCATGCTGGGTTGTTCAAATTTGCCTACAGAGAGCAGGAAATTGTACTTACATACATGGCAACCACTATCAGACAAATAGACAAACAATATAGGAACTGCATGTGATGCCACAAAATGACGTAGTTTGTTAGAATTTACTTAGATCTGATTTATAATGCAGACTTTATAGAGTCATCTTCATTTACTTTTAAGTAATTTATAATACATTGCCTCTTCTGTTTCTTTGTGACTTCCTTTATAAAGAAATTAATTTACAGAGTTATTGGGTAAAGAACTCTCAAAACAAAATAAAAATTATTTCAAAAATTGTGTAAAAGCCCTTTTCAAGTTAGAGAGATAATTGGGACCTTTTCAGGAGCTTATTTCTTCATCCTTCAACCAGGTTACTTTTCTTCTGCTGAGTAACATCTTTCCTTCTCCTTCATGCTACTGTTTGGGTTTACACTTCCTCTGTTCGGGTGTCTATAGCTAATTGTGTAAACAGAGCTGAAATCAGTCCACTTTGATGAGTCTTTTATATGTAAAGAGTTCATGTGTGAGGGAAAAGGCAGGTTTTTGCAATCCAGAATTTGAGAAAATTGTGCAGTTTTGTTACTTGTGTGTATTTACACATACTCTTCTGTAAAAATAATTGTCTAAAATTGATGGGGTAAGGAAGTAAAATAAAAAGCTAGAAATCTAGCATGTGGGAAACCTGATGGTGGGAGTAAGGTAGAAGCAAAAATATATGCTTTTGGTGGTAAGAGTTATTCTGATGATTTCACTTTGCATAGCTGAAGTGATTGACAGAGGCCAGAATAAGGAGACAGGAAAAGACCATTATCCAGGACTACCCATGTGTTGAGATAAATTAGTTTGATATACCACTGAGTGCTCCCTGAAGAGCTGACACTGCTCTGTTCTCATCAAGGTGGCCCTGGAGAGGAGTGGAAGGCAAGTGGGAACAGTGACAAACTGCAGCTATTTGGCTAAAAGGGAAGCTCCATTGGAAGCTTCCAGACATAACAGAGCTGTGATCACTTCAGACGGGTAAGGAGATGAACTTTCCAATTACAGCTCTGAGTGACTTTTGTTCAGTGCCTCTACCATATAGGAAGCCTCACATCAGCTCACTCGGTCACTCCTATGGAGTTGCCTAAAATGTTCTTCTATCTTCAAGAAATCAAAAAAATATTTGAGGAGAGAGTTCTGTAGATGTCCCTTCAGAAATTCAACAGAGGTTTCAACAAAGCTTTATGGTCTAATTGGTCAAGTTCTTTAGTTACTTTCTCTCAACTACTATAAATGTGATATTAAAATACTATTAGAATTAAAATTTACAAACAAAACACCGTATTTGCATGTATTATAAAGTTGGTTATTAGCTTGAAGAAAATGAGATAGTCAAGTTTTGCACAAAGCACATTCATTTAACTGATAGTTTATTAACTTCTGGAAATATTAGAAAATATTTTTTTGTAAATGTTTAGTCCAACTGTCTGTCATGTTTGGAGGTTGTTGGATTTTACAGAGGGTGGATGAATTAGTGAATATGTGCATTGTTACAACTTGAATGTTCTGATATTAATAAAAATTGCTACTTCATAGAGAAAGAGAAATCCATTGTTGTTGTAAAGAGAATATTTAATATGGCATACACACTATATTTTTCCTTTCAAGAGCATCTAAGAGAGACTTGTTGCTTTTTGGAAGTTGTATCGCATGACTTATGCATGCATGCTTCTGAAATGCTTGGGCAATAATAGATATTACAATGTATTTATCTGTGCCTTTAATTATTCAACCATAATGTTTGATTCATAAACAGAAATTTTATTCTAAATATAAAAGGATACAAAAATTATATCAACAGGTACTCTAGATATTTAGAAATACTATATGTGAAAAGTAGTTTAAAATAATCTTCTTTGCAGTTAGAAGTATGGCTAGAAATTGGTTTGTGGTACAGTGGAGAATACTCTGTTTCTCAAGACATGATGAATTCTATATCCTTGGTAAATAATTCATATTATAAACCTGTAAATACTTCTACCATTGGCTGAAACAAATGGCAGAATTGCTAATCATCTGTTTAATTAGACATAATTTTTTGCAGAAATTTGCAGATATAAAATCTACATTTTCCAAAACTTCTAAACCTTCTCACTAGAAATGGCAAATATGATGGCAGAAATCACTTGTACTTGGACAGATGCATCTGAATTTACTTATTAATAGCATTTTTGGTATTCTTCCTGTAATACCAGAGATAGCAGAGTGTTACTGACTTCATTAGTTTCAAAACAGTGCAATTTGCTTCTGAGCATGCTGAGAAAATCACAGCTTTGATAATGAAAGCTGGAAAGACAAATGCTGCAATTTTCACATACAGTTATGGTTTGTATGTGGCTAGAGATTTTCACACATTACAGTTTTTATGGTGTTTCACATGTGCCTCTGACGTATTTTTCTTAGTGTTCTATATTTTAATCTTAACATCAGCAGGATAATGCTTAACAGTCGTGTTTGTGTGCCTCAGCACATAAGAACATAGCTACTCATTCCATAGTCTGCATATAATTGATTATTCTTTATATATATTGTATATTGTTCTGTACAACAGTACATTAAATTGCATTTTGTTCCTGGCTATTTTCTTTATAGTCCCATGGCTCTTCTAAAAAAAGTTAAAACAGTAAGGTTGGCAATGTAGGTACTATATAATACTTCATGATCCCACATTGGCTTCCTATCAGATGGGGCAAGGCAGATTGGAGTTCAGAACCACATTTGAGCATCTTAACTGCTTGGGAACCTCTTGCTTTCATGAGGTTTTGTTTCTAATGGCAGAAATCAGTTGTCATCCTATTTTAGGCTATGCTCAAAATATAGCTGAATGACAGATTCTTGTATAGAACAAATGGTAAGTGTAAGTTTTGATCTGAAGAACTAAATTCTTACATGCCTCCGCCTTTATGATCTCTGCAATTCACAATGCATTTCTCTGACCTACACTTTTTCTTTTTTAAAAAATTTATCTGTTTCTACAGACTGCTATGAAGCAAGCAGGCAAGAACTGTTCTGACATATGCTCTAGGGCCTTTGCTACATTGATGTGTTTGGGAAACTGCTTATGTACTGTAAGACTGGGTTATTAGTTGATTGGTCACACCTAGAGAGGCCTAATGAGCAGGGTCTCTGTAACATATCTACAGGAGAAAGTTCATAGCATTAAATAGACCTAGAAAATTCAAAAGGCCAGGGATAATAGACTATATGTACTTGGGTAAAGAGGCTGAGAAAAAAATGAAGTGTTAGCCAAAGCCCATCCCTTTCTGGCTGACCAAAGGCAGGAAAAAAGTATTTAAAACAGTTTTTAAACATTTTGCTTCTTGGTCCAGTCTACGTCTTTGTTTCTTGGTAGCCAGTTACCCCTACCACTGCCATCTCTAGTTTGTTTTTTTAACTACTGAAGTAAGCAATCAATAGTGTAAGTCTGTAATGTATATAAATACGCTTAACTTCTTAAAACAACTTTCAAAGACATATATTTAGAATTTAGATGTAAGATATATTTATATTTTTGTTCATGTACTCAATGATCCCTTTTATCTGTATCATTCAGTGAAAGCAGTTATTACAATGAAATCCATTATGGATAGGAAACTTTATTCTTACATGTGGCTTAAATTTGATTGGCCATTCCTTGTTGCCTCTGAAACAGTAGCAAAATGGATGTTCAGTTTTGTTATGGTGGTTTTGTGTTGATTTTTTTAAAAAAATAATTAATAATATATTCAACTGACAATGTCAAGTATGATTTGTAAACAAAGAATTATTCTTGCTGTCTCTTTTCTAATTTTTCACATAAAGGCAAACAATTTACACAGACCACTGAAGAAACATTTGGTTCACCCAAGCTGGGATCAGAATCTACTGGTGTGTGGCATGGTTTAACAAAAGAATTCAGGAACATGAGCAATTGGGAGATTTTATTTTCAAGTTATTTGAAGCAATCTTCTTTGTGCACTTTGTCTGAATCATTTTATGCTGGAGAGCATATTTTCCCTGTATAAAAGTAGGAACTGCTTATCTCAGTGGTGAGCAAAGTCTGTGCCTCAAATACAAATGAGTAAACTGACTTCTGAAGAATGCTTCCCTGTGCTTGTAGGGAAGCTGAGCTCTTGGAGGAATACTGTCAGTCAGTCAAGGCTTGTGAAGGATGGTGTTCTAAAATATTTTTTTCCTTCATTTACAGTGCAGATGGTACAAGCATTTATTCTAAACAGAATGTATTGTAGGAATAGTCCAGACAGACTGTGATCAAGAGACCACAAATGAAAATAATTTTGTTTTGAAAACTTTTTATCTGATTACAGGGATAATGACTTGAAAATCAACCTGGCAATTTTGCATGATTAGAAAATTATGTTCATGTTGATTTCTCATCATGTTTCCAAATAGAAACAGATTTCTGCCACATATTACATATCATTTATCTCATAGATGATTCTGCATCTGATTTTCAATCAATAGCTCCAGCTACTCCACACATGGACCTGTTCTATTGTTTTGATGGGCAAAGACACACAAAAATCACATATTAGTCACTTTTTCACATCACTGAGTCTATATGAAGAGCTTAGGAAAACAAACCAGAGAATAATATTTACTTTTTAAAGGTTTTGGATTACATCAAGTCTGACACTTATGTAAAAGTAGACCCTTAGAGAGGACCTTCATGTTGCAATGAATACTCGTATTTATCTGACCCAACCAAATGACTATCTAATTAAAAATCCCTCATTTCCAAATTGTCCAAGCGCATTTAAAGTTACAGGGCTGCTTCTGGTTCTAGACACTTTTACTGGAAGGAAATAGGTTTAGGCAGTGCAGTTGATCTATTTTGATATCTTTGGATCACTTTCTCACAGAACACTGTCATGATATCTAGATAATACACAAACTTTAATGTGGTATGTTATAAATAAACTTTCCTTTTTTTTATATTCTACAGCTGCCATTTGTTGTCTACTTTGTGCTGTTCTCAACATATTTGATTAAAACATTATAGTATGGAGTAGATGAGGTTTGTGGGTACCTAAGCCTGTTCAGTGAGTGAATTTTAGTCAAGGACTTGTCTCTGTAAAACTTTTGCCATCTGGGTCTGAAGATGTCAAGTCAGTACAGGATTTTGCCTTTTCCCCTGCTCTATAAGCTGTGCATACCGACAAGTCTGTGCTTTCCATTGAAAATAAGAATGAAACCACAAATGAGAATTCGCATTTTATAATAAAGCTGACTCAAGTTATAGAAACATAATGAGTCTGAAATTTGCTCTTTTTTCACTCGATTTTTAGCTAGTGCTTCAGTCAGTATCCATCTGAAAATTTCCTTGCATTGTAGAAATCACTGAAACGATTTCACTTGAGATGTTTTAACAGTGGCGACAGAACACCAGCAGAATGCTTCAAAAGTTTGTGCTTGAACCAGCGCTCTTCAAAAGTGTTCACAAGTTGATTTATGAAAAGGCATGAACAGTGAGGTGAAAATGTTTTGATGGCTTTATTGGTTTACTGATTATTAGGGGTATTAAAGAAAAAGGTGAACTATTAAGCAGTTTCAGAAGCATAGAGCAAGGCAAGACTGAAGAGTAAAATGATGAAAACCAATACAGATAAATGCAAAATCATGCAATAAAGTGAAAAGTCCTAATATCACGTTGAAAATAATGGGCTCTGATCTGGCCATTGCTACACAGGAGTGAGAACTGAGGATGAAGATAGGTCCATGAGTATGTCAGGTCAATATGGACAAAAAAGTGTTATGAGTTAAATGGAGAGAAGTAGGGAACAAAGCAAAGAAGATAAAACATGAATGCAGAGTCTAGCATTTTTGCCTCATTAGCTGGGGGACTGTTCTGCTCCTATTTCAAAAACAATGTAGCTGAGCTGGAAAAGGTTCTGACAGAGACAGGCAGAATGATGAAAAAGATTGAATGGCTTCCACACAAGAAAACATAGAGAAGTTAGAAAAGGGTACATTTAGAAATGTGGAACTGGGAAGTCTCTACTCACTTTCCCTTTTGATAGTTCTCCACAGTATGAAGTGAACGTGTTTCCTATGGTGCTGATCAGTAATATCACAAGAGGTTATCAGAACTTCCTCAGCAGTACTATTTCTCTCACTGTTGTATTTCATTGTTAGGTGTGCACAACCTGACAGCATTTGAGGAAGGATACCATTCATTCTTGTTCTTATTTGGTTAAGTCTGTACACTTAATCGTTTTACTGTCATTGCCTGTTTCTGCTGCTTGTATTTTAGCTCATTGTCTTACTTTGCTCTGTAGAGATGAAAGAAAAAACCTCTTAGAAGAGGATCTGGGACTGATGGAGTTGGCAACCACTCCTAACACTTCTTAAGAAGAGGTAGCATTGTGGAACTGAAGGATGTACGAGTAGTGTACAAAACCCCTGTAAATTAGGATGAAATTTGGGTTCAAGCAAATAGCATTTATCAAATCAAGATAGAGGAGAATTCAGGGGAATATAAACAATAAACAGACACATTCAAGTTATTTTTTGGCGCTGAATTTTCCCTTGTACTGAATTCTCCTGCTTCTGTGTTCTTTGTGCCCATATATTTGTTGATTGCCAGTGTTTTACACTGCCCATTTTGGCAACTGCCCAAACTCATCTTTTAAATGAATCAGTAACTCATGTCCTTCTCTTGCTTCAGTTATGTTTGTGTCCAAAGCTTGTTATTCTCATCTTCTTGATCTTGCTCTCCTGATAGAAGGAAACTATACAGTGTTTTTTACGAGTGCATAAATCTATGATGTTCCAGCCTCTGACTAAACACTGGTGTTTGTTTGCTGCTTAGGGTCATTTTGTCTCCAGTTTTGTCATAATGCCATAGAAGCCAGAAGGACTCATTCAATAATTTAGTGCAGTATAGCACAAACCCATTTAATTTTATCCAATTATTCTTATTTTAAACATCATAACTTGTATTAATTTATTTCTGTATTTTGAAAACTTAATTTTTCTGTGCCCATGCTTGAAAAATGCATTAAAAGCAGGAGTGATATTGGATCTGAATTACACATCACCAAGAATGAGGCTGCCATTTTAGCATTTGTCTGTTAATTCCAGTAATTCAAAATCCATTTGATTTCATAGATGCTGACAAAAGATTGTAGGCAATAGATGCCATATATAGTAATGGGAAAAAATTTAACACTAAAATTAAGTTGTAAAGCACTGGGCTGACTTTCAGATAGCACTGAAACCGTCTTTAGGAAACTATGATTACAGCATTATTAGTCATTCACATTATCTAGTACTTCTCCATCATCTAATCATAGTTCATCAAGGACAACAAAGATGGTGAAGGGTTCAGAACACAAGCCTTATGAGGAGTGACTGAAGGAGCTGGATGTGTTGCCTGGTGAAAAGGAGGCTCAGGAGAGACCTTTTTTCTCTCTACAGCTACCCGCAAGGAGGTTGTAAGGAGCGGGGAATCAGCCTCTTTATTTTGTTCCACCAACTTCTTTTAGAAAAGTTTTTGAATGGTACTAAGGAAATGGAACAACTTGTTAGTACCTTTAAATTAGCTATGTAGGACTCTGTGTTTCTACTGAAAAAAAAAAGCAAAAGCAAACAAAACCCAAAAAGATGGAGGGGGGTGGGGTGGGACTAATTGTAAGTGGCTTAAAAGGATTCCTAGGTTTAAATTCACAAGATGATTCCATTTGGAAAAATTACGTCTCTTCTTCCTTGATGTTTTTCACATCTTGAAAATAATTATATAGCTTTAGGCTGCCTGTGTTGAATTGAGACTGAAGTGAAAAGCCATGTATTCTTTTTCTGTCTTCTGAAAAATTATAATTTTCCCGTTGTTACAATCAATCTTCTTTCAGAGATATAATGACATGTTTTCATCTTATCTATCCTTAAAACATTAAATCTTTTATATAAATTGGTTGACAATTTTTGAAGGATAACCTTTTCAATATCATAAAATAAATGGAAGTAGTGAAGGATTTAGATTCAAAATGCTTTACCAGTGCACTAATAATTTGATGAGCACTGCTATCATTTTTCTAAAATGGCATTATATTAAATCTTATTCACCCAGCAAATTCTTTTGAGGAGTCTCACCTTTAGAAGCTGATGACACAAACCAGCTTGAAAATGTGATTGTGGTATTTGAAATGCCCTGTCACTACAGTCAATTATTTATGATGAGTGAAGAACATTTTGTGTTTGTTTACAAGATTCGTTACCTTAGTATTATTATTATTTTAAAGCTGGTCTTACAAGGACATATATAGTTCCCTGTCCAGAGTAAGATCTTGTCTCTGGTACCTTGGCACATTTTTCTCTAGGCGTTCATGTCAGTAGCACACAACCATGATGCGAAAGGAAATTGCTTCCAACGCCTCTAAAATTGCTTGCTTGGCTTGAATTAATCTTAATCGAATTTCTGTCTGAGATGTTTAAAAACTTACAGAATCTCAACCTTTGAGCACAGCTTTGCTAATTTGATTCTACATTCCAAAGTGACAAGAAATTTTGAGACCTGCAGGGCTGCTGTTGCTGATAACATTTCTATGTGGGTGGCATGAACCACACTGTTCATTAATGTGACAAACCTTTATAATGAATGTCCTCAAATAATAGTGAGGAAAACAATGAACTTGTATCCCTATTTAACTGTGTTGTCCTCTTGGCCTAAAGCACCAATTGAACATTCAACCTTGAGAAACAAAAAGTAGTAAAAATACAGTTTAGGTATTTTCAGATATTTAAATTGGGAAGGAAGCCAAATTATTAACCTTATAAATGTGATTTTTTTTAAATCCAAAACCTAGAACATTACCTCGATAGAGAAAAATCAGAAAAGGCAAAGAGTTAGCCAAAACTTCCTAAAGATCACTTGCCTACATCATTAGAGTAGGTCTACAGTACAGCAATTCTAGACTTTCACATCCCACTGGTCACAGTGGGACTGCTACCTTTAAACTTATTTGAAATAGAAAGGACTAGTCAGGTGATCACACTGCCTGCATTAGAATGTTAATTTCAACTTTCCAGATTGCTCTGAATGACAGAATGTGGTGGATAGCTCCAGTACCAGAGCGTGAAATGAATCTTCCATTAGAATCTTCAGTGCTGGTTGCCTTTTGCTCAGTTGTAGTTGTGGGCTACAGGCTGGTCTACTCTCTTCTCTGAAGGGAGCGGAGTACCATTCTTAGAACTGTCATCTTGTGATGCATGTAGTAGCACTTTGATCTGAGTGACTGACTGTTCAGGAGCAGGAGGTGAGAGACCCCTCCTTGCAAAATTATGAGCTGTGAACCAGCTGGAGCTGTTTGGTTCTTTGGCTGCATGTGCTTCTTGAATATCAGCTGTTGCTGCCTCCATCAAGGCAACGATGCTGCCTGAGCATCATCTGGGCCGATGGCAGGACACTTCTGCTTCAGCTGTAATGAGATATGCCATCCGTGTTCATTCAGTAGTTGTGTTTTATTGCATCTTCTACTTACGTGCCTTTTGCAACCGGACTTGCCTATCTCGCATCGGCCTCTTTAGTCATCAGCACGCTTGCAGCAAGCGTGGGTAGAGCCCTTCCCAAATCTTCGTTCGCGAAGCCAAGCCATGATGATGATGACTTACGTTATACACCCTGCAGCTCCTGTACCATGGACTGGGGAGTGAAAAGAGTGAAATTTATTACTTCTTTCTTCTCTACACAGGTAATTAGGAGCTGTGATGAGATGTGAGAACTGCTTCCAAGTTATTTTGAAAAAAATATTTGCATCATTGAAAATTTAAATAGTATTTGCTATAATTTAAATAGGGGGGAAATTACGTCTTTAAACCTATTAGTAATCTCTTTAACATTGGAATCTTTGTAAGCAGAAAGAGAATATAATACATCAAAAACCTGTTTGGATTGTATGTTGCTGAGGAAGCAGTGCAGTAAAATTCAGCCCAGTTATTGGCTCTCTACCCTTGGATACACAAATTTATAAATGAAGAGACGTGTACAAATCCTGTGTGAATGACAGTGACTATCGAAGATGGACCCTGAGGGATGCCTGTCTTTGTTTCTGGGTAAAGAGGCATTCAGATTAAGTAGAAAGCTACAGTTGGGCAATCCAAGCATTCCAAAGAATAATTCATCCCACCTATTTTTCAGATGAAATGCATCTAGAGGTATCTTACACTGAATATAAAGGGAGTCCAGTGGTTAACTTCCCCCAGATGCCTCTTTCATACAGCTCACTGTAAACGTGTTACTGATGTACAGCTAAGAAGAACTGCACAATTACTCTGTCACGATTACCATACCTGTGTAGGACCTTAAGGGTCAGGAAATACAACTGACAGTCTAATGTTAATGGACAAACCATTAGTGTAATTTGGGTGAAATATTTTACATTCAAGGACCCTTTTTCCTTTAATTCCTGGTTGCAAATTTGTTCTTCTCAGATTATTACCAAAAGTACTGTTTCCATAGCAGCAAATTTCTGCTTTTGAACAAAACAAAGGACAGTGTAATGTATACAAAATAAGCAAAAACATTTTGGTGGGCAGAAGGTAAGAAAAAGTACTTACAGAAAGTACATTTTTAGATGAAATTACATTGTGTCATTTACCTTCTGTCAAATGCAATTATAACAGTGTTGAAGGGTGTGTTTTCTACCAGAATAGAGCAAGTACTGACACAAGACAACCTTGACTTCTTGCACAGAAGTCAGCGTACAAGACACAGCTCATTTAAATCTCCTGAAAAGAATATTTAGCACAGATTATAAGTGAAATAAATGTTAAAATTAAACTACTATTTTATCCCATGGCTAGCTGGTGTTAGTATGACTGTTCACCTTTGCTATGCTCTCATTTCATACCAGCTGTCTCTTGCACTAGATGACAGATACAGAGCCATATACATTTGACAAGTGTTATGGAAAGGACACGGGGAAATGGAAGATATATTTTGATCTGGAAGAACAAATCTGTTTTAAATCCCTTGAGTTTTATGGGAAAAATGAGTTTTTTAAAAATTACTATTCTAATAAAGGTGAAAGGTGGGAAATGGAAAATGGAATATGCTGTGGAAAGAGAGGAGTCACTGATAACACTTGAAATTCCAGTTATAGACAGTCACTCTACCTATTACTGCAGACAACTGTCAGTCTGATATGACCTGTCCTGCGCTTATTTGCCACTTTCCATATGTTGCAGTGATCCTCAATATCGTAAAATTACACTAGCCAAGAACAACACTAAAATAAATCCTTCAAATAACTTATATCCTGTCCTCAAAATTCATAAGACATTTAAAACATTTTGTTCTTTTGCACTGGTTGCTGTTACCTGTTAGCTCATGTGGTGATGTTGATTTGAAGCGTTTACCTCTGAGCTGATTTCATTAGTCATACTTTAATTGGATTCTTGGTTATACCACCCTGTAGGACACCCTGTGTTATGCAGATGCTACTAAATCAATGGACAATCATCATGGTCTGTAAGTTCAGGCCTGTGTCTTCTTCTGACAACTGACCTTTCATTGGATCATCACCACTTGCTTTTCCAAGTCTGTCTTCCGCAGACTGCTTGATATTGTATGTTCAAGACTAGCTCTTTAAAATTCCTCTTTTCCTAATTTCATAGTCTACTTCCTACCATGTAATGCTTTGGCAATCATTTTTCTATTGTTAAAGGACATTGCCCAGTTTATTTCCATGGGTCAAAAGAATTTCTTTTGGTTAAAAATAATGAATATATGCCATTTTCCGGAGGCTTGTGCATATAAGTGTTCTTTAATGAGTAGCATGATGATTTCATTATCTGCATGTTTAATTTTAGGTTGTCTTCAAGACACAGAGATGCTACCTCAGATACCTGGTTGGTGGTTTTTTGTTTATGTGTGTAAATATTCTTCTAGAAAAAATGTTCACTGTAGTGAACCGCAAGCTCTATCTAGACATCTGGATCTTCCTTTTTGAGAATCTTCATTCTCCCAGAAATAAAGATTTCTCAAACTTTTATTAATTTAACCCCTTGACCCTAAATTTTCATATGTTCCAGAGATGACTTTCCGCAAGTTGGTGCTTCAGAAACTCTGCCAGCATTTTGTGTTAAAGATCTAGCAAATAATAAAGCTAACAATTGGTAAGGGGTCTTTTGACTGGATTTGATAGATTTTGTAAAACAAAAGGTGTCAGTTGTCTACAGTAGTGTTTTTGAAAAAATGTATTATTTCAGTCACTACGAGTTCAGGGGTCTGGGTTTTTGTTTATTTGTTTTGTTTGGTTTGAATTGTTTTGCTTGGCTTCTTGTTGTTTAGTTTTTCTGATGTTGGGGGCTTTTTTATGAAGTGATGCTCTGGTTTGGAGAGCTGATTTTTTCACTGGCTAGAATGGCAGGAGAATTAAGGTTTCCTAAACAAACGTATCAGTATCTTTTTAGGTATTCTCCTACCATTGGTGATGGTAATTCTACCTCTCAGTGATGTTCTTTTTCAGTTGTAAACAAACACATAGCTTCTCACTTCTCAGCCCGGAGTTTGAGTCATTAATGTAGAGGAACTGAGAGGTGTGGATGAATGCCACAGCTCAGGAACGCTTCACAGTCTGCTTCGGCTTTTCTATCACTTATGGTGGTGCTTTTATGAAATGGCAATAGTCTTATGATTTTTTTCAGACACAACAAACTTTCTATCTTGTGAAAATTTTTCTGCTACTCAGCAGGCATTTTTGCAACTTGTCTCCAGCTGAAGCAAACATATTTAGGTACATTTGTGCAGTTCCATAAATTGCCTTCTCTCCATCATGTGATTTAGTTAATACCATTTATTTTTCCTCCTCTACTGATTAGAATTTATTTAGAAAAAGAAAGAGAGAAATTAGGTAATTAAATATGTGTAAATTTAACAACATCAAAAAAATCTTTGTCTTAGGAGGGTTATTTTTTTCCTGAAGCATGTGTGAAAAGTAAGTAAATGGAAACAGCAGCTTTTCCTGCAGTAGTTTTTAGATAACTATATGGGTAACAGTTCTACTTAGGTAATGAAACCTCTCATTTTCTCTACCAGTGCCAAGTGGAAATCAAAATGACTAAATGACACTTAAATTCAGTTCAACAAAAGAGAAATATAAGAACTAAATAACGGGTGAATGGTCAATAACCTAAAATGCAAATGGATAATACACTATGTACTTTTCTAAAGGAACTGCAGTCATTTTTTTGAACAGCTAATAACTTCTTTTTTTTCTTGTAAACTGCAAGAAATAAGACCACTCAACACAGCTCTCCTAGTGTACTTCCTGAGGGCAATTAGAAATACTCAAGACTAAACTTGAATTAAATTTCAAATTTATTGAAATGGCACAAGAATATCTAACTATAAATTTATTTTGACCTCCTCCTGGTTGATTATAATAAAGCAGGCTTTCAGTTAGTTGGCTGAAATTGAACAGCAGTAAGAGAATGGGAGAAAAGTTAGGTTGTGAGGAGGAATTCTGTGGTCATTCTTAGTGTTTCACATTGCCCAGTTATTCGCATTGATTTGATTTCTTCTGTGTATACTGTTTAGGGCTAGGACATCTTCAGCTACTTAAAACGTTGGTGCCAGACAATACATATCAAAAGGTATTTTGAGCATAATTATCATTTGTATGTCTAGTGCCATTTAAGAGTTTTTAAAATATTTGCAGAATTTTATTATTCTAAGCTAAAAATATTTGCTCTGAAATGACTTTAAATTAGTTATGTAAGTTACCAAAATCACAATAGAAATTTACTAAATAAAGCCAGTATTATTAGGAGTTCAAATGACGTATTTCTCACCTGGCAGATGTGTGAATTATATTCTGAAGCTATTTTATATCTTCTGAAATAATGGAGAGTTTATCTTCTTCGTGTTAGCATAATCTTTTATTATTTCTGAAAACCTGAATCCTGTGTAGCTCTAACAACCTTGATGTCTGTAAGGTGGAGAATATAATGCCTCTCTCTTGTGATTTTCCGCTTTACATTGCTGCAAAGCCTGATATTATTGGTTTCCAGTTCAGAGCCAACACCTGCAGAAGTGGCTGAATGTCTGTGAGGTTATTTCAGTTCACAGGCCTCTTAAATCAGCTATTCAGTAGCATATTCAGGAGCAAAAAAACATATTTAAAGACGTAGCTAATGACTTTATATCCAAGTGCCTAAGTCTTACTAGTCTGGGAATTGATAAAGCAGTATTTTTTGAAAACATCAGCCTATGTTCATAAAGGTGTATGTCAGTAACTACATATTAAAAGCTCCTACATTTTAAGAGGCATAAATAAGTAAAATAGTCTTAAATATGCCTAATTTCAAACTATACAGGAAATAATCTATAAATGGGAAAATTTGGGGGTGGGGAGGGTACAAGGGAGGGTAGTGCATATTGAAATAACAAAAGAAATAATCTATAAATGGGAAAATTTGGGGGTGGGGAGGGTACAAGGGAGGGTAGTGCATATTGAAATAACAAAAAGATGTTTGAAAGCACTGCATTTACCTAGTGTATTGTGCAACATGTTCTGCCTAGTGCTGAGAACTGTAAACTTCTAGGGGTCATGGTTGCATCAGTTATTTCTGAGGTTACCAAGTGTTTTCTTTCCTGTTCCACCACAGTGTCCAAGTGTTTTTTGTGGTGTGTGCTTTCTTTTTTTTTGATAGTGCCTTCCTTCTTTAGCAGGGACTCCTGTCTCCCCTTTTATTTGTTCTGGAGACAGAATGCTTGGCTGAAAATCAGTTTTGATGATGGTACAGGAGTTTTAGGTGGCTAAAAGCAATATGTAATTAATTTCCCAATTAAACTTTTTCTAGATTTTATATTCCTAGCTGTTTTACTCTTTCATTCAATATGACTTTAAACAACATGCTTGGATAAAACTTCTTTTTAAACATCCAGAGGATGTTTGCCTACAGCAATGTAGAGTAAACCCATGCTTTTACCTAAACAATAAGTAGTGGCCTAATGAAAATTGGAAGAAGTGGTTACTTAACAGTAAATTATCACAAACTTTTTTGTAATGTGCAGCTGGATTATTTGGGTGTGGTTTTTATTTTATCCATTTATTAGTGTTTTACATCACCATTATGTTACAACGTTTGCTGAATGTGAAGAATATTCCTCTTTTCATGGGATAAATGAAAGACAAAAAGAATCTGGGTACCTCAATAACACATTCTTAGAAGGATCTTCTCAAAAAGTTAGAGTGGTTGCCATATATTCATGGAAAAGTTTTCAGTTCCTACTGAACACCTTGTTTCATTTTCTCTCTTTTCTCAACTAGTGAGCAAGAACCTGTTCATCACCATAAACAAAAAATGGCATTTTTCCAAATACTTTATATAATTGGGAAGAAATTACTCTTTTTCTTATTGACTGAGGACTTGTCCTTTATTGTAAAGTATTTGAATGCTATTGTTTCTTCCTCCAAATGCTGTTGCATGGTTCACTGATGCAGTAATCTCTGGGTGTAGGCTAGGTTTCGAGTGCCATGCCTGAATGTATTT
>VWZG01005214.1:317341-356939 GCA_013396735.1 Grallaria varia
TATTAAGGATAATAGCAGAAACCATACAGATCATGTGAACAACTATTTATTGAAATTAATAATTTTAATTATTAATAATAGTTTATTATGAATAATAATGGTTGAATTTAAATAATTGTCTCTATCTTACTTTGATGTGGCAGTCTTCAGGCAGTTGATGAGTGATTACATTGAAATTATATGGAAATAGAATTCTGATGTTTCGAATATCAAGTTCTCAACCTATTTCTCAAGGTTCCCTAAAATCATTTGCGAATATTCATAGAGCTGTGGATGCTGTGATTAAAAAAAAATCAACTAAAATTTATTACTTTATCCTCCTGTAACTCAAGTTTCTTGAGGTATCTTAGAGCCTTATTATTAAAATTTTCACTATAAGTCTGAGAAGGGTGGATCTCATAACTGTTCTTTTCACCTTCTCTTAATTCGTCCTTAGCCTGTTCTAGAACACCCATCATTGCACTGGAGGGTTCAGTATCATTTTTTTGAAATAAGTTTTTTAGAATGTTATCAATTTAGAGAACATTTCTGATTTTTTTTAAAAAAAGAGCTATATTATGACTTTATGAGACTAGGCTTGTTACAGCCAAATTCATTATGTTTGGGCCCCTCTAATTTGCTGTTCCTAGTGTGTCATCAAATAAATAGCAACACACCATGTAAAATTGCAGTTGTCTTCACAGAAATGCAAGAACCTCACTGATCTTGCTCTCTTAAGATAAAATTTTAGGAGCTCAATCCAACAACCACAGACACCAAGTGACTTTTCTACCAAACCCAGAGACTGTTGTAGCACTCCTAAATAAGGGGTAATCCATGTAATCCATATAACAAAATATGGAATTTAAACAAGGAATTTACTTTATAAAATACTACCTTAAACGAGCCACAAAATGTCAGAAATCTCTTCAGTTCTTGCAGCTGATGAAATTCCTGTGATGTTGTTCACAGAATCACAGAAGGGGTCAGGTTGGAAGGACCACAGTGGGTGATCTGCTTCAACCTCCCTGCCCAAGCAGGGTCATCCTAGAGCGTGTTTTCCAGGATTGCCCCTAGACTGTTTGAATATGTTACTCATTTGATCAATAGGTCCTTACCTTTTTCTAAAAAGCATGTTCTTCCTATGTGTTTGAGCTGACAAAGTTTCACCTTCAAAAAGACAAAGAGGAAAAGAGCAGAGATTATTACTAAATCCTAAAAGAGCCCTTTCTCCTCCATTTTTTTTCTCAATTATGCTATTTTGGATTTATATATCTGTGACCCAAGAAATCAAATACTTGACTGTGCTTACAATGCAGAGTGAAAGTCTTAACAGTGTGTTGATATGGATTTTCTGATTGTACCTCAGAAGATGGTCAGCAGTTCTAAGCAGAATAAATCTCATACATATTCTACAGTTCTTGAAACAGAATCTTAATGTATGGCTTAAGTAAAGATCAGGATATATCTGTTACATTAGGTTAATTTTGGAGAAGTCAAGCATAAATTTCTATTTTAAGAAAAATTACTTAAAAATTTAAATGGAGTAACTTTAGAAGAAAGTATGAGAAGTCATTCCTTATTTAAAGACTGAATGGGATCCTTGTTTAATTTTATAAATTCACCACGCTTTATTAAAAGCAGTTAAATCTCGTTGCCATAGCAATCCAATCTCCACAGAATAAAACTCCTGTACTGTCCTCTTGTATTTCTTTATTTAGAACTAGTTTCCTCCATCTTGATTAATTTCAATTTGTATAAATACTCGAAGGAAAAGTATTTAGTAAATAAATTCTCAGGTTACAGTTCTTGATGACATAGTGACCAAGCAGCAAAGTTTGCTTTTGTGTTTTCTTTGGAAAGGAAGGGATATAAACATGGGAATTTATTTCTTATTTATTGTTTTCCTTGTAAAGTAAAAGTAAAGTAAAATTTAAGAAATTAAGGATAAGAATTCAAGATAAAAATACCTGGAGGTAAGCCTGATTCTAAAAAATCTATATACTTGGAGATATGGAGTTATCAGGGCACAGTTCTGAACACTGATTGACTCCGATCACCCCCAAATTACAGATATCTTGTAGATGCACACTGAAGTGCTGCCTTTATACTTTTTTATAATAGACAGCGTAACAGAAAGTAACTCAAGCGTTGTTGTGAGTCCACAATATTGCTCAGACCACAAAATCACAACAGTCCTTACCTAAGTGTTCTGCATGCAAGCCTACATATGCATGCATTGAAGTGCAAGGATATGTCCAAAAGTGCACTTCTCATCATTTTTTCACTGGTTTTGTATGAAACTATCATATAACCTTGCTATTTTCAGGTAAAAATTCCGTGGTTTTTACTTTCTACATTTAAAGAAACCAAGCAGAATCATAGTTAAATGACTTATGGGTCTTGCAATAAAGCTGTGTGTGTTATTGGGTTACTCTTTAATGGTATAATTAACACTAAGTGCTGCATTATGAAATGTCTTCTGATTGAGAAGGGCTTAATTGTCTCCAAGGAGTGCCATGGCTTTGTGTGAGTAGCTTTCATATTTGATTGTTTCTTTGCTAAATGTAAGACAGAAACAAGAGACTACTTTATCCTCCTGAAATTAATTTTTTAGTCTTACCAGTCACACCATGGAAATTTTTTGTGACCTGTCGAAGATGCACTGCTTCCTCAACACCTGCTGATCCAAATTACTTGGAGACACTGGGAGTATACTTGCTTTCACAGGTATTTCTAACAACTAATTGCCTGTGAAAATTCATTTGGTTATTTTCAACTTGAAATGACAGGAAGTGTTAGCAGAGCAGTAGGTGAAATATATACCCAGCACACCCACCTCTGATTTTTAATTCTATTGTCTGAGCTTTAGTATATTAACCGTATTGCTGCTCCACTGACTACTGTATCAATAAATAAATAACTCACATTTTATTTCTATATGAAACTAACTCTATGCTATACTGGATGTAATGCATATGGATTGTATTCCATGTGTGAAAAATTATTCTAGTAAATTAGAAGGAATGGCATGCGCCTGAACTCCCATCATTATCCCTTTGTATAATCAAAATCATGATCTCAGTTGTCAGAGTTCAATAGAACTGTTATTTCCTCCCCAAAAAAACGTCCTGCAGGATTCAGACATTTTGTGGCCATATGTTCCATGTCATCAGATTTCACCCAACAACTGTTGAACAATTAGCTCGTTAGCCAAGGATCCAGAGTACATGGAGATACTTTTTTTAGTTAGTCTGGCAGCAATCTTTTCAATTTAAAACCCCTGAGAACTAATATTATATAAGAAAAATACAGAAAAAGAGTAGCCATGATACAAGAATTAGATTATACCACAATGCTTAAATACTAGAGGACATTAAATGAATGTCATACAACTGCAAAGAAAAGCCTCAAAAGCAGACAAGTTTTGCCATATATGATTCAAATTTTTCCCAATGCAGCATTTAAAAGAAATATTTGATTTAGTAGAAGTTTGGAGATAGTGAAATCACCAGTATCCTCTACTGTGTGCAAACTACACTTGTTTTCCTGCTTTGCAAATTTCTCTTACAAGACGTTGCACACCTTTAGCATTTATTTGTCCGTGAATATACATATATAGATAATTTGTCCATTTTCTGCTAAGTAGTCTTTCCTAATTTCATTTGTGAATTAAATAAGGCATTTTAAAATGACAGGTTGTTTCAAGTAATACACCAAAGACTGAGTTTTGTATGGTGTTCCTTCTGACTTACATTCTCATTTCAAAGGCAGAGTGATTGCCTGAATTTTATTGCAAATTACCTACCTGCTATTCAGAGTGCTGTGTAGACTTTTGTTATTGTACTGGATCAATATTTTGGAGGAAGTACTTTTACCATAAAAATAATGGCCTTCACTCTTTTAAAAAAAATCTGTAGGCAATTTTTTATTACTTCGTCTTCAGTTTTTCACCCAGTGACTTTGGCTGAACTCTATAATCTCTATTCATCTATTGAAGAAAATAAGTTGCTCAAGTCCACAATTTTAAATTCACTTGAAAACTTTCTCCAAAATGAATTATTCATTGTGACCACGTGTTTTCTTCATAACAGAGTGTATAATATATTCTACATCCAGGATTCTGGGTTAAGGTTGAAACTGATGGTTTCAGTAGCACTTCACTGCAAATGCAGACCCTTACAGCCACCTACTTGTTTAGGTAAATTCAGGGCACACCATCCCTTTTCCCACTGCTTTCTGTGGGAACCTAATCTGCTTGAAAGAACTAGGGGGCAGCTGTGGTACGCTCAAGTCAATCTTCCTGGAATGGTCGGCAGGTTAGAGCTGTTGACCTTTTGTGGTCTATGTTCTTATAGAATCCCTTCTTGTTATTCTTCACATCCCTTTCCAAGTCCCATTTTAGCATTCCTAATCCCATCCCTGCACATCCAAACCATATCCTGGTACTGTTCCCAGGCCACATGTTCCTGCTTCCACTGGCTCTGCATTTCCTTCTTACTCTCCAGTTTGAGGAACAGATCCATGCTCAGCCAGAATCCATGTATTCAGAGGGAAAAAACCATGAAGAGAGCAGAGCAGTAAACAAGATGAGCTGTCATTGTCCTGTCTTGTTTGTTTTGGATTCCAAACAGATTGCAGCTCAGTCAAGGTCAGCATTTTAATTCTTAAGAACAGAGGTTTGCAATGATCCTGACCAAAGTCTGCAGTCCAAAACACCCAGTTCACTAATGAGGATTTCCACTTAGATACTTCTCTCCCTTTTCCCACTCTTAGAGAGGTTTGTTTGTAGATTTAACTTGAAATGTTTTCTGTATCTTTTCCTTTTTATTGCAAAATACATACACAATGAACAGTATCTCCAATTTTATATTTTTCTACTGTTTCTTTTTACCTTATCTAGCTCCTTCTGTACATTGCCTAAAAATTGAATTTTTGGAAGCTTTTCAGCACCTAAAGGTCTCATATTATGTGCTGGTTAGTGTTTCTGATTTATTTATTGATCTGCTATCTTTTTTTGTCTGCCTTTCATTTTTACTATCTCAAAGAATATCTATCTGTTTCTTTTACTGGTTAGGCAACAATGAGAAAATTGTTCTCCAAAATAAGCACAATAGATGCCACTTTTTTGCTTGTAATTGCTTATTTGATCTGTCAGTCATCCCACCAATTTCAAACACAGTTAGAAATAAAAGTTGGACTAGAGAAAAATAGAATGAGTACTCTTTAGCCTTCTGCAGTCTAGGGCAAGGCTATAAATGCAGAGATTTCTGAATGCAACCTCTGTCATATTTTTGAATAATGCATTTAAAACACAATGGGTTTATGCATGATTCAGCAACTGAACAAAAAAAATGCCAGTTTTGGTATATTAATAAGTTTAAAAGGCAAAAATAATGTATGCAAAGAAATAGCAAGTCTATAAGGAAAACAAGACATTTTAAAGGAGGGAAATATGTAAAAGGAAAATAGAAATTTCTGGTACCTCGGAATAAGCAGATGTCATATTACAAACATTTTGTTGGTCATGTTCCTGGAACAATTCTATGTTTTGCACTTAATTAGGTGCAGTTATAGTTTTCATACGGCTTTCCATTCTCTGTAGACAATAAGCTCAATGGGATTGCAATAACAGTAATAGAAACAGCTGCGTTAGAGCTCCGATTTTGAAGGAAAAACAGCTGTACATCAAAAAATAACCAGGCTGAAGACAATTGGCTCACCTGTTTGAGCATGTACAGAAAAGCCTTCCATTTCAGGTGTGTCTGCACACTGAACAGTGGCAGTCAAGGAAGATAAGTAATATTAAAAGAGTCAGAGAAGAAAGGAAATGATTATATTTAAAGTATCTGAAGCAATGATTATAGCATGCACACCATGACACTATCTAACACTTATCATTCTTGTCCTCAATTTTCTTCTCTATCATTGTGTTACCCTGTATCATATCTAAAATTACACTTAGATTCCTTGGGGACAAGCTTTGTGTCATAATTTATTTGCAAACTGCCAGCAGTCTTGGGGTGCTGTATAATAATGTGCTGGATCTCATTAGCTTGCAGATGTATTTTGGTACAAGTATCAGCAGGTGTTTAGTTTGCTAACAAGGTTAGTCAAAATTAGGGTTTTTTCCATTGTTTTCTGTTACCTTCTCTCTCTGTGCAAACCTGTTTGCACATGGAAATTCACAAAAATACCTCTTTGTAGGACCTCAGTCCTGCGTATCTTTTTAAACAGAATAGGTTCAGGGATGGAGAGGATTTTTTCTTTATATTTCAGTGTGGCTCATGCTTATAAGGAAACACAGATGCTCAGTATCTCAGAGGATGTTCACAGAAATTCAGCCTCTTTAACTCAGGCAGAACTTGTGATTAAATCAGAGTGCCTACAGCCTTTAAGTCCACGAATGCCTGCTGTTTCCAAAGTCTCACATCTCAGCTGTTGGCTCAGTGGGAGATTTACCTTGTGTGGTACCAAGTTTCATCATCTCTCATTGGCTTCAGTGAGAGTTGAAAGGTGCTCAGCAGATGATGGCAGGTACCAGGAGAAATTTAAATGCCCACATCAATCACTTCAAGTATTTAAGAATTAACACAGAGAAAGAGTAATACTATTTCAGGAGTGATAGGAGGCACTACACCTGCCTAACTCTAGGCTGTCCTCAAAATGGGCAGTGGTGGTTTCTCCTCCCTCCCCCATCAATTTAGTGATTGCATGGAAAACAAATATTTTCGGACCTTTATAGTATTTTTGATTATATTGAAATTACAGAGTAACTCCATATGTGACAATTTGAATAGATTGGACCTGAATATTAGACAAAGGATGGAAAAAGTGGAAACTAGGGAAAGCATACTGCTGTTGGGTGTTTTTGATATAGTTTGAAATGTACCTATTGATAGAAGTGAAGAAAAGACCTCACAAAGTTGATTTTTTTTTTTTTCTTAACTGCAGATGGGAAGACTACTTAAGTTGGAAATTATCAGCATGATGATGTTCTGACAGTTGTATCACTGCTTAGACTGGTTCCTTTGCTGGTATTTCCCCTACAGAACTTCTGAGTAATTCTTGATTTTCAGAAATTTGAAAGAAATCGATTAAGAATTTGAAAATTGCTGAATCTTGCAGTGATAATTCAGAAGGCCTTTAGATCATGTTTTAATTCTAAATACAGCTTCATAAGTTTGTTTCAATTTCCTGTGATACTGTATGAAAACGCAGTGCTCTAGAATCAGAATCTGAGGATTTAAACAGCACTGCTCAGGATGATCTGCAAAGCGCTATGGAAACGGTAGCCCAAGTTAGTTTTTTTATCCTGCATTTCCTTAGGACTATTGAACAGGCTTACTGAAAACACTGACATGTTGTTTCTCAATACTGTGATACAATGAATTTGTTTCTTCAGAAGGAAAGCAACAGACTTGAACTTTTTTGAAATCAATCTACTGTCCTCTACAGATTGTGCATTTTCTTCCTAGAAGCCTCAGTTACTTAAAAGCCAATTGACTTGTTTGCATGCTAAAAGAGTTGGTGCACTTCCTTCCTTTATATTCAGATATATCCAGATACCTATGGAATATGTTCTGTTTCAATAAATGGAGAGTATACTGTTTTTTCACCTAAATAATGCCACTTAAATTCAGTTACATTCTGCAGTACACACTTTTGTACCTCTATATTACCTGCATCTTCTATTTTGAAGATGGAAGCTGGTTATAAAGGTAAACCAAACCCAAAATCAGTAGGAATAGTTATTACTGATACTCACTGGACTCAGTAGTTGCTGAAGGTTTGCAAGCCTGGATTCATTCCATCTTAAATAGCCAAAGAGGAATTATAGGCAACAAGCTCAGTCAACCTTTTTTTAAGATGACTGAATTTAGGTGAAGAAAGCACCCTTCCTCTGTTAGTCCATGTTTACTTAAAGAAAATAGTCTTGAAGCTTGACTTCAATGGTACAAGAATTCTGTTCAGTGAGCTGGGTGACTGCGCTGGGGGTTTTAATATTAGATTTTAATTAGATATTAACTGATTCTGACTATCTGACTGTAGAACTCTATAGTTAGTAGAAGTTTGTCATTAGGAACTTCATCAAAGGCTTTCTTAAAATATAAATCCGTAATGTCATCTGCTGTTAAAATTTGTAGGTTCCACTATAATATCCACAAAGCTAGGTGGGTAGGATTTTCCCTATGCTGTACTATGCTAGTTATCCCTCATTAAATTATTCCTATCCCTTAGAGGCACGCTCTGAATTACTTCCTACCTACTTATTTTTTTAATGCTATTTCTTATTGCTAATTACCTGGAAAGATGTAGGTGACACCTGACCCAAATTTTGAGAGTGAAAAAAGTGTTTTCCTGTCTTTAAAAAGAAGCTTGTGGTTTTCTTCTGATTAACGTGATATATCGTTTTGTATGATGAAACAGACACAAAACATGTGAACCATATGTCATATCCTCTCAGAGTTTTTTATAATTGAAATTGGAAGGAAAAGAAAAATAAAAGAAGGGGGAAAGAATGGATTTTAGAGTCAACTATTTTCCATTTTGTCTACACTTTATCCAGGGCCTGAAGCAGTCCACACAACTTAGAATAGTTAACAGGACAGTTTGCATGGTTGCAAATTGCTGAAGTGTAGTATCATCTGCTTGTTACTCCTCAGACCAAGTTCACTCAGTGATGTTCCTTACATGCCGAAAAGGTGAACAGATAATGGAAAGTCCAGTACTCCAAAAGAAGCAGTACCCAAAATCGTCTTCCTCCAATTCTTCCTGTAAACACAATTTTCTTTCTGTTTACAAGGATGTTAGAGTGCGATGAAACTTGACTCCAGTAATACATGGCAAAATAAGATACATTTTATATATATAGAACTATATCCAGAGCTGCAACAGCAAACAAATTTGGACAGAAGTTACCTCAACCCTTCACTCTCACTCAGCTGAGATCAGCTCTATAGGTTTTGATAGATGGAGTTAAGGGAGTTTGGAGGTCAATCATTATCACTAAACAAGACTTTAAAAGCCTGTGACAGGCTATTTCACCATTACCTGCACTGCTCTGCACCCTCTGTGAATTGTGAGCTGGCCAGGGGACAGGGATCCTGCAATGGGAAAAAGCTGAATTAATGTTGGACAGAGAAGCCCAGTGCCTACCTCTCCTTCTCACTCCCATCAGTGTTATCAGTGTCATGGTGGCACTTCAAAATTGTGGGCTTCCAAAGTTGGCTTGAATTGAATCATGAGATAATAGAAACTAACCCAAGATCAGAAAGGACAAACATGTTTCATGTTTTGAGCTGAGCGATCTGGTCTCATAGCTGTAACTGATTTATTAGAAAACTCAGGTTTTTGCCTGGGTAGGAACAAAGGCTGGTTGCAGGGCATGTAAACACCGTAATGTTTAATTTATGAGATGGCAAACTAATAGTTTTTGGCAGATTTAGTAAGGTCTCTAAGTAAATAAATAAATAGCTTCTGATTTATCAAGGAATTTAAAAAAACCCACACAAAAACCTCACCAGAAAAACATCACAGACTGCACTGACTTTTCTTTTATTCCCAGGCACCATATGATTCAATGCATTGTTTGAGAAAAATTAAAATAGTCTAGATGACAAAATCAGAATGTAAGGCTCAAATGATAAAGGGAAGGTCATTTGAGGAATTGCCTATGGTAGCAGTTTTTTCCAGCTCAGTAAGAGATTTCCTGATGCACATTGTGTCGGAAAAAATCAGTTTACTATTTATTTACACAGTTACGTTTGGTGGTAGAAATACTTGAGTGGAGCTACCCTCTTGTTACTTTAACATGTGTTGCAAGAATTAAATGTGTTGATGTGTCCTAAACAAATTTATATTCTCTTCTAAGAAAAAAATCAAAATTATACACATTAAATATATTAACACAACATTTTACAAAAAGGTAACTCGTTATGTATCGTGTATTTCCATGAGTTACAGAGATTTCATAATTCATGAGTGACTGAGTGCAGCAGAACTGGAAGTGAGTTAGGAAACATTATCAGTAGAAATAAATAGTACGTACAGAATCAGCCTGCTCTACAAGTTCTTCTTATGGAACACCAATATTCATGGTGGACTATGCATTGATTGACTGTAATATTTTATATTAAGTGTTGAAGCATAATTAGTGTGTTGGTTGAAGGGTGAGTACATGGTGGTTTTGCCAGTGGCTTCAAAGTAAGTAATATGCAGGCATGTGCAGATAAGTAAAGAGTTGTGTTGGACTTTTTATTCTTGCTCCTGAAACTATTACTACTAACATAACCAAAGACAGACAGACGAGGAGAAAACAAATTGTTTGTAATTTTTGGTAAATACCTTATCAAGCAGTACATAGATCCCATTTCCCATAATTTTCAGACAGCAGCCAGAAGAGAATTTGGTAAAGAGTTTAGAAGATAACTCAATTGAAATATGGGTTATCCTATAATGGAATTTTTCTTTGTATCTTGATTATATAGGAAATATAAACAACTTCACTGAACTTCAGAATCTCAAGGGACACAACTTCAGTATAATGCTCTGTGACAATGACTTCTGTAAATATACCCAAAGGGCGAATGGATGTAGGGGGGTTAACTTTACTTTGACCGGTGCAAGAATTTGGGGTGCAGACTGCTAATAATGGGAGGGCTAAAAAAGGGAAAATTTGCTAAAGCTAGAGAAAGCTGCCTTACAGAGAGGCATGAAAAAAAATTACTTGTTCTGTATGGTTTCCCAAAGAAGTGGTTTGCTTATGGTCTAGAAATAGAAGGAAAAATAGACTAAATGTTAAAAGACTATTTAAGCTAGCAGAAAAAAATAAGAACTCCTGGCTGGAAGCTGGCACCAAACAAATTCAAGTGAGAAATAAGGCACAGCTTCACAGCAGCAATAGCATTTAACCTTCAGTGCAAAAAGACAAGGGCATCTCCATATCTTTGCCTTCAAATCAAGACTAAATGTTTTTCTGTAAGACGTTAAATATAAACTACTAAGCTAAGTACAAATGAAAATGAAATTTAATGACCTATGACATACAGGGTCAGAATGGATGATCTAATGGATTCTTCCTATCCTGAACTGTATGAAAAAGTTAATGGAGCTGCACCATTTTACAGCAATGAAGAATCTGTCTTTCATGTCCACTACTCAGCACTCTTTTTTCCAATTTTTTCAACTGGTCTGTGTAAGTACATGTAGAAATGGCCTTCCTTTGATGGTTTTGTTCCATGTATTACTGCACCAAAACACCAAAGACCTATCAACTCCTCACTCTGAATTCGTTTTGCAAAAATATTTCAATTTTTAAAAAGCATTAATGCCATCCTTGTCACTATCTAATGTCAAAAAAATATACTTAGCAGAAGGGTCTTTGTACCCAACATGTTTGTGCCCCTAGTTAATTCAGATCTAATCATTCACTACATCTTCATTCCCATATTTCTCCTCCTCTGCGTCTCTGAGGTTTTTGGTAATTAGAGGGTTGGAATTATGAATACTCATAGTCTTGTGGGGTTTTTTTACCTTCTTTTTCTTTAAGCAGTATTTTATTCTCACCTCTGTTCTTGCCCTGGAGGTCTATACAACATCCCTAGTGCTGGTCTTTTTCTTTTTCTATCTAGTAGCTTAATCCCAGATTGATTCATTATATTTCTCTGAGGCTCACTATAGCAATATTTCAGATCTGATTTTTCTCCTGATACACACAGCTCTATTTTGCCCCTGTCTCTTTCATGCTTTTGTGTTCCAGAAAGTCTGGAAGACCTGTGTTTAGAATTAATATCTTTCCTTGGGAATAAATCATGTTTCTCATGTAAGTACTACACTGCCATGCATTTGATTACCAGATGTTCATATTTTGAATATCATATTTCTGTAATGGCATCTCCAGAAACAGTATCCTAGTTACACACTGGATGTAGAGGCACTCCATGAATATTTTATAACTCTGCTCATGCAAGATTATCCTAAAGTGTCTTTTATAGCTTAGTTACATGGTGAATCAGTTATCCTATTGTTAGAGAAGTTCTTTTTACGTATTATGGTTGGTTCTCTTAGTTCTAAGCCTCTGTTTTCAATGTTAAAGTATAAGTAATTATACACTATTTTTCTTCTTGTGGTGGTCTGTCTGAAAAAGGGAGTCTTATTGTCACTGTTTTGGTCAGGATCCAAACTTTATAAAGTACAGTGGCAATTCTAGTTTTGAGCAGTAGAATTTTCCGTAACTAGTGAGTCCTTTTAATATAGTATCATAACTTTAATAGCAGGCAGTGTCAGAAGTTTGACTGGAGAGTGAAACAGTTGTTCAAAGGGGAATTTTTAAACATTTCAAGCACTGACTGACTTACTTTTCAACACGAAGCATATCTACTATTTATCCATTAATACTTTTCTTTCTGATTTTTGGGCCACTCTTTAAATTTTCCCTGATGCCTTTCAGAAAAGTATATTCCATTAATTGTATTCATCTTTGAAGTTTATGTAGAAGGTGTGAACTGACATCCATATCCCAACCCCAAATATATTAAAATTATTTTCTGTCTCCAGCAACCTAGGAAGTATACTTCTCTCCCAGCATCAACTTATTCCATATGACATGAGGTATGTTTGATAGTCTTTTACTGATTCTTTCTAATTAAAAACCTCAATTATTTAAATTTGTAGCAGATTTAATTCTACTTTTTCTCTTCTCTGCAGCTGAATAATTTCAAAGCCTTGGTTCTCTGAAGTTTTATATGTACTTTAATATTTCTATCAATTGGCAAGCTTATTTCTAAATGTGTAGTAGGGATGAAAAATTTAGTAGCTAAAACTTTCAAATAGTAAAACCTTTAACAGCATAGTAATTTGGTTCTCAAGTAGAATTTGGACACGCAGACTGAGAGAAATGACATTTCTAAGAAATTCCTTATTATGGGCCACCTTCTAAAATATTTGAAATTGAAGGAAGTTGTAGCTTGTAAACCAGCTATGGAGTAGAAAGTAAACTGTAAATAAACTTCAGACGCCAGCTGGACCCATTGTGGATGCCTCTTAGTGGCTAACACTTGCTTAGTATCATGCTTGTTTTCAGCTACAATTGCTAACACTTGAATCTCTGCGTGGGGAAAGACACCATTTTCCTACCATTCACTTTGAAACTGCTTTCATTTTGCAGAATTTTAGATAGAGCGGGAGCTTTTAATTTTAATAAAATGTTTACAGGTTCTGACATTCTAACCAAAATAAGTTAATTTCTTAAAATTTTTTCCAAAATAAGTTTAAGTGAAAAAGTTTTTGCAGAAATAAAAATAAATTTTGAATTTAAAATTACGATATTAAGGAAAACTTTATACATGACAGAAAATACTGGAAATAGGGACAGTTTTAACTAATTTTCAGGGAGAGCATGGCTGGATATTAAAATATAGATCCAGAAAGCCCTTATACATCTAGTGGCAATAAAGTCTCATTCAGACTTTCATTTCATCATCCTTACACTCTACTGTGTCATTTGCCATCATTCAGGAGGACAGGTAAGGCCAAAGAACAGAAGTATAAACCTGATGCTTAGCTCATTCATAAACTCAATTGCAAATTCAACATTGGAGAAAAAACTCTCTTGAGTAATTTTCTTTGCAAGAATAAAATATTACAATGGAAAAAGATGAAGTGCTTGCCTTTTTCATACCACGCATGTGGGTGTAAAGCTAATACTGAGACTTGGCACATACATTACTACTAGGAATATGTTCATAAAAATATGATACAAATTAATTCCACAATATTTCATATTCTGTATCACGTTTTTCATTTCCCCATAAGCAGAAAATAGCAATACTCACATGGCCACTAGCAGCCATCCGGACTCTATTTGCTAGTATTTTGGTATTGTGCATGCAGGATTTTGTAGGAGAGTTTAAGGTAATTAAGTTACAGTGATGTTGACGTTCTCTGATGCTAACATACTTGTTGGATGATGCAATTTAGGCTTATCTTCTTTCTCGGTCTTTTTAATACACTTGTAAATCTGGGAGGCTCAAATGTACATCTTACTCCATCAAATAGTTGTTAGAGAAATGAGAATGGGAAATGTGCTTAATTCCTTCACAAAGAAATAGCATCAAGCCCTGAAATCCTGTATAAGTTATATATTATTCTCATGGGTTTATTCTCCAGCCCATTTGTATATGTAATTGTAAATGTACAGGAATGGTGAGATTATCCATTGAAATATATACTTTAAAAGAAAACCTACTGAACATTTCCTAATAATCCTTAGCATCCAATTTTTTTTTTTAATTATGCTGGCTATCAAGCTGATGTTTTTATTGAATTATGTGTCACAACCACAGGGTCTTACTTCTGTTTGGTAACATTTTCCTTCTAGCTACCTTTCGGGCTTTTTTTTCCCCAGGTGCATTACTTTATATCTGTACTAAATTTCTTCCACTGTGACAGTTTGCAGTCAAGTCAAACCATTCTTCCACAAATCAGAGCAGTTTGTGACAGTGAAGGCTATGTGAAGCATGTGCTAAAAAAGTTTGCTTAAGAGTACAATTGTGTGGGAGAGTAGTAGAGTTCAGAGGCAGCTACTTTCTACAGTAGGTTTTCCATCTCTACCAATGGGCAATCATACAGATTTTATTTTCCCTTTGGAGCAGTAACTCTTGAAACAGAGTAAGTACCAAGGGAACACAGATGCAGAGCCTGAGATTTTGCAATTTTTTCCTATTTAAAAAAAATGCAAATGAAAAGTACTATTTTCAGCATTTCCTTCTAATTTATAGCAGTTCTTCACCAGGATAATAAATACCAAATTATTTACTTCAGAGGATTGAGAGGATTACTTAGTTAATGTTTAAAAAGCACTTTGAAGATAAAAAGCACTATTGAGCTGCTTAAGACTTACTGAATAGTTAATTATCTAAAGGTCCCATTCTCCCCCCCTACAGGTTATTTCTATGTAGGGGAGAGTAAACTCTGAGCTTCATATCATGGTTTTCAAAGCCAGGCTTCTTAAATCTTATTGGTTTCAAAACTTTGCTTTTTTCAGTGGCCTGAATCTGATTCCTTTGAAGTCAATGGCAAAAGTCCAACACTGAAAAAAAGTCCACTGAAGCATAATGTAGCTGTTTAGAAACAATGGTTAGAGTCCCCATCCACATAACTTACATTTTGTCTTACTTAGTGTGTACATATGTATATGTGTACATACAGATACATGTATACACTCACATATGCATACATATGTATATGTACACACGCGGTGGTTTGTGGACAAGTAAGATACATGTTTTAATTTGGGACTTTAGGTATATGGAACTCATTTCTTC
Organism: Grallaria varia; assembly: GCA_013396735.1. Taxonomy (NCBI): domain Eukaryota; kingdom Metazoa; phylum Chordata; class Aves; order Passeriformes; family Formicariidae; genus Grallaria; species Grallaria varia. The sequence goes on from VWZG01005214.1 coordinate 332,647, forward strand.
ATAAAGAGCCGCTTTTAGAGGGACACATTGACCTTGCTGAGACCTTCCAGAGGCAAAATGGGTCTTGTTACAAGATCTGAACACAACAGATGTATTACAACAGCGGTGGGAAAGTATCCTTGAAAAGCTTCCACCTGGCTCCTGTTCTCCAGACCCCTCCCAGCTACCAGAGATGCCTCATACAAAGAAATGGAGAAAAGGAAAGAGTTTTGCAATTAAGCATTTGGAGTCAGCCATTGTCCATAACAGAATCACTGAAGGCAATCACTAGTCATTCTTCCTTCAATATCTCAGCTGCTAAAAATATCATAAGTAATCAGTGTAAGGTAAACATTACTCTTCACTGAGAACGGGTCTCTTCCTTTGAAATAAATAGTCCGGAAAAAAATATTGCACACGTATCAGATTTTTACAATAGAAGACATTGGTCCCCCAAATACAAATGCATATATTTAATTTTGCAAACATTAAATAACTCATGATTCTGGTATGAATAATTAGAAGTCAGATGTTAAGTATTTGTTAATACTAGCATAATTATGGCCTAAATTTATCAATATATGCCATTTGAGTAAAAGTCATGAGAGTTGTAAATTTAACTGAAGTTCATAATTGATTCCTCCCTAAGACAAAGAACAGTATCTCAGCCTGAGCTCATTTAAATTTGACCTTTTAATGTTCTATAGCAGCATACTATCTCATGATTTTAGCTGTGTTGGCTCTTAAATCAGGGTCTAGATGTAAAAGGTCATGCTGAATTCTTGAGTTGCATTTTTAATAAGAACCACTCTGAAGTTTTTTTCATGACTAATACCAAGAATACGCAGGGATTGTTAGAAGAAAGATTAAAGGAGTGAGAAGAGATTTGATTAACAAGTTGGTTTCTGTATAACCTGTTTTGTTTGCAAGCATACACTAATCTTATGACATAAAGCACAGCTAAAGAAGTGATGGTTAAAACATAATGAAATAAAAAATGAGTTGAACTTTATAGTGAGAATGTAAATCCTCAGTTTAGAAAAGGATGTCTGGACCATGCATGTCAGACATTTCCAAAGTACAGAAGGTAATTACAAGTTTATGGCTCTATGTTTCTAAAATATTCCTCTCCCACAGGATCTCATGAAATATGCGTGTGTTTACAGGAAATCGTGGAAATAGTGACTCATCTTTTCAATAATTTAAACAGGATAATTTCTTGAAAAGCAAGATCAGCAGGGGAGTTTTATCATGATTGCAAAGAATTTTGGTTAGCTACCTCTGGATACGCTCAAAATAAGAGAATTTTCAAAGTAGTACCTAAGTGCACTTTGGCAACACATTTTTGCTACTAGTTGTTCCAGTCCTCTAAACCCTAGCCTTGTATCTGTCACTAGGATTTTTCAAAACTTCATTTTCTGACTGATGTTCTATTTTCTAAATACTTTTGTATGGAAAAACCACAACATGCTCCTAACGCATGGAAACAACTCAGGTCTCTCCAGTTCTTGGAGTGTTCATATGTGCTCTCTGTAGGCTATGGTATTTTTCATAAATATGATTTGAGAAACTGAAGGCAAATGTTGGTCAATGGCTTCTAAAAGTGATCAAAACCTAAATTATCTGTTCTATCCTCAAACACTGCAAAAGGGAATGGAATGACATTGCTTAGAGGAATGAAACACTCAACATCATGGCACTGGTAAGTTCAATTTAAGTAGACAGAGCAAGGTATAGGCTGTGTCAGAAAAACTTCACACACATACGCACAATTAACTGAACCCCACCCTAATTACCAGTGCAGGGAACCAGCACAGTGAAGTCCAGCGATGCTCCCTCTGACCAGTCTCTGTGTCAAGCTCTTGGGCAGAGGCTCAGCACCAATGTATAGAGTTTCACCTCAGGCACTCTGCTTCTACACTGCTGGGTGTCCATGTCGCAATGTTCCCCTCAGCCTCTGCTACCCGATGTCTCTATAGCCAAATGTTGGTGCAAGATGACAGTCAGATCACAGAACCTCCTTCCAGGTTTCAGGTACCATTCCCCTGACAGTTCTGATCCACCACAACAAGGCTCATAGCAGTCAGATCCTCTTTGCATGTCAGACATGGCTTGTTATGCTCAGACCTTGTTTGCAGTGTCCTCTCAGCCATGGCTCTTTATATTCAGGCGCTCAGTCCTTGGTTAAGGCAGAGCCATGATGTTGCCATGTCAAATGAAGGACATTGCCTATAATCCTTCTCTCAAAGTAAGCATTTATTCCTGTCAGATGTTAATTTATGAAACCCTGGGATGTTTCTCTATGTTGGGTTTCTGCATACAAATTCTGGAGCTGCCTGCAGATGGTCTGGTCCATGAGGTAATTCACAAAACCTGTTTGGGTTCCTCCAGTTCCCATCTGAACACCATGGCTGCAGGGGAAACAGGAATCATGTATAAGCAATATAGGGATGATGTAATTTTACCTTGGCTGCATCTCCCGTTGCAGGAACTGCAAGAAAAAGGGCATAGAGTTGCCACAACACATAAAAAATAACTCCAGGATATTGTTATAATGATTTAGAAATATAATGAACTCTTTCAAGTATTTCTTATAGATACCCCTGTAGAACCTAACAATATTTTCATAATGAAGAAAATTCAGGAGCTTTATTGCTAAAAAATAGAGCAGGTTCTTGCAAGTGCTCAAACAGAATATGATGTTCAGCATAATGAGTATGTTAAATGAATAGCCACAGGATACAGAAATTGTTCTACAAGTCTGCTCCATTAATCTTTTAATAGAGAGATAATCTGCTCTGGAATTTTGTTTTGGTGTTTTCTAATTTAAAGCTTATTGTAGTCTTCATTTCATTCTAAGTCTGCAAATAGTAGCTAATGAAATTTGTCCTCAGAGAGTAAAATTAATAATATTAACAGTCATCAATGAAAAAAGCAAAACCTATCAGCACACATTTTAAAAGTATGTATGTAAAGAGTGTACTTCTGAACTGCAGAAGTATTTTAAATTCTTGCAGTGACCTGTATGACCTTTTCATCAATATACCCCACATGAATAATGCAGCCACCCCAAACTCATGCCATTAAAAATCGCAATAATTGTCTGACATGCACATGTAACATTACACCAGGGATCAATTTGGCCCAGAGCATTCCATTAAAACACAAAGCGAGTTTCAAATGTATATGTTAAAATGAAACATCAGCTCTAATGAAAACGGAAGCAGAACAGAGTGGGCTTTAGGTACTAGAGTGCATTTTCCTTTAGAGAAAATTTTGCCATGCTTGTACTATACCTAATGCCATTCCATATTTGAAGTACAATCAATTCACATTTTATTTTGCTTTTAAAATTCTCCTATGAAAGGTATAAGGCAATCAATGTGCTGTGCTCTAGAGAGATTGTGGCATTATTTGAATTGCTATTGCTATTTAATATTTAGTTTTCAATAAAGTCTTGATTATGGTCCATTTTATTAGCTACCATTCAACTACTCAGGAAAATGTGGCAGCCAATCTAAAGTTCACCATTTCTCTTTGAATAAGCTTTGGTAAGCTCAGAAAAAGACAGGTACAACACAATAGAATGGACTGGTTATTATTTGTTCTTCACGTTACCCTGAACATTCAGAGATTGACATCAGTCCACCATCTTGACATTCTTTTATCACTTCATATAGCTGGGTATTATACCTTAGGATGCCTAAGAAATCATTTTGTTGGAATTAATGGGTTTTTAAGTGATTCTAAGGACCTTTGACAGTGCACGGTAGAGTATTGGATGTTACATAACTTTAAAAGATTGTCTTCACAACCCTCTGCAGAGTTCAGCCCTTCTCTTTAGCAGGGAGGAATTCAGTCACAGGTAGATGAAAACTAAAAAGCTGCTAGGGGGTGTGTTTTCTACCCAGTGCAGAATCTACTTCCATAGGCGGCCTTGACATAAAAAGTGTATTCCAAAGTGTGTAAGAGGTAAAGCAATAGTGATTTAATGATAGGAAAAGGTAATTTAATACGTTGAAAATCCTGGACGTGTTTTGGCTTGACCAAAGAGTGCAGGTGAAAGTTTTATTAATGCATTTACGTGACTTTATCGGGATTACTAGTGGTTTTCCTTGACACATGGAAATGGTAAGGTGTCTGTGAAAGTATTGTGAGGCAACCTTAGTCCCAAAAGACAACACACGTACCCTTTGGAGTCCTACATCTTTAAAGCCATGGTGGTGGTGGTTACTATGCTCATTGGTATTTTTGAACCTCAAATATTATCAATACATTTATTGTGTCAAGTGAATACCTACAGTTACGCACTGCCCCACACTGTAAGCTATTTATTAGCTGAAAGAGGCAGCCAATGCTTCCCAACTTGCCAGTCTGTGTGAAGTTTTAGGGACACTAGTATTAGAGTTGATGCCATTGTACATATCTGTTGTCAATGTACATTGTACATGTCTCATTGCCTGAGACTAATTTTATGTAGCCTCACAGTTTTCCTTAAGACTAAATCTTTAGTCCACTGATTCTGCATTGACTAAAACAAATTCACTTTTTCAATTTCTTGCTTCATTCGTCAAATTATTAGAACATAATGAACCATATTCTGACAGAAAAAGGACAGATTTTGTTAAAAAAATACAAATCTGTTATATTTCAGATTTAATATGATAAACATCAGATTTCAGCCTATAGTCAATTCTGTAACAAAGTGGTAAACAGGAGTTTGGGAGAGAAATACTGAAAGGCCTGTTACTAACATTTTAATACTGTTGAATATGAAAAGTTCCTGGAAGTTTCCATCATAAATAATTACTGTCCTTACAAAACCATTTCCCAACACAGAAAAGGGCTAAACTTAGTAGCAGCCTGTCATCTTGCCTCCTTTTTCAGTATTCCTGCTCTTCTTGGAGGTCATTTTTAATGAGTATGTACAAGCACCTGAAAAATCAGGTGCATAAATTAACTACAAATTAAGGTCATTAAAATAAAAAAAGAAAAATTTAATTGCCAGTTTCTATATATAAGTCCACTCATTATCATGTAGTATGTGTGCATGTTCATTGTGTGCACGTTTATCTCATAGCAATTACCGAGGCACAAAAGAAAAGTGATGTTTTCATTGTGTTGCAGTCCTGAAACTGCATATAACATGAAGCAAAAGAATTTTCTTTCAAATTTATATGTCAGTGGTTACAGTTGAAAGAGTGTTATCACGATTTAATATAGCAAGTGCTTAATTATTTCTGCGTAACATTTCCCTGCATTTAATATCACTGTCTGTCTGGAGTGGCTGTTGACCTAATTTTCAATTAATTGCAATGAGAATAAAACATGCCTTTAAAGCAGTGATTTTTTTTTTTCCACTGGATTACCCATGACAGCTGAAATGGTGAATATGTAATCGATAAATTTTGTTGCCACCGTCAATAGTGAACTGGCATTATTGCCCAAAATCTTACAAAATAATAATGGCATCAAAAAATATACAGAATGTTGAAATTAGAACTCCATAGAAAATATCACATTTATTTATAAGACAGAAAGGAATTTAATGTCTACAAATAAAAAATAAAATGCCTATGCATTTGTGTATTAACACATTCATTATCCTATGAAATATGCAGGTGATAGCCATGTATTTTGAGTAATTTTGGGGTTTGATTGAGTAGTATAATCAAGATTTAGCATTATACTCATAAAACAAGGGAAAATGTTTTTCTATCCATCAAAGAAAGAAAGGTGAAGAAAGAAAATAAGGTTAAAAAACCCCATTCATTTACTGTAAACAGTTTCACTCAAAAAATTACAGAATATGTACAAAAAAGAATGTCAACACTTATATTTGCAATTTTGATGAAAGTATTTAGATTCCTGGACTCCAGAGTGGAATCCAGAAATATAAGTGAAATGCTATAGATATGTGCAAGAGTTAAAAGGTAAGCCATGAATCTCCAATTGAAATTTCAATGTGATGAGTAAATTATCCAAAAAGGAAATTATGAGAAAGCGAATATAATTTCTAACTTTTCGTAACTGTCCACTAAAAACCAACACTGAGATTAGCTCACCTGGCTGGAGAATGGAGCTAATAATGCCAAGGTTTTGGGTTTGATCCCTGTACAGGCCATTCATTTAAAACTTGGACTTCATGATCTTTGTGGGTCCCTTCCAACCCAGAATAATCTGTGATTCTGTGAATAATCAGTATGCCTCTCCAACAGATAGCTGTTTAATCTTTCTTTGAATGTTTTAGGTGTGTTTACTGTTTGTTTAAAACTGAACTGCGGAAGTAGAACAAAAAGAACATGGTGGTGATAATGACCTTTTTACGTAATGAACTTTGGTCCAATTTCAGTTATCTTTTATCTCAACTCATTTATATTCATCTTCTCTGTCTTAGATCCCACTGAAACCCAGGTGAATTATATACTAAAATACTTCCGTAAATATGAAGTCAGAACACTAGTCAAAAATGTTGAAGACCTAAAATTGAGGTTCTCTGCTGCCTGAGGGGATTCAAACCCAATACTCTCAGAGACTGAGCTAGTCCTGCCTACATCCAGAGTCAAAATACCAGTCACCATATGTAGAGTTTAGTTACCATCAGATGACATAAGGATTACATCAGTATATTAGTTTCATCAATTTCGAATCAATTTTATTATGGTGGTTCAAGAACTTTAGTGCTAATAACACACACAGATGGAAACTAAAGTCAACAGATGGTAAATACTCCCAAGCACTTGTGGCCTTTCAGTTGTGCATCCAAGGATAATTCCTTCTACATTTTTTTTTCTTTTTTCAGAAACATCTCTTAAAGTAAACATCAATAGAGCAAATGGGTAGCAATTAGGTTGTTGCTGACATCTCAGAACACAGGATATCTGCATACAATTTAAGTAATATTCAAACTGTAACTCATAGAATTAGACATTTATTGTATGCTTTGCACTCAGCACTGTTATAGCTATGGCCTGTATTCAGTACCTGCTAGCAAAATTAGTCGTAGCTAACTGTATGTTATTTGTCTCTTTCATTATTCACCATCATTTGTTGTTGATACCTATGCTGTTAGCACCATATGAATCACATTAAAGTAATTTAATTCAGTCAGGTTCTCCTGTTGCTTAATATTGCTCAGCTTAGGCTGCTCTGGTACTCAGTGAAAGCATAATGTAACTCAATGGCTGAAGATTAAAGGAGATGTAATATAGGTTGCATTCACATTATTTGGACTTCAGGTTGGTTGCCCTTTAGTAGGTCCTTCATCCTACATAGCTCACCTTGATGGCAAGGGTGAACAGTGGCCATTAGTAGCTATTAGTGTGATACAACTCACAGGTGCCACCCACTGCTAACCCTGACACTGGCCAGTGTTCCCCGTAAAATTACTTTTAAGTTTGTGAGTCAAGCATGACAGTATTGCCATGATCAACCACGGACAGTCCATTATCTGTAAATACATAATAAATATTCAGGACTTGGATTAAAAAAATAAATCTGTATTTTTCTTTTTATTCACAGTGTTTTTCACTTAGCTGGATAAAAGGAGAGCTGAAGACAGAAATAAATGAGAAGATCAAGGAAGATGAAACATAGGCCAGAATTCTGTACAGGCAGATAAAATTATAAGGTCTCATATGACTAGGCTTGTATATAAGACTTTATTTATTATTGTGAGAGGTTTTCAGCTGATAAGTTGGACAAAAAAGAATTTGAAGAATACCCAAGACACCACACAGCCATATTCTGGTTTTGTTGGGTTTTTTTTTAACAGTTAATTTATGGACTTGTACAGCACAAAGTACAGTGAAAACTAGATATGATTCCTCTCTTTACTTTGATACTTGATCTGTCAAAGAGACAGTGAAAAATGACATTTGCACCAGGTAGATAACTCCTTGGTTAATTATGGCTGTTTTTACCCTTTTCTGCAGGTGTTGTGTTTCAGGTGCTCAATCTGCAGTACTGAGCAGTTTCTGTTGCTTTTGGCTATGAAGTAATTGGCAAACAACCCAAGCTTACGAGAGGTGGGTATTTCACCACTATGAGGCTTTTTCCATAAACTGGTGAGGTTCTTTTTAACCTTTGAAACCCCCAAGCTGATGACAAAGAGAAGAAGGATTTTGAAAGCATGATGCCATAGATGAACAAAATACACCCTGAAGATATTATGTGGATGTTTTGCACCCATATATATAACATTTAAATGTTCTAAGTAACTAAATGAAAGTTATTGCATAATGAACAAAAATAAATAGGACATCCTTGAAAAGAAAGCTATTGAAGACACAGCAGCTTATCTTGTTATTGTTTCTTCCAGGACACTGAAGGCACTGAGAATACTTAGACACTTAATACTGGATTTTCCTTGGACAATTTAAACCAAGGACACTTCATTTATGAGAGAGTTCAGGTATGAATTGTTCATACTCATTTACATTAATTTACAATGGCATTATGGAATCAGAGTGATGTGAAAGACTAAAAAAAGCATTCCTTTTAATAATTTTCTATAGAGAATATTGATGAAAATTGTATTCTAACATCTCCTGAGACCGAAGTGTTTTCCTTATTATCCCTTGGGTGCTATCCCTATCCCTTTGTTTTGGGGTTTTTTTAAGTATTTTTGGGGGTTTTATTTGTGGACAGAAACAAATACATATGACCCCTTTAATTTGTTTTTCTGTTCCATTGTTCATTGCATTTTTGTGATCACATGTCAGGACCCAGGATATTAAAGGGAGATGCAGAGAAGCTGAAGAGACATGTTAGATGAGGGATTTTCCCAGCAAACTTCAGGAGAAATAATACCCCAGTAATAGAAAGAACATATCAGGACCTCAAAGTACTTTCTGGGGTTTGCTGGTGCCTTCAGGAATATAGTTATTATAGTTTTTATAAACAGAAAAATGTCTGTCTAATTTAGATTCACATCAGTCCTAGTGCACAGGTAACCCTCTTTGTTTAAGGCTTTTTTGAGGGTATTTTTTTAAAATAGTTAATCTTGGTCCTTTTGGTCTCCCTGCTTCATATAAAATACACATGCAAGACCTATGCTTGTTTTCACAACAGGAAGTACAGAATTCTCTTTGCTAAAGGATGCCAATTTTACCTCTATGTCTTCACATGTGTTCGTAAAGAATATTATGGTTAGAAGGAAAAAAAAAGAATGAGGAAGATCTGTATCATTCTAGTGATTCTGCAGCTCCAGATGGTAGAATACTGCAAATCGTGCAAACTCAGATGACAAACCTCAAAAGAAAGCATTTCCTTACCAGGCATGCCTTTATGTAATGCCACAGAGACAGATGTGATGCATACCAACAACAAGGCCACAAGATTTGGGGTTGTGAGTAGTTATTTTCTGTAGTTTTCTCGGGTGCCCTCACGGTTTATGGGAAGTCATTAGATAACTAGCAGCAGAAAGGCACCTTCTTCTCCCCACTAAGACTCCTGTATCTTTTTGGTTTGATAGCTCCTGGAAGTGGAAAGAGAAGAGAGGAAATCTGGCACCACTGGATACCACATCTAGGATAAGGTTTAGCAAAGTTATCCATGGGCACTATCAAAATACAAAATGTTTGTAGGTTTGAGAGATGTATGGGATGTGGAAGCTGATTTGTATGTTATGCACATAAATTTAAATATAAATGATGCTTCTTCCTCCAGTGGAAAAGACTTTAGAAACTTCAGAGCCACATATTTACTTGAGCTCCCATCCTTCACTTTGAAGGCAACCAAATGAAGTCACATGTCAACAATACAGATATACTGCTGAGCAGCCGTGTGAGAAGAGAGTTTGCTGACAAGTAATGAATGGCAAGAGAAGATAAAAATCCCAGGCAGCACTAATGGTCCTCAAATAGTCTTGTACTTCCAGGTTTGCAGTTTCTTAGCTGCACATTATTGGGAAATTTTAGAGCATTTTGTAGAAACTATTATAGCTGTTCCATAACTGATTTTTAAAAAAAATTCTAACATTGCATTTGTCTTATGCAAAATACTTCAGATTTTATAGCCACACTTTTGCATTTTTTATTTGGTATTTTCAGTCCAACAAAACCAGATAATATCAAAACAGATGAGTGTTTTAAACACTATGCATATAAAAGTGAACAGATATTTTTTTCTCTGGAAAGAGCACACTTGGGAAAGGGTAAAAATGCAAACATTTTCATGAGTTTTTTCCCAGAATTGATAGAAAAATTATTTGTTATGTCTGCATGGTCTCAGGCTTATTCCAGTCTTCTCTGACCAGATCAGCTTTGAAGTGTTATCATATACAGAATACTGGAGCACTGATATACGTAAGTGCCATGCCTATATAATTAGTTACCCTCTCTAGGCTATCCATCATCCACAGATTTTTGTCAGAATTATTTTCATTCTATTTTAATTCATTGGTAGAAGTACTTCAGGATCTATACTGATATCAAGAACTCAAGAAATGGTTTTTTTCAGTCCTTCAATTAGTAAGTTTCTGTTCTGTTTAGTGTAAGATCTATAGATATTGTATTGTACTAATTTGCAATCAGTTTATCTTCAGTATTGATTCAAATGTGGTACAAATGTTATTGCATCCCTTTAGTTATTTTTATCAACTAAGTCAGAAATTCTGTTGCAGAATAAATTGGGTAGTTTGACAAGACAGAGTATGTGTAAATACAATCCTGCCATTTTGTAAATATGGCTGACATTGCGTTCTACCTGTAATTTTTGTCAGTTGACCCTCAAATTAGTTTCCATGTTTATGGGTTTCATACCATGCTAGCCAGCCTGAGAAAAAAAACCCAATTATTATCAGACCCTCTAATTTTTTTTCTCTATACTGATACAGTATTAGCACTCTTCAGGCGTCTGAAATTTTCTGGTAGGACAACGAACACAGTGACATTTTGTGCTCTTTGGTACACTCCTGTGAGTCTTTGGGCAGGGATATGCTGGGCATTGCGATTATAAAGCATCAATTCCAAGCAAATCTTGTCTATTGTCTCTTCCTACGTTGGGCTTAGATTATTTAGGCATATTGTAAAAATTCTTCCAAAACATAGCACAAACATATTTACTAAATATTTATACATTTTCTCCGTCACCCCTATCAATTCCAAAGTTTCTTTCTGAAAATGGGTCTTTTTCTCCCTCCTAATATGGTACCATATATTATATGTAATACAATGCATATTAAAATATCCACTCTATTTTTCTTTTTTTCTACCATGCATTTTCCTAATGCCTCATCAGTAAACTCCAAAATGGTTTCTACTGCTATTGAACTATTTTTCCCTATTTTTGATATATTGATATATTATTGATATATTGATAAATATTTCTGCCTTCAGCCACTATGAGTTATCGTCAAAGTTGAAGCCATAGTTAAAGCAAGTATTTTTGGGTTGTATAGATTATTTTGGCCTTCCATTATCTTATTTTATGGATCTTGGAATTGAATAATTTTTCATTGACTTTTGCCATGCGGTCGCTTCATGCATAACTTCCAACATCTTAGGAAAGGTGACACCACTGAAGACCAAGGATGTAAAAGCATGGACCAGGCAGCCTTCTCTCCTACATTAACCCTGCCCAACACAGGTTTTCTGCACGGTTTCTCTGTCACATGACAGGGGAGAATCTGCATCCTGTTCTTTGTCCTGTGGTTAAGGAAATCAGGTGACGACCATTATTACCCAGGCAACTACTAACCTTGGGGCTAATCCATTTTAATCCATGACTTTGAGGGCCAAAATAGTTATTATGTGTTGGGTAAAGTTTTCTGGAATTTTTTGTTTGGGGCTTTTTTATTATTCAGCAAATATTTCTTTATTGACTTGTACTTAAAACTTCAAATGTGTAGCTCCCAGTTTATGTACAATAGTTTTCCTTTTTTATTTGCAGATATTATGGTCATGCATTTTGAAAGAAACTCATCTGACTTTCTGATCTGATAGTCTGTAACAGATTTCTACTTTGGCATTGTTAATATTTCCTTTAGATGCATTTAAAACCTATACTTCTGATTTACCAGGAATTCTAAGAGAGATAGATGTAGAATACTGAATATGGACAATGTTTCTCCTATCTATTTTCCTTTTACATAGTTCATCTTTTTGCAATATGCAATAACTAACTATATTAACATTCAAGACATGAATCATCACATCAAGTCTCAGGAATGCAAGTTATCCTGTTCCTTTTCCACAATGAGAATTTCCCATTCCTTTTGGTTATTATGGAGTCTCATAGGATTAGTATATAAGTGACTGAAAAATGTCATCCTTTACTTTGCGGGTGGGTTTTGGTTTTTTTTTTTTGGTTGGGGTTTTTTGTCATACCAGTTCGGTTTATTCATGAGGGTGCAGATTTAAATCTAGTGCAGTGATAACCAAGCTAGCTGTAAACGAGCTGTCTTAGGTATCAGCAGCTGACAGGTTGCTACAGAATAAAATTCAGGTTAGGCTAATATACTCAAATATTATTGGAAACCTCACCTGAAACTGGGATTGTATCCTGTTTGCCTCCTTCGTAACATTGCCTATTTAGTGCCCGCTCAGCTGCTTGAATCAGCTCACAAAATTGTGACCCACAAACTTTACCTTTCTGCTTCACAAGAGTTCCCCTATTAACCGTAAAATCTCCATATTTTCAGTGCTAGAAAATCTTTCACAATGTGGAATGCATATCCTCCTCCCATCACCATGTCTTCTTCAAAGACATTTCAATTGCTTGTAGTTCAGATAGTTCAGCAGCCTCTGAAGATGGAGATTCCCAGCACTGACAGGTCACTAAGACAGTGAAAGAGATCAGGGCTTCGGAAACAATTGCACCCATGTATGGATGTGCAGTGATATTTGAAAATCATACACTTGCCTTTTAAAAAATGTACACAGGACTTAAAACAAAACAAACATAAAATCTCAAGTCTCTCACACTTAGACCTCCTCTTGAAATGTATCACAATTTTTCCTTTTACAACATTCACTTCCAAAACTCTCTAACTGTTTCACTCCCATTTTAAGCACGAGTGCCAGATGGCACTTGCCCTCAGGCCAAATATACCTTCTATGTCTTGTCACTTCTTTTGTTTTAATGTGCTTTCTGAGAAAATGATACCTTTTCCAAAGCTGCAGCAAAGATGTTAATGCATTTTTAAAGCCTCTCAAATCCCTTAATTTGCTCTTTGCTTTCCATTATCTTTTTGGAGTGCCATATTAGGTAGAGTGATGATTGCCCTGTCCAATTTAAAAGCTAGATTGAGGGCCCTAGGAATTTTGTAAGACCACGTTCATCAAGGAGAGTTTAGTTCTGTGGGGTTTCTTTATGAACCAAACTTGAATGGCTATTGGAACAACACAGTTTTGTATTTTGTAGTGTTTAGAACTTTTTTAAAATACTTGGGAATGCACGATTTTTACCTGTACAACTGTTTTTTATGACTCTAAAAGGTCACATCTATTCTGTAGTCAAAGCAACTCTGCAGAGAATCTTATCTCTGACATACACCAAACTTTGAAGAATCTCAAATGTCTAATTGCACATCATGTACTGTGACTTTTAAAGAGTGTTTTTAGTGTCCTGGGACTGCTACTAACTTGCTCAATCCACTTGTTGTGTTGCTTTCTATCACCTGTTTAATTTCTGTCTTGTATGACTGTTAAGTAAGAAAATTTACAAAAAATGAAAACAAACCGCAAAACGAACAACACCAACAAAACCCCAAACAAACTTGACTGATTCCCTTGTGTGTAAGCGCAGAAAAATTTACACCGTCCATATTCAGGTGACAGGATCTCCTTTGTAACTAACCACGTTATTATGGCTCATACAAGGCATGTTTATAGCTTAATTACAATGAGATCTTTTACATTAAATTCAAAGAATTGAGCCCCTTTGTGTAGTATTTCCTTAGCAATATTTTGCATGGCCTCTTCCAGTGCTGAATATTACCTTGTAGGACCAAGTTTTGCATGCGTATTCAAACTATCATGTTGATTTTGTCTCTGTGTAAAAAGTGCTGAAGCATACATTTAGTTATGGAGGAATCTTCACTGGGATTAAAAGGAGTCCATTGCAGAAATTGAAATTCAATAGCAGCTGAGTTGTTCATTCACAGAATTATGTGTAAAGTCTCTGCCAGTACCTTTCCTGGGCTTTTGAGAAATTTAGGAATTAAACTTCAACATTTGGCAAGGTATTTATTGCTGCAATTTATACTTTTGGGAAAATTAAATGTGCATACATGTTTTATTTATATAAAATACTAACAAGGAGTTGATAAACTACTATATTTTTCTAACTAGTTTAAACTGATTTCCTTTTTTGCCCAGTTTCTGCAAAACTAAATTTGATGTAGATTTCAAACTTTGAGTAATTCCCCTTTATACTTGAAGTTACTGATCAAGACAGACTCCTTAACCTAATACTTGCCTATCAAAAATTGTGGACTCCTCCAAATTCATAAAGTCAAGTAAAGTTTACATGGAATATGATTGCAGAAACCTTCATCCCAGACACAATATGAAGACTTTGTATTTAAAATGGTTTTGGATGCATCATTTGGCTTACTTGTACCACAAACAGACCAACATACTGCAGAAATCTGTGAGAATTAGTCAAATATAGCTCAAGTAATACATTCTTACCTTTGTGCGTGACAATCATTCAAGCCAGATTGGTGAGTTTTTTATTCCGTCATGAGTAGACAGATCTATTTTTTTAGTGCAATTTTAATAGGAATAGAAATGTTTCCAAGTGTTTGCAGTTTGCTTTTGTTATTATTAATTCCTAAATACTACTTGCCCTCCATACAATGAAATGCAATAACCTCTAGGTTATAGTGTGTTGATACTTGTTATAGGTGCAATTTGGAGAAAAAAAAGCGCATGTAATTCATTGTGGGACTCAAGGTATTCATGTAAATATATAGACTACAAATGAATGAACTACAATACTCTTCCCGGCAGCTTCATGGAGAAAATGTTAACCGTTCTTTTTCCTAACAAATGTCATGTAATTAACTAGGATTGAATAGCACAAACTTTAATTTGAAATGTGTGAAAACTCTCTAGTATATACTCTGGTTCATATGGTAAGTTTTTCCTAAAAGCATTTAGGATTTCCTAATGTTATCTGATTTGTAAGAAGATCATCTTGGTTCAGCAATTTTAGTTCTGCAAAAGCAGAGCATTTTCCATGTTGCTTCCTGCAGACATGAACTATATAGGGTTCATAGGCAGAAGAGTTTGCTGTGCAGAAATGTGGAGATGATGAATGTTTCTTATGTGCTGTTCATGCTCATTTTAAGATTAGTTTATTCAGACTGAAATGCATTTCAGTTCATGATTTCATTTTAGAGTGACAAAAAAACTTTCCTTTTTAAAGCTCCCCTTAAAGGAACAACTACAAGGGTAAAGAGTGACGTAATATCATTAATAAATATCCCTGTATATGTTACTACTGAACATTTTCAAAGGCATAAAGAAAAATCCTCATTATAGATCAAGACTACTGAGATTCTTCCAGCTGCTGTATTTGGTCGGAGAAGTCAGAAGTTTTAATCCATCCTGAGAACTAACGAACAAGTGAAGGCTTTTCCTTCCACTTCCAGTGAAACAGTAATGGAAAATTCTTTCTTTACGTTCACCTTGCTGCCTAACACCTGGCATATTTTTCAGCATCTGTTCATAGCACTGCAGTGATGTGTGCTGAACCACACACACCGAGCTGCTCTTGCTCTTCAGAGGGATCCAAGGAGTGCCCCTCTCTCTTGAGCAGGCGCATCCGTTCCACTGCCTTGCAGCAAGGTAAGATATGCAGGAGCACTGGCTGACCTACAAGATTCCTTCAGCATGAGAATATCTGAGTGTTGTGAATGTAACTATGAAGACCTTATTTCATGGTGTACAGTCTGATTCCGAGTGATGTTATACTTCGGGCTACTCCTGAGTTAAATGGGTACCACCCCAAGTGTGTTTTGTTAAAGTAGCGTTTGACATTTAAATAGAGAAGATAACAGTGTCTAGTGGTGTTTCTGTTTCAGGTATTTTCTACTTTATGACTGATTTTTTTTTCAAAGCAATTCAATGTTTAGTGTTAGAAACCTCTTTTATTCCTGTATTAAAACTGTATCATTCTTCAGAAGAGCAGCTTCTATACTATAGGGCCACCTCTCTGTATTTTTTTTTTTCAATTTTTATTCACACAAATATACGCCAATAGTATTTCAGATGTATATACTTCTGGAAAAAAATTATTGAAGAAAATTAATAGCTATTTATGGTCTTGCTGTTTCATAAGAAATATAATACCACACGTTTACATTGCAGGAGTTAATAAATTATGGCAAATTCCTCAAGGCATTATCAAACTGTGTGAATTTGTCTATCTGATCAAATATTTATTAGTTGCAGTCTCTTCCTACACTGAATTTTCTTTTCATTTATTGCTCTAGGCCTTACTGCAGAACATTAAGGTGATACTCATGGGCATATGCCCCCAAAAGAAAGACAATAATTATGAAACACCCAACTTCAAAACGACAGGCTGCCTGAATTTTAATTTTTCTGGGGATTTTTTTTTTCCTTTAAGTAAACTGCCACACTACTTAATTATCTTTTATAGCTCATTTACTTGACCTATATTAAAATTAGGCAGAAACAAAATTTCTTTATCTAAGCTGATAATACATTTTAATTTGGATTGAGTGATGTCCTAAGATTTTTGTACTTAAACTGTTCTTATTGCTGTATAATTCTAAACGTAGTGATCTGATTCTTCATTCAATGTTTACACTCTCAGTAGAAGTCTGTTCTCTATTGGTTTCTTTTTCTATTAAGATGTCAGGTATGCAATAAATAAGGAAATGTGTTCAAATTTCCCAACCACTCTCAGTTTCAACAATGACCTGCCATTAAGTCTTTCGGGTGTGATGCCTTGTTTCAGTGCCATTATCTCAGAGGAGGCAACCTGTGCTGCTGGCCCAGCAGGGTCACAGTATCCACTGCATTACAGGAGCACTAGGAAATTGTACAGTTCCTGTTTTCTGCAATGACCCATCCTTCAGCACCTCTGAGCAGAGTAGAACTTCCTAGTGGTGGTGGCAGAGGTAGCTTAATGAAAACCTCTTCCTTCTACATTGTTTGTTTTACCCTGTCATATTGGATAGGTTCATAGGATAGATAATTATCTTCTGGTTTGTAATCAAATATGCTTTGCAACAGGACTTTGCTTCTCTGAGCATCACACAGCAAGTTTTGCAATTTGAACATCTGCATTACTACTTTAAAATAGTTGAAAAGAAAAAAAGTGTTTTGTTCAGAAAAATAACGCATCCTTGGTTTTCCTGCATATTTGCAGAGGCATGAGAACCTTTGGAGTAACCTGTTTTTAAGAGTTTCTCCATAGGTAATAATAATATGTATATAGAGAAAACCAGATGCACAATCTTCTCATTCCATTTTCTTTAATGTTCCTCATAGATTCTTCTCAATTTACCTCCAAGGACATAGGCCAAAATAGACCATGGAGACATTGTGTAAATAATACTCCATATAATATCCCATGTTCTCTTAAATGGAGACATCTTCAGAACTAAGCTAAATTGACATACTGCTGCAAAATGCAAACAAAGGCACACAGGCAAAATAATTCTGAATTACAAGATTTCACATTTCATAAAGAACAATGGGGAGAAAGTCTCAGGATACTGAAAAGTCACAGACTTGTGTGATCTATGTATTTATTTAGATTGATAAAAATAGATGAAGTACCTATGCTGAGCCCTAGGCATCCTTGACAATTATGAATAAGCATAAACATCATAAAGAATGAAGCATCCTGCAGCGATCTCTGCCATCTACAGCACTGTGTATTAGACCTTATAGCGACAGGAAATTAAGAGAAACCTTCTTTCCCTTGTTCCCTTCTTCCCCAATCAACAAGAGGAGTTAGGTGCTGGACCACTTGAGGCACATAATATTGCTGCTTTGTTATTTCACAGTTGAGATTTAGCTAGCTAGCTAGCTAGATATAGTTATTGGTATCTCCTGTGTGCATATATATAGTCTCCTGTGAAATGTGAGAAATAATGGTTGGTATTTCCTTTGTTCTGTAGTAGTGAACAAGAAATCTCTAGTAAGTAATCATTGACTAATAGCTTTATAAAGACACATAAACAATGTCTGACCTGATACGCTATCTTTTAATGTTTTTTCTTTGTATAATAAATCAAACATACGTATGGACAATTGTTATAGCTAAAAGAGATTTAACATCAGTCCCAAGGTTCCTAAATTACACATCAAAGATAAAGGGCTCTAGTCTACAATGTTAAATCAGCTTGGAGAAATCTAAATTTTAAAATTTAGATTGTTAATGAAACAAGTGATACTTATGTTGTTCCATTAGTTTGGCCCCAGATGCTGGTATAAAAGGTGCAGTATTTAGGTATTAAGTGATACTCTGTTTCAGATTTTGAATTATTTAGGCCTACTAAGCAATTGAAATCAGTGAAGCTGTGTCCACAGCACTAGCTATATATCTAAAGTGTTGGGCTTTTTAAGTCAGGAAGCTGGAAGGAAGTAACAGCATTAGGAGTTCCATTAGGAGAACGCTGCTCTCCTAACAATTAGAGGCAGTGCAGATTTTACACAGAGCAGAATATTCTGTCATTCTGTCCCGGGGAGTGCTTCTGAGTGCTGATCCTTTTCCCTCCTTTGCTCTTCCCTTCCACGTTCTGAGAAAGGCATGAGGGAACCATGTGATGTTTAATGGGACTGCATGAGGCTGAGTCAGAGAGATGTGGCTTTCTGTCTGATTCAGACAGGTTTGGATTTTGATGTGCACTTGGAGAAGGGTAAGTGCTGCACCATCCTGTGAAGGTGTCTGTTAAAATGACTGTTCTTCTTTCATCTGAATACCTACCCTTGTTTGAAAAGTACATAGAAAGATATTCAGGTTTTTTTCAATCAGTATTGCCTGTTTCAGTCAAGCAGCCAAGTATAAATATTTGCACTAAAGATATTAGGATTTAAGCATTTAGTAGACCTGTTTATATTTTATCAAGTGTGCCATAATTTTGTGAACTAAGCCAAATTTCATTCCAACATCCTTATTTTCTTTCTTTCTCTGGAGATGTCAGTGTGCTTTGTTTTTCATATAGAGATGGAGAGATGATAATTAAATTACTTCCTCCACCTATTTACGTATGATACCCTGCCTCTAGGCTGAGGTAGGAATGGCAATTAGGTATCTAACTCAACTGAGTAAACTCCAAGAGCTTTATTACAGAATTGATAAAACACTTGCTTTTCCAACAAATAAATATATTTTATTTTTATTTTCTAATATGAGCCCATGTTTCTAATAAATACACAGCTGTGACTCCTGTGAAAATGGTTTCACACTAAAAGTTTACCTTTGCCTATACAGTTATAATTACAGAAGAAGCCTAAACAAGACAAGGGGAAAAGTAGAATATGCGATTGTAAACGCTTTGGTTAAAGTCGGGAAATACAGAGGTTAGCGCGCTGTTAACACAGCATTGTCTACGATATTCACTTACAATCATGATGATTTGTCACTATTTTGAGACTTAAATCTCATATTTCATATGTTGTTAATGTTTTTAATTAAAACAATGACAATTGCTATATGAGTGGCAGAAGTAATGTGACAATATATAGAGCTGGGTTTAGATTTTTTGTAAATCTTTTAATTGCATTTGGACTTTCATTGGGAAGCATTTTTGAGAAGAAAACAATAATAAATTCCACTTTATTTACTGGAACACAGCCCTTGACCCGTGAAGGGAGAAAAAATGTTGGAGGGTGACAACAGAGATCACTTAGGTTTTCTTCCCTGACTGCTTTTAACTGAAGATGAATCAGGAAGTTGAGATAATGAAGCTTCTGGCCACTCACTGTTGCTAAAGAGAGGGCTAGAGGTAATTTGGAGGTTACAGGGGTAACCACTCGCATTTCGATCTCCCATTGGTTTAACAGAATCTCCTGAATTAGTCAGTTTTCTGATCATTCCTGGAGGCATTCCTAGAACAAATAAGAAGAGAAACAGGATTGATTCCATACCTTTTTCATTGTTCTGGCAGCAGAAAAGAAATGGAAAGCTGAACTGACAGGTCATACCTTAGTTGACCCCAATTTTGCCAAGCTGTAGATATAACTTTTTTGTCAATTCCCCATTTTAGGGTGAGATTAGGAATAAATTAGGATTAGGAATTAACTTTGTGCTAGAAGCTGATGTAATAAAAGATCAGGAGAATGGATGAATGAGATTATTTGGTGTCTTTTCCTATTTGGACTTTAGGCAGAGCTAGGATTCTTGCCCCAAATCTTTCCTAGGCATCTGCACCAGGTCTGTGGCGTTTGGGTAATGAGACTGGGCTGACAAATCATTGTCAAAGGAGCTGAAATAATTCAGTAACTTTTTGTTTTCTATAAGCGAGATGAACTTTATACAAGAAACTGGCTACAATTCTTAGAGCAAGTTAAGGGAATGTGCTGAAAGCCCAAGTGTGAGGTAATATACAAGTTTTTGTTTCCCATTACTTTCTCCTTAAAAATATGATGCCCTGTTGTGTTTTGGGTTTTGTTGTTTACCATGATGGCTTTTCCCTGTGAATTCTTATAGTTTCTATTGTATTTAATTCTATAAAGCAGCATCCCAAGTTGGGGTTTCTGGTGGTTAGATGAAAGCTTCTTACTTGGCAATGTAGAGACAACTGAGTAATTTTGGATGAACCCAACAATAAAATGCAAGACTGTGTAAATTTATGTGTACTCCCTCTGAACCAGTAATCATAGGTGACAGAAGTCCCTTAAATATCATTTCTATTCCAGGAAGAAAGCAGCATCACAATATGCTGTCCTCAGCCAAGCTAAGAACACTGAGGAAAGCAGCACATGACCGGGATTATGCTGTTCTTAAACACAGGCTGCAGTGTGTATACTTAAGTAGACTCTAAATGCAGAAACAGTTCACTGTGGCTGAATCTCTGTTGTCAGGCATTCACAGATGCCCTGTAAAATATTAAAATTTGCCTTTTGATGATGAATTACACTGACTTCACACAGAAGTAAATTATTCTTAAATCTTGCAGGACAGTATAGGTTTGGTCCCAATTTATTCATTCATGGTGAATTTTGGTTTGATAAAATCACTCTTTTATACCTTTATTTGTAAAATCAGGAATACTGTGGCCTCAACCAGCATCAAAATTCAGGTACTATAACCAAATTTTTTTCTTTGCTTGAAATAACAGCTAGAAAGCTAAAAGCTCACTGTGAGTGGAAATGTGAATTTCTGTAATTAGGAGCATGAGCATAGTAACCTGAAATGAAGGTCATATCCTTACAAGGAGATTTATAATGAGGGTGACAAGAACACATGCTGCTGAAACATAACCCTCTGAACTGTACTGCATAGAAGTTGTAGTAAAGATTCATTGAGTTTGTAGGGTTTTTTTAATTAATTCAGTGATAGGTGAAATCTCTTATGTCTTGCCTTTATTGGCTCTTTGTGACATTTGCCACATAATTATCATCTTTTAATGTTTCACAACATCTCCCAACTATCTTTTCTTCCTGGTGAAATTATTTTCACTGTTGGTCTATAGCATTATAATTGATTCTTAAAAATTTAGATCACTGCATTGTAGCACAGACTCCCAATGCCCCAAACTCCAAGCTGTAATAGATGAGCATTTCCCAAGCATTCAAGGGAAAGTCCTGTAAACTAAGGATTTGTAACAGGAGTAGTATTGCAATCTCAATTTGCTCCCTTCATCAGATGTTGTGAAAGAGTAGTAGTGTCAACGTCAATTATTTGTTATTCTCAAACAAGAACTTTCATTTTTGTATGTTTTAGGAATATTGATCAATTTGAATTTCTGGATAGTTTTTACTTGTAGAAATTATTAAAAGGGGAAAATACTTGCAATCCTCTCAATGCTCTCTAAAATGCTTGATGTGCGAGCTGTTAATACCTCATGCTTGTGTTATTTCTCATTACACCTTTTGAAATTAAATAAATTCTAACTGCAAAAAGCAAATTCTTTTACCTCACTGGAGAGTAGATATATTTGCCTTTGAAACTCTTCCTGTAAGTCAGGTAAAATCAAGTGTGAAAAATGTCAAAAAGATTTTTCAATTATTGTTCCAGCTGTATAGATTTCTATGATCTTGTATGGAACAGTATGGATTAAAATAGTTTATTTTGTTTTAATTTTATTTTGCATTTAAGTATTTTTTACTTGAGGACATTGATCATACTACCACAAATGGAAAAAACAATATCCTTTTTCAGCACTTTCTTTCATAATTCACTCTAATCATCTAATTACTGTAGGAGTGTCCTAAACTTGCATCAGGTGAGTTCTTTCAGATCTTTCTCTGCATTTACAGATTCACTGATACTAAGTCTTTGGGAAAGGAATATTGCAATTTAGATTTTTGGAAATGATCCAACTGAATCAGAAATTCTGAAGAGAGTAATGTGGTAAGTAGCTGTCTAACATAAAGGCATATTAAGTGTCAAAAAGATTAATAAAGCCGGCAAAGTTTATTCAGCAGAAAGATGTCTTTTGCATTGTTGTGAAGGGTTATGGATGTTTTCTATACTTGGCAGAACTAATGGCTGAGAGTTGGGCCTGACTGTAAGGTATTATGCATGTGCAAGTTTCTATAAGAAAACCAGTTGAGAATGGGAACTTCATTAAAACGACAGCTTTTTTTAATCAGTTCCCTTCACTGCTGTCGTATTCTAAAGGGTACAAGAATGATAGCTGACCTTCTGGATATCAAAATGACATTTAAAAATATGAAAAAGTACAAATTAATCCAGTTATAAAAGGAAAGTGCATTATATAATTTCTTTGTCTTAGGCATAGCTGTTTTGCAGTGATAACCTGTCTCAGTTGAAATCTTGGGAATCTGTGGGAATTTACAATTGATTTTAACTCAGCAAAATGTGCCATCTCCTGACATCGGAAGAAGACTGACTGAAGAGCTTAAGGTGTCTTTTACAGTTTCATTTTTGGAAACTATGCAAATAGAATTCCTGATGTATTCTAACACAGCTAACATATACTGGGCCATGATTTTCATGATTGCAGTGAGCACACTGGTGCCTGGGATGTGCACTTGGGTAGTGGGAGGCATAGATTTGAATTTGCAGAGGCTAAGGAGAACAAAGCCACGGTTTTAATGCCTTTGAACAGATTAGCTTAATTTATGAGTTGTTTGGAAAAAGGCTGGTATCATCAGCCAGCTAAGTTTCAGAAAATTATTCCAATCTGCGGAGGCTGCATGCATGAAGGTCCTTCATGTGCCACACTGTCACTGCTACATGTGGTGGTGCTTTAGGCTCATTCCTCTGCTCACAGTGCTTTACTGGCTGGAACTGGATGGCCTCGCCCCCAAGCCCAAGTCACAGAAGGTGTTTTTGTCTTCCAGCCTATTGAGTTTCTTGTCTGTCTTTATTTACTTCTGGGGAGAGCCTGGGTACCTAACCTCCCTAGATCATCTTGTTGTGACTCCTTGGACCAACCTCACAGAATCAGCCACGTAAGTTTTTGCTGCTGCCTACACTGCAAATACTTTGCCTCCTTACTGTCATCCCAAGTTAAGGAAATTTTTTTGTCCCTGGCTATTGCAACATTTGTTCCCTTCTCCCCCTTGCGCCCCCCAAAAAGTCAGTCCTTTGGTTGTTGTCCCTGCTGCATTAACCATGTTAGCGCTGCCCTGAGTTAATTTATAACAGACGGTGGTCCTGGTTGGAAAAACTCTGATGAAACATTTCCATCAGACACTATAAGTTTGCCAGGAAAAAGTGGAAATGTGGCAATTGTGTTCAGTTTTTGAATGAAAACAGGCAAACTTCTAATAAAATCCTGTTTAGTTCCCCAAAACCTCACTTGACATCGCTGTCTCTTTGGTAGTCCTTGGGCGACTGCAGACCCAGAGACAGGGAGGGAGCCAGGGACTGGGGGTTATCTAGATTCCCGGATAGCAGACTGGTCTTGTTTTTCAATCATAAAAGCACAACACCCCACTTGTTTTAAGTCCCCAGTAGTTTAAAGGGGGAGTACTTTTTGCAGCCATTTTATCAATGCTCTAGGACAAGGGATTTTAAGGTATAATCCAAAGGCCATGGTGAATACTGAGTGACCATGGAATTGTGCAAGAGAATTCACACTTAAATCTTTTAAAATTAATACATTCCAGCATTTAGAATATGAAATCTGCTTAGCTAAGAAGAAAAATCTGTGTGTTTTTTGAGGGTTTTTTTTGCAGTGGTTTGGGGGG
>VWZG01005214.1:357198-380832 GCA_013396735.1 Grallaria varia
GGGGGGATTTTCTAACTAAATTATTTAAGGTAGAGAAAAGGCATTGGGTTTTTTTCCCCTCTAGTAGACAGGTTTTCATTATTTGACAGTGCTAGCTCAGTTGTCTTTACAGAATTTTGTAACTACCTCCTTCATGCTGTCCATGATAATTACAATCATCACCATCAGTTTTGTGTGCTTGTAAATGTGCAGGGATTTGTGCTGTATCTCCTCCCACCAATTGTGTCTAACAGTATCTTTCAGAAGACATTGAACAAAGGATGTGGTAGCAATCTCATTGTACAGAAATCTGTATGTTGTTAAAATACGCTCTAACTAAAATTGAAAAGAGCATTAAATTTTCCTCTCCTGCTTGCTTCTGTAATGTAGTTTCTTACTAAGCTGACACTTAGGAAAAAAACTGACATGGGCTAGAATTGTTCTTGCTTTTCAGCTGCAATATTCGTAAAATGAAAAAGAAAATCCTGCTCTTTTTAGGCAATGTGTGTTAATGACAAATGAGTCCCTTATCGGTATTGATGGTTTCATTTCAGTAGTTGAATTAGCTGATAAACTATGAAAACTTTTTTTTAAAGTATAAATTTAATTATAAGCAATTATAAGTAGTAGAAGACAGGGATGGGGCTTGTCAGCATCTAAACCCACAAATCATGAAGTCATAGTTTATCACCTTCCATTTGTAACAAATTTTAAAGCAGTGGAAGTCAGTGTATGTAATGAAAATTACCCAAGTGTGAAAACAGTGGGGTTGAGTTTTTCTTTTCTTTTCCTTTCTTTTTTTTTTTTTTAATCAAAACCATTGTGCCAGTGCAGGATATCACACATTGATTCGAGTTTCTCTGCTACCCAATCAGCAACAAGCCAGCAGTGTGTTGTAATGACAGCAAGTCAGTGTCAAATATCCATTGTTTCTATTACCATCTCTTCTAAAAGAAGGCTTATTTATGCCTTTAGCAGCAGATTCACTCATTTTTGCTCATCAAATACAGAGAGTTTAAACTATTCTAGGTCTAGCATAAAAGGTTTTGATTCCTAACACCTTCCCACTCCAAAATCTACCCATTATGATTGGAAAACAGACTAGACTGCAATGACCAAATGACTCTAATTACATAAAGGTTTCTGTACCTTGGCTTGACAATGTTCTTCAGACTCACAAAGCCATGTTCCATACACATATTTTTCTATATATGTGGGATTTTTTTTTTCATTTTGCATAATTGCATAATAATTAATGCTTTATAAACAAGCTATGGCAGCTGTATTCATTGCAGCACAGATTACAGAGTTGTGTTGCTGCACTTGGCTTTTTGGCCTAAAGCCATTTAAAACTAGTTAATGGAATTCCATTTTTCACCCTGGTATTTAAACATGATAAATTTTCCCATTAAAGATCCCTGACATTTTTGTATGACAGTAGATGAAACTGAGTGACATAAGCCTCTGCCCTCTTGTGGCAGATCAGGTTGATGAAGTAAGTGAACGATTAGAGATATTTTCTTTAACTTCAGCAGTGTCTATATAAAATTATAGAAAGCAATCGTTCATCTCTGCAGGCATGGAAATCTTTGCCTAGTCTCATAGTTTCCTAATAGAGTCAGGTCCATAGGGAGAAAATGACTGGCATTTCTGATTCAGGTCTGCCATTCAAACTCTGCTTTGAAGAATGGTATTTTCAAACTTAAAAAAAAAAAAATGGAGCCCCTATCCCACAGTGATGGGTAAAGTTCTGCTTGCAAAAGATTGATCAGATTTTCTGTGACTTTCCTACTGAGACTAACCAAACTGGATTGCCACTGTAAATATCCTGGCATACCCTGTTTACAGCAGACAAATCATCAAATATAGGAATAAGCTGTAACGGTTCAATCCCATCTTCTAAAGACACCAGAGAGAATGTAATGATGGGATATTTAATCAAAGTGTACTTCAATACCAGTGTTAAACAGAGAAAACTAGTGTGTGAATGTCCTCATATTACAAGGAGCTTAAGGAGTATAATTTGTACAATTGGGCAAGGAATAAACTTTTTCCTCCCTTACTGCCCTAGCAGCAAAGTAGTTTTCAATAATATTTCTCAAGGCACTTGCTGATTCAGCAGATTCCCTTTCTTATTGAGCTTCTGACATAGTTTGTGGGTGGTTCACCATGAGAACAAAGGGTATAATAATAGAAAAAAGGCAGTGACAGAGTGGTGAAAAGAAGTAGAGAGTCAGGAAAAAATTTTGAAGACAAGCTAAAAAGCTCTGGGTATATCAAAAGCCATAGAACGTTATAATAAATGAGTGATAATGGTTAAAATGTAGAAATACAGAAAAACCTAGCAAGGGGAGACTGGATGTCAGGTTTTGCTTGTCTGTGCAGAGCTGATCTTCTAATTCACTCTTGGAACCAGATCAGAAGGGTCATCTTAGCTCCATTCAATATAATAAAAGGCTGAGAGACCTTCTGAGGGAAGAGAGATGGATAAGAAATAATCTGTAAGAAAACCAAATCAAAAGTCCTGTCTCCTCAAAACAAACAACAACGAAAAATCCACAAACAGAAACAAAAAAACAAAAAACAAAAAAATAACGAAACAAACAATTCCAGGTTCACCAAGCAGAAAACTAAGCTCAGGCTAAGTATAATGCTGTAGTAATGTATTTACAGTCTTTGAACTTCATTATATGAATTAACAGTAGATCTGAAGTACAGCAATTAATTCTGTTTCAATCCTGTGTTCAGCACTCTAGGATCAGAAATCCCCTCTAATGAGTAAAATGTGATACTCATTTAGCAGATGATTGGTTTAGTTGTAATTGTAATATGCAGAGGTGTAAGGGTCTGCCTGTTACCCAGTTTTGAGCCTGGTAGTGCAGAGATCTGTCCCCCTGAATGCCTTAGCGACCACAAAGTTCCATGATGTGCTCCATATTTCAATACTAGCAAACATATCCACCATAAAGAAAATCATATGGTATTCAGATATCAGATTGCCAAAGAAAACTGCCTGTAAACAAGGTAGCACAAGAAAATGAGAAGAATGAAAAGTAAAAATAGGAAAGAAATACCAGTTCTTAAAGTTTGTAAGGACAGTTTAACAATGTAATAACAACTGTTTATTTTTTATAATGCAGTATCTGCTAAGTGTTCTAGCCAGTCAATACCAGGGAATGTTCCAGGAATCAATCAACAGAATGCTATTGATTTGGGGACATAGGAGGAAAAACAACAACAAAAGGCAAAAGAGGACAATGAAGCCTTTGCCACGTGGTTGGCAGAATCTCAGCTTTAGTATTTCTGCAGTTTGTAATGGATGGCACCCTTAATGCCTTCCTATCCAACCTTGCTGCTCCATGTTGTAGTTTAAGACATCTCGACACCAAAATTATTATTAAAGAAAGAGGAAAAGGGTGCGTGCATAATGACTGAGAATAGGCAGAGCACTAGCTGATGGAAGAAAACAAGGGCCATGAGTGAGTGTCAGGACTGGCAGGGCCCTGCACAGACATAAGAGAGTAGGTGGGAAAGCTGCAGGGAAAGGTGAATGGGAGAACAGAGGAAAGCCAGGAATTACTAGTGTCTGCAATGAACTTCCTTACAAAAACTATTTGGGTTATTGCTGCCTTATACACTTAATTGAAAATTAAAAAGAGAAACCACTGTGGATTAGCATCCATGTAGCTGTGAGCATATTTACTCTTAAATCCCACATCTTCATGTCTTTTGTGTATTGCTACCATGAGCAGACAGCCTGCCATTTTTCAAACATCTGCTTTGAAAGACTTGTGAATATTTGCTTACAGTAGCATATATTTAACATTTAAGCACTTTCAGCAACTCTTTGAAACAATTAGCTCATAATGAGCAGCTTCCATGCTAGCAAACTGTGCTAAAATGCTTATTAAAAACTTTAAAATGTTAAGACTCTGACTTTAACAAGAAAAGGCCACACAATCATCAGCTCACTCTTGGGAGTCTTTCTGAGGTGTTCTTTCTACAAAGCAGAAAATAATTGCTGCAAGGAAGTTCTATTTTACTGCAAGCTTTTGTGCCACGACACTGTCTGAAGGTACATCAAAACCTGTTGAGGTTGAGTGCCTTGTGACAGATTCCTGAAACATCATAGGAACAGAGTTTTGACATGATATATAATCAAAGATATTTGGGTTTTTCTTAGCCTTTTTCATGAACCTTTATCTCACTTTCTTCATCATCATCAGGCCCAAGGTGCTACTTTGCAAACCTACCTGTAAAAACTAGAGTTTGACAAGATACTCAAGCTGGGTAAAAAAAGGGAAGGCAAGGAAAGTGTTTCCCGACACCACCTGCTCCAGAGAAGGGGCTGACAATGAGGTCTTGCCACAGGGTTACACCAGCAAAAAGAGGAACTCTGCTCCTAAGCAGGGCTTTTTCCTGTGTTTCCTGAACAATACAGTGTCGCCAGTATTTGAGAACTCTGACTTCTTAAAACTGTCCTTGAAAAAGCAGCAAGGCATCTTTGTGGAGATCCCATGGGTCTTAAAAACAAACAAACAATCAAAAAATCAAAACAAAAACACACTCAAACCCAAACAACAGATTAAACTTCAGCCTTTGAACCTGAATTCTTTATTTAGCTGAACCACAACAATAGATATAAATAAATTTAAAAACTCTCCTTCTTCCCCTGAACTTTAGGACTGTTTATTTTTACCTTGAGATGTCAACCCTTCTCATCTAAATGCACCTAATCTGTAGTTTGCAACTCCTGGACACTTTGCAACATGGAAAAAATACCCAAAAGGGATTTACTAGTTTATTTCTACTATTCTATTAGAAATAGGGTTTCACATCAAATATGCATAAGAGGGAGCTATTTTAAGATTCTGAAAAATTCAGAAAGCAACAGTACTATGAAAACTATATGGAATACATAGGCATGTGGAAATTCAGTACCATTAATTTATTATGATTAGGCCACTTGGTCCAGAAGTAGCCATGATGCTTCCACATACAAGAAGCAATTTTTCTCATAACTTCTGTGGCCTTTACCTTAGATACTTCAATCCAGCATTCTGTATCTTGGTTCTTCTTTTGTTATTATGTGAATTGCCATCCCATATATCATATCCTATGGTATTGAAAGTTACTGCTCTTATGAAGAAATAATGAAAACTTACAGACACTCATTTATAAGAAAGGCCTGGGATGCAGATATTTGGAAGTACTTCCCTTTTTCCTTCATATTCAAACACATTTGAAATACTGTTCTAAAATATATATTGAGAATTGCAGTAAGGTTCCTTCACGTTCTCTAAATAACTAAAATGTGCTTGTAAATTATGCAGATTTTAAGTACATAAATGAAATAACCAGTGCATCTTTAGTATACCTTGTTTTCTGTGATTACCTACATAATTACCATAATTGCCCATTGTATTGAATACATTTTAGTAATAGTCTAATAGCCATTATATTCCTGAAAATGTCATGTTTCTAGTCACTGTCAACCGGTGGCATATGTACTAGGCATCATAAGTTATATATCATCTGAAAGAGAAATAATCAGTTTATCCTTTGCTAACTTAGCTGATTTTGGGGGTAGAGAGGGAATCTACTTTTAAAAATTTTCTCTTTTAAGTATCTAAGTATTGCATTAGATCATGATTTTGCATACATTATGAAATAAACCTCTGTGAATAAATTGAGCAAAATAAACCGAATTAGAACTTGACCAAAACACCAGCTTCTGGAGTAGACAGAAAAATTAGGTTCTGTTATTACTGTTGTTGTTATTGTTGTTGCTGTTGTTGTTGTACTAGTAGTAATCATAACTACAAACAGAATAAGAAAAATAAGTTTTGATCATATTCAGCAAAAATTCTGAGGTTAGTTCTTCTTCCACTACTAGATTTATTTATGAGCTTTTAAAGGCAAATGTGATTTTTGTCTGCCCTTTCTCTGAAGCAACACGAGTCAGTGCTCACTAAATATGAACCATCCAACAAGTATAGAGCTTCAATAGTACAGCACTAAGCATAGCTACAATGCCCTATGTCACAGCAGCCCGTGACTCAGGTTTGGAAGATGCTTTCCTCTAATCAGCTCAAAACATAAGCAGACCGACATTGCATCTGCTTGTAAAATACTGTGTCGATACATACTCTGGTAACATCATCTGATTTAGTGCATCATTCAGGTGCTAGACATTTTTATATGGAGTCCTCTGGATACTCAGGACAACCTGCATATCCAAAACTCTCAAGCATCCAGACAAAAATAAAAAGAAAAAAAAAGGAAAATAAAATTAAAACTTCAGTACTTTATGGATTTTAAATGTGTTTAATATAGTTCAAAGATCTATATTAACAAATAGTTAGGAAATTATGTACCTGAAAAGCAAACATTGCCATTAGTGGCATGAATAAATGTCACAGTATGGAACACTTCCAGGTTTTTGCTGGTTTGTGTTGAAATTCTTTCAGAACAGGTACTAAGAATAAACATAAATCTTCACTAAAGTTTCAAAGAATACACCACCAAACCAGCTTTGATACCCAGTGGCAATGTTGAATCCCCAGTGACAATTGAGTGCACATACATTTTGGAATCTCCAAAATGCTCTCTATGGAAGATTGATCTGAGTAAAGTGTGGGAACCATTTCTAGGAAGGAAATTTATAAAAAAAAAAAAAAAACAAACCAAAAAAAGGTTAAAAACCCACATTCTTAGAGGGTTTTTTGGTGTTGTTTGGTTTGGTTTGGTTTGGTTTAGTTTGGTTTGGTTTGGTTTGTTCGGTTTGTTTTGTTCTGTGGGGGTTTTTTGGTGATTGTTATATCTTGCTTCTATAATAGCACCAGAAGGCCCGGATCATACTCGGTTAATACATGTATTATATACTTATATTTTGTCTAAGAATATTATTTTTAGGGGATGAGTACCTACATTACCACATCAACATCAGCTGGGTTTTGAAGCACAAACCACTCTGAAAAATCAGGCATAGGTTAAACATGTCAAAATTGAAGGCATATGTTTAAATCTTTGTAATTATCTCTACCTATAGAGTTAATAAGCAATTAAGTCTGTCTACAAAAAATTCTGAGGCAAACAGATCCATTATTTTCTATGTTAACCTGCATGGTAGCCTTTGCCTATGGAGCATTATGTCTTAATAGTGGATGGTTTATTTGTTCTCGTCCCTTTTGTTTTGTTTTTAGAACATTATGCGGTACCTGAAAACACAGGAATGCAATTATTCTTCTTGGGTTTTGGAGGGGAGTCTAATTAAGCAAGTCTCCACTGTTACAGGCACAGCTGTGAAAGAATTGACTGTGACATGAGTTATGTATCCCAAACTGAAGGTAAGATAGCTCTATAGAGGATTAGTTTATTATCTGAGAGTAGAACCAATGACAAAAAAGATATAAGTAACATCTGAAGAATGTATATACCATTTTTCTTGTGTTGTTGCTTTATTTCTTTGTCAAGCATCCTAAGTTGTTCTTTTAATGTTAACCTGTTCTTTTAAAGACTAAAATCATCACTGAGTAAACTACTTTGATGGTTTAGAGTACAAGAAAAGTGGATTCTATTCAGCTCAAGTATTGCATAGTGCTCTGATGCGTTAAAAAGACCAAATTACTGCATATACTTACCAAGAAAAAAATCTGATGTATCAAAAACTATATAAAAAACTATTGCAAAGAGACTAAATATCAAAACCTATATGAAGTCGAGGGCCACACTTCCTTGTTTTAATTACTGTTATTTCCTCAATTCCCCACCTATAATAAGTGTGTATTTCCTTGTTCACCTCCAATGTCCAATGGTTTCAGCTTCCTCTGCCATGGGACAACAGCAAAGGCTCAGCTGAATTCTACAAATGAAGGTAGAGACCTGAGAGGTCCATTTCATGATACACATGTCAACAACTGAAAATTTTTTCAACAGGAAAGCAGGACTTCAAGAGTTGAGAACTCTTAACTTTGAAATCTGCAGTGTATTAAAGAAGAACATTCAGTCTCTAGACTACTATAAAATGGAGTTAGCCTATAAAGTAGTTTGGGAGCTGAATAATATTCCATAATGTTAAGATAAATAAAATACCCATCTAACATTTTCTGCGCACCTACAGAAACAAAGCTAAGTTGAAATGCAACTTTCAGGAAAAAAAAAAATCAAACAAAATCAGTAAGGTATTTCTTAACAGACTACTTTGCTCTCGTTTTTCTGCATGTGATAAAGAGACAAAATCAATTGCCAAAAAAGCCTAATCTGGAATTGTGCCTGTCATCTTTTTGCAGACCTTATAAAGCACAAAGTATAGTCCTTCAGCTATGATTCTGTAAGTTTGTGTGTTACCCTTTGCTATTTCCTGCTTTCCAAGCTTCTCCACAAGGTACATAGACTTGGAGCTATGAGCTTGTTTCCATGTCCCATATGCTGCTCAGAAAACTTTGCATTGATTCATGGAGTTTGATTCCCCATGGTAAAAGGGTGTGCATCTGCCTTGGTTGTTTTAGGAGCAGTGAGAGGAATATATCTCTTTTCCTTCGAAGCTTCATGTGCCATGATGTCATGCAGTGCTTACAAAATGGACCACTGATCTCAAGGCAAAGGTTGTCCTATAAATTATTTTGATGTGAGTATATTTTTTTTGTATTTGCTGTAATGCACTTTATTTGAACAATCTTCTGGAACAACAGTGGCAAGGATAGTAACTTTTTAACCGTGCTATCTGAACTCTTTTCAGAACAGATCTAAGAGTAAATTACAGTGTTGTAATAGTCTAATGACTTATCTGTGTGATTATTACCACTATTGGCAAAGAACTGAAACACAAAAAATTCTATCATAGATGGATTTAATGAGCCAGCTCGGGTTATTCAGTGTTACCACAGCAATCAGACTGACTGTATATAATATATTTTTCCATGAATATTTTTTCAGCCTGAAGAATAATCAGTTGTGCCTCGATGTAGAATGACTAAATGTTCCATGTGTCTTGCATTGTAGACTAAACAGATGGTTTTAAATCCCTCCCTTTGAAATCATTATTGCCTCTGGAGTTCAGCAGTGTAGTAGATGATAACAAATCCCAGGGACAAGGGGGATGAAACACTGTACCAGGTTCTTCAAATACAGGAGTTTAATATATGATAAATGGCTATCTATGGTTTGTATAATAGCATCTGTGTGAATAGAAATTTGTGCCATAAAAACTAACAGGTTTCTATCCTGATTTTTCAACCCAGTACTGAAAACAGTACTGAGAGTTAGTTTCCTTCTTTACTTCACAGTATTTGTAGAATTACTGTAGAATAAATTATTTGTAACTATGAACTAAAAGGAAATAAATACATTGAGGAACTGTGTTGACACACTGTAGTACACGAGAGTAAAACTATTGATAAAGAGTGAAAGATAGATTTCCCTGAAGTCAATTGGAATTTTGGTACTGGGTTCCACATTGCCAACATTTCGCTGCCAGCATACAGACAGTTTGGCTATTTTTAACTTTAATTACTGTACAGTTCATTTGTTTTCCTATCCCTCCTCACTTATCTTCTCCTCTTCCTACTCTCCCTCCCTCTTTACCTCTCTTTGGTTCCTGTTCTATATCTGCTGCATCTGCCAGGCAGTTAAATTTTAAAATAGCTTTTCCCTTTGAAGTGCTAATGCCAGCACTGCTATTTCTATACCAAGTGACTTCACTGGCTGTTGTGGTTTGCTTTTACTCCCTGTTTTATGTGTTTGTAAGTGCATTTCTAGCGTGTTATGTGATTTTAAGAGTGAAGAGGTGGAAAAAATGGAAAAAAAGAAAAAATTTCCTAATTAATTTTCATAAATAAAAGTTAAATCCCAACTGCTCCATCTCAGGCTGTGATCTTGTCAGATCTCACCAGCTAAGCAGGTCGAACTTGGTGAGTAATTAGATAGGAGACCTCTGAGGAAAACCCAGGGTGCTGTATGTGGTAGCACTGAAGATTCAGTAGCTGCCATGGTTCTTCTTCAGGAAGTGCTTATGTTGTTCTTTCTTCACTGAATCCATCAGTGGCTATGAAACATGACAGGTCTGTAGAAAAACTCTGTTTCAGAGAACCATAATACTGCCTGAAGGTAGGAGGATGTTCTTCTGAAAGGATCACTTTGTACACACACTCATTTAGAGTCTTTAACCATCTGCTAGTGGCCAAGGTTAGGAAAGTAGATGAATTATACACTGGAGGCAGAGTACTGGACCTTTGATCAGTTCTCGTATGTGAGGCATTTCGTTTTTGTGTATTGAGCCCTTCAGCAATCACTGTTGTCTTCAGCAAGATAGTTCTTTTTGCAGGGTGGTTTGTGTAGCAAAGTGAAAAAAATGCATGCCCTGCTCGGGTGTTAACCCTTAAGGAGTTTGGGAGTCCTTACTGATACTGTGAGATATAAAAACCTCAGGGGTGTCCATTTTAAATATTTATGTTTCATTCTTTCACACTGGGAATATTTCACTTGTGACCATATTGCATCTTCTACATGAGTAGTTTCATTTATTTACATGTATAGAAAAAAGCCATTGATTAATAATGAGGTCACCAGTTGTGTGCACTGAAAATATTAATCATCTGCACTATCTGGATTATTCTTGAGGTTTTCTTTGGGGAAGACAACGTAAGATAACTGTTTTCTGGTCTGTTTAAGTTAGGCATGTATTCATACTTTAAGGAGTTAAACAGCGGGTCAGAGCTTCATGGCTTGTATGGCTGTTTCCATGAGTTGATGAACATGCAAAATCCTATTTCCATGAACGAGGCAATGAAGTATTGCTTCACTGCTTGCTCCAAGCCACTCTCAGCAATCTCCTTTTCTAAGTTTTTTCAAGGCTCTGGGGGGCAAAGTCAAAAGATACTTGCCTACATTCTCCCTTACCTTTTTCTAGACTTGCTGGTGAGGGGACCTGGGTGTATTGGGCAGGTTACAGAGGGAGCTTACAGACATCTAAATCTTCACATAAAAGTGGAGAATTAAAAGCTTTTCCTACTGTATAGGAATGTCATTTTGATTTAGTAGGTCTTTGGGGTATCTGAATGATAGCTAGATATACCAGTTTCAGCTCCCAAAGCATCAGTGATTCCAATGAACACCTTACAGGAAGGCATACCTCTGACATTGTAAGGTGGGAATTCTGTAAATCAATTAATAATGATATGTGTATTTATATCTGAGATTCATCACTTTAATAACAACATGTATGTTTACATCTGAGATTTATCACTCTGTCAAACAGCTTTGTTATTGTGCCCAATGTCTGGTCAAAATTTGGGGGGTTGTAGATTATTACCACTGGAAGGGAATAGAGTTAATAAAGATTGAACTTTTTTTAGCACAGTCCTGTTTCTAAAACACAACATTAAAAAAAGAAGTCTTGTTTCCTTGTGCATAGGAGAAATGATACATATTAGAAAAGCTTTTTTTTTTTTTTTTCAGAGATTCAGCCTTTGTCAGTCTGTGCCAGCAGCCCAAAGCCTGTCTAGATTTGCTCCTTGGCACCTGTTGTTTGGCAGTAATTTGACATGAGCTCCTTTTACAATATTGTCTCTTTCTCCATGTTTACGCATGTCCTACATACACTGGCCCTATTTGTTTCACTTGTGTTTGTTTCCTTCTTAAGAAATCAACAAAACCACTCCATCCATTTCATTCACATTCTGACTCGGCTCTTTTTTTGTACAGAGATGTGTAATTGTGTCTGGGGTTTAGAGCCTACCGTCATTTCAACTACTTGTTTCTTACATCTATCTCAAATGAAGAGGGACAGCTATACCCAAGAGCTGCAATGAGGTTTACCTGACCTATAATTTTACAGCATTATAAACCGAATTTCAGCTGAAACTTCAGTCTTAGCAAAACAGGAAAGGTCTTGCTTCAGCATTGTGGTGTAGCAAGTTTTCCTCCCAGTGTCCGTTCCTCCAGAAGCAGGAAATGCAACAAAGTTCTGAAGGGCAAGTCTGCAATGTGCTTTACTCTTTGGCTATTTGCACAGCTTCAGGAAGATGTTCAGAGGTTGTGTACTGTTGACACCAAGCCTGTCTGCAACTTGCCCTAGCTTCGTACAGATAATTTTGGACTGTTTTCAGGGTGAGAGAACTACAAAAGCAATTGTACTTTTAGTTACGGTCTGCTCTGAGTCTGCAGAAGGTGAAAGTCAGCTGGACTGGAAATTTGGAGTAATATTTTCTTTTTTGGATCATCTTATTCCTTGCTGTGATTTTTCTTTCACCCTTCCGATTTTCTCTCTTTTCTTTCTTCAGTTCGCTGCCTCAGGTGACATAATTTAGAGTGGACATATGAGTGAGGGTATTTAAAATTGAAATCGATTTTAAAAATCAGAAATAATGTATATAGCAAAATGTTTAACTTCAAAAATTATCTACACTTGTTTGGAATGACCTCAGCAACCTTTCAGGAATCACAGAATTGCCCCATTTTTGGAAAATAAATTTGCCATCTTTCAACACCAGTGGTGATGATCAGTAACTTGTGTCTATTGCTTTACCATTAATAGGGATTTCTTACAGTCTTTCTGACTTCAGTAAGAAAAAGTCATTTGATGAAAATCAAGATGTCAGGAATCACAACACTCAATTACCAAATAAACATGAGAGAAATAGCACTGCTCTGGAGTATTTCAAAGGTTGGTACTGTATTGAATAATAGTTGTTGCCCATGTCAAGCCCTGAGGTTTTCTATGATAAAGTTCCTCAAGTTTTAGGCAGATTGAAACCCACACTTGTCTAGATAATCTTACTTTATTATAAAGCTTGGAATAAAAGGTCTTTGGAGAATGAGGAAAAGTTGATCCAAACTCACTCTTAATGGACTCTAGTTACTTGAGTACTGGATCTGCCCCATTTTTTGTCAGATATTTAATTCACTGAAGATTAATTGAAAATCAAGGCAAAAGAGACCCTTTATGCCTTCAGTTTTAGTCTGTGCTTTAACTGAAACCACAATTTCCATGTACTAGCCAGAATTAATCATAAATCAAACCAACTTCATGAACCTTTGTAGATTAATAACTGGGACCAAGCTTTGAATATTAAGCCTTGAATCAAGTAAGTATTGTACAGCCTTCAGGCCAGAGATATTTCACAAACATGTACTCTTCTCATTTGCTTTAATTTGACTAAATCAGGATTGATTTTATAATAAAAGTATTATCCTTTCAGTATTATTTATTTTCCAGAAATAAATCTAGAAAAATTCTGTTTATATTTTATATAAGCTACTGTAATTAGGAATTTTATGTCAAATACAGTAAACCCTCAGAGAAAATTCAGTGAATGAAATCCTAGCTCTGATGAAGGAACTATTAGAATTTCTTTGATTTTTGTGTGATTGAGATTTCATCCAAAGTCTTTGATGGAGATGCACAAGGACCAAATGTCTAGATGTGACAGCACTGAAACTTGAGCCACAATATGAACAAACTTATTATTTGAAATGTTCCCAATGAATCTGTGTCCATATAAATTCAGATGTTGCAGTAGTGGAACCATGCACCCATATGTCATAAATCTATCTATCTTTTCATACCAGTATGGTCTCAGCAAGGATGTTAATCATTTTGTAGAAACATGAAGTTGTACTTCAATAAATAAACACAATATAAGAAATCCAGGCTTTGAAGTTTAGAATACCTGCATATTTACATAGCTCTACAAATGTCACTGAGATGACACATGAATAAAATTACCTGTGCAGTTGGGTTCTGTAATAAGGAATCTGGAGAATTTCCAAAAATAGAAATAACAAGTGAAAAGCACTGAAAATAGGTCTTTCCCCCCCCATCTCTAACTGTGGTGGTTTTACCTTGAGTTGTAGTACTAGGCCATTTGTAAGCAGGAAATACAGCACAGCAGATAGACTGGACTTTCACCTGGCTAGCCATACCTGTTTTTCTCCTCTATCCTTTCAATTATACTGTATCTTTATCCCTCTATCACAATTGACACCTCATACACCATCTCATTTAATGCCTTAGTTTTTCCCAGAGTTTAATGCTAGTAACCTGGAAGCAGGCATCTATATATAAGCATCTATTGAAATGGAAGAGAAGAAAACCTGTATAAAAATTGTAGAGTGAATAAGGACCTGCTAAAGGAAGAGAGCTTATGCTAAAAGAGATCAATGCATAACTCGGAATTTGCTAGCTTCATTAAGAATCAGTCTTATTATTTCCATATCCATTAATAAATTGACTAATGATCTTAGAAAAAAGAAAGTGTAATTTGCTCTTCACTCCCAATTTGTCAACATCACACACAAAATACTGGAGCCAAGAAATTGTGTTATATCATAGGGTAACAAAATTCAATACTATGCACTAAAGCACAAGGAAAACTTTTTGTATAATCTGGTGTCTTGAGAGTCAAAAGTTATATGGCATGAGAAAGACTTGGCTGGCACTGAACAGGAGACAAACTAAAGGTTATCAACATAGGAAAGTCATGAAAAAAATTAAATCCCTTCTTTATCAGTGTTTAAATGGAGATGGAGATGGAGATACTTAATGCTATTGTACACATTACTAGTAAGAATTTATGGGAATGCCATGTGTAAAAATCTGTCCATCAGTGTTTAAGACACACTAATTCAAACTGTAATAGGACATAGACATTGTTAGGGAAATCCAGAACTTGTTTTATTAAAAGAGATTCAAAAGGATCTGGTTCAGTTGAAAAACAAATGTGAGTGCTGTATATAAATACATCAATCGGTGTGCAGAAGTGAATACCACTTAAGAACGTTATTGGAAGAGAAACAATGAGACAAGTTCTAATCAGAGGAGTAGTTTCAGGCACTGCCTTCACTGGGAAGAGTAAATTGAACTGATTTTAAGATGAAGCACTGGATTACAGAAGATATTAGATAATGTCTGCTGAAAAGCAGAGGTTTGGATTGGTGATTCAGGGGTTTTAGTCGAATCCCACCTTTTTTCTTTTTCCTGTAAAAACTGACATACTCATCTGAAACTTTTGATCCTGACAAGCTACCCTTTCTTTTTCTCCAATATAAACTAGTAACATTTCCATCTAATATGTAATTCTGCTGGAAACACTAGTACAGAGTGCAATGAAATAATATGGTGAATATAGGCAGAAGCAGTCAGAAAACAATGAAGAGAATTAAATCTACCTGAAATACAGACACTAGGATAGAAATTTTTTTCATCAGAATATTAATTTAGTGCACACACTTGTAAAAACGAAATCAGAAATGGCTTTCTTTGACAAATCTCTGTCAAATTTAATTGGGCTGCGACAAACAATGGGATGGCTTTATATGCTTAATTGTAAAAGTTCAAAATCAGCTTTAGTTGTGTTCTTTTCCTACAGTAAGAGTGGCTTGCAATATACACAGGAGCCTTCTGAATTGATAGATGTGACACGAATTGAAAATTCAGGAAGAGAGGACAATTAAGATTTTTCCCTGTAGAAGGCAAGTGAACATTAGTTTTAAAAGAAAAAGTCAACTGTAGTTTTTAAGTACTATTGTGCTAAATGTGTAGACTAAATGCAAGCATTCAAGTATTGAACAGAGATTTTTAGTAGCACAAGTGCAAACCACAACTCAGCCTTAGCTGTGGAGTTAATTACTCTTTTGTATAAGAATAACACAAAATTGAC
Source organism: Grallaria varia (assembly GCA_013396735.1). NCBI lineage: Eukaryota > Metazoa > Chordata > Aves > Passeriformes > Formicariidae > Grallaria > Grallaria varia. Next base: position 372,837 of record VWZG01005214.1, read on the forward strand.
AGCATAATGCAAAAGGAAAAAACTGCTCTACTTCTCCCACTTCTTTTCTTCTTCATCCTTACACAGCTTTAAACCTCATTGACTGTGATTGCCTATCTTAGGGCTGGCAACAACTTGCCAGATCGCTTTATGTAAAGCTTAGGAATTCTGTTTGATACTTGGAAATCTCTATATATAGCTGTATCAGGTTGAAAATTCTTTGCTAATCTAGAATCCACGAGGGGTGATTTCTGCTCCTGGCACACGATCAATAAAGAATTGTTAAACCTTGATAACATCCTATTCAAATACAGTCCCCTGGAGCATGACAATGCTACCAGGTAGGCAAACCTGGTTTTATAGATGACATGAGGCAGTAAGAAGTAGGTGATAAATCATCTATTCTACACAAATTTAATCACCTGACAAGGGAGCTACCTGACCAAGAAGGTAAGGTAGCTTCTTGATTGGTGTGTAAAGTACATCTCATATTAAGTGTTGGAGGGGGATGGTGGACTTGTGGGACTTCTACCTACACTTGGAGTGGAAAATCAAGGCAGAGGAATGCCAAACAGCTGTTCTGAAACTCTTAAATCGCAGCGGGTTTTTTATCCCTTCTGTGAAGGAACTCCAGCGTACAGCCAGTTTAAATAAATGGCATCTGAAGAAATCGGCACTGCCCTCAGAAGAGCGGGCAGCAGAGCTCTGCGCCGGAGGACTGGGAAAGGAGCCGGTGTTGCTGCTGCAGCAGCCCAAAGCAAGCCCCCATGGACACCAGGGGTGTGCTGCATGGAAAAACCTGGCTCCAGCAACTGGCGAGCGGCCGAGACGTTTTTTTCACCAGGGCTGAGAGAGGAGTGTTGGACACCTTAGTGCAAATGAGCCTAGTGTCGGTAACGTGATCGCGGCCCCGAGGATGCTCGGGGCCCTTCTGCCGCCCGGGGTGCTCGTACGGCCCGGCTCGCCCCTCCGTGCCCTGCAGCTCGGGCTCCTGGGCCCTGCTGCACGGCCAAGGCACCTGGCGGGCCGCCGGCAGCCAGAAGACAAGCGAGGGCTGCACCTCCCGCCCGCGGAGCTGGGGCAGCTCCCGCATCCAGCTGAGCGGGGAATGCAACCCGCTCCCTGGCGCCGAGCCTTCGCAACTTCCCGCGGGCACTTCGCTCTCCCCCGCCCGGCTCCAGGGCCAGGTCCCGCCGGCGGGGAGCGGCGGTGCCGCCCGGCCACCTGCCCAGGGGAGTTCCCTCACCCTCCCTCACACCGGGAAGCTCTCGGTGAATCCCGGACTCCGTCCCGCCCTCCGCGCTGGCGGAGCCCTGCGCCGGGGGCTGAACTCGGGCAGAGGAGACCGTCCCGTGCGCCCTGCCCCTCCGCCTGCCTCCTCCCCCGGTCACCGGGAGCGATGAATTAATGATGCCGCGGCTGCCGCCGGCGCGTTCCTGCGGCGCGGCGGGCTGAGGGAGCGCGGGCAGCGCCGGCCCCTCCGCTCCGCTCCGCCCGGGCGGAGCCGCCGAGGCCGCCGCGCAGCGCTCTCCATGGCCCCGGAGGAGGTAACGGGAGCCGGGACGCGCGCCCCGTTCCCGGCCGTCGGGAAAGGGGCAGGGCACGGGGTGCGCGGAGGGGGCCCGGCGGCGCTGGCAGGGCAGAGCCAACTTGCCGGCTGCGCGGAGAGGAACGCCCGTGTCGCCGCGGAGGGGTGTGGGGGTGTGTTCGCTCCGCGTCCCCGAGGTTCCCCCCAGAGCCTGCCCGCGGTTTAAAAATCGCTCTGCTGGCGCGAGTGTGCGGAGCCCGGCTCGGTTTGTGGCCGCTGCCGCTGCCAACATCGCTGTGGCTCCAGCAGTAACAGCAGCGAGCCCACTCCTCGCCTCTCTCCCTCTGAGGGGTCACCCGCTCCTCGTGAGAAACCAAACGCTGCTGTTCCTCCTGCTTCATCTTCCCCGCTTACGCGAGGGTGAGGAAGACTTGCTAATTAATTTACATGCGAGGGGATGATGTCTGAAGGAAGAAAAAAACACCCCGTTGCACCTGCTCCGCCGAGACTTGTCATCTGAATCGGGAGGAGAGCTATAAATCATGTGAAGGGTTCGCGGCGGAGTCGGCTTCTTCTGAGGGCTGTAGGATTATGTATCCAAATGCTGAATTTATATTTCCCACTAGGAAAAGACTGAAACTCAGGTCAGATATAAACGGCATCATTTCATTTAAAACAAATCTGTAGTTATTTATGATAATTCTAGGGGGGATTTTTCTTCTCTCCTGATTAAATAGTAGGTACTGTTAGAGCATGTAGTAATGATTCCCACATTATAGTCTGAAATCTCTTGCAGAGTTGGAAGTAGTTGAGTGTAAGGACGGTGCTTTAGAATCACATATGTCCTCTTATTTTTGCCACACATGGGAAGACTGAGAATAACCAGGCTGCTAAATTTTACCTTCAGTTTTTAGTGAGTAGAAAATGGTATTTTCTGAAATACAGAAAGGAGAAAACTTGGACTAGGGAGACAACTTCCATTGAAAAGGTTGACTTACTCAACTACAGCAACTAAAATCTGTGTTATGACTGCTTTATTTCTATTCTTTGAAAAAAAGCTTTAAAAAATGTGATAAGCTACCTCCAAGAATTTCACTTACTGCCTCTAAGGCAATACTGTGATAGTTCTTGACACTTGCCTGCTAAATGAGCTGAACTGAGAAGACCTACTGTTCAGCAAGATGTTTGTGTTATTCCTGTATCAGGTATTTCTTCATAAAATACCAAATGAGAGCTTTAGTCTGATAAGATCATGATTTCATAATGTGGAAATTATTTCTACTTTAGTTTTGTGATATCAGTGAATTTTCATATATTTGACAATTTTGTTGCTGGCAAAACTATACTGAGATTTTGTCATTTCAGATGGAAGTAATTTAGATTGGGGTTAATTGCTTTAGTAGCCTGACATATATTTGGTAATAATGTAAATGGCAAATATTAAGTTCTTTTGTTCCAATTATATAAAAACAAGACTTTTTGATTAAAAAGGTATTGTGTACTATAGATGAATCCTGTACATTGCTTCAGAATGATGGAATTAAATTAGTGTTCTTGGACAACACATACCATTTGCAAGTTTCATAAGTTGTGAGCTTATTGTAAAAGTGTGTGTATGTGTGTGGCAAAACACTGCTATGCTTGTATAAGAAACTAATAATAACACAGAAATCCGTGAGGTAAGCAAGAACATATGAGCTGGGCTAACCACTCAATATGCTTACTTTGAAAACAAGCCTGTGTGCAGTAGTTTTCATATCACTGTTCTACAGCAACAAAATAAGGGAGTCAAAAATAAGCATAGGCCGGAAATAAAAGGACAAAATTTTAAAAGGAGACTAGTCAGGGGGAAAAAACCATTTTGAAATGGAGTCTTTTTGTCAAATCCAAGACTGCATGCCATTGTTAAATGAAATCATATACAGCAGTTTATGACATTTAAGGTGGAAGCCTTGGTCTAGTCTATAATCAACCAATTAAAAAACTTTCTGCTGTTGAGGATTTGGTTTGTCACAGAGTACAAGATGGTAGAGGTCAAATGACATTCAGTAAAGGTAGAGTTCATTTTTGAACTTGGAAGGGGAGAACAGTTTGTTTTCTTTTCTGAGTCTTCTGTCTCTAACTGGAAATGCTGTCTTGGACACCACTCCACACAGTGGCCAGAGTTTACTATGTGGTGTATGTTTATTGTGCTGGCATGGCACTGTAATACAGATACTTTCTTGGTGTAACTGGCATTGTTCTGGACAGAGCTTTGGCTGTGCAGGTTGTAAGTGAATAATATGGAAGTTCTGATTTGGGGTTTGTACAATGTAAGTCATTGGGTAAGTTTCAGTCCAATGGGCATTTTTATGTTTGGCCACCAAAGTGTTGGATCAACTTACATTGGAAAAGCGTTTCCTTCTTTTATAATCTAAAATGAAAAAGTGAGTTGACAGCCAGAAGGAGGCAGGGAGGTGTGTTTACACTCACCAGACTGTTGCATGTACAATAATGACTCTTGTTTGTTACAAAGGATTGTGGGCTTGGTGACATAAGTGAATGAGAGACCTACCTACATTTTCAACATTTGCAACATGTTGAGCATGCTTTTTGTGTCAGGAAACCATACTGCTGGTTGTTTATTGATGCACACAGCTTTGAAAGGAGCTGAATGGAGAAGAGTTAGCCATCTGAAACATTGCATGATGTTCACATGACTAGAAATATGCCCTCTCTAATTTGCGTAGCTGTTTTTGATTTGCATGCTGCAATAGGAAACTTTTGAGTGGGTTGTTCAATGATTAACATACAAGTTCCATGTTATGATGGGTGCAGATACCTGTGTGTCCCAACAGTCAGGGGAAGTCACAAGATTTCCGGTAGTGATGCCATTTGAGGTGTATATACGTGGAGTACAATCAAATTCTTTCTTTCACTATTTATATAGGAAGCAGGAATCCATTAAACTGCCAAGGAGGACAAATATTTAATGAAGACCTAAAGAGGCAATATCATTTCAGTATGTTTGCAGTCCACTGCTCTGTTTAGCTGGTGATTAAATCTTTTGATCTCAAGGAGAGCTTCTAATCATCTGCTTTGTTGCAATATTCTATGAAACCATTTAAGCTAGAGGGGTAGGGGTTTAAGTCTTAAGACAGTATTTTCCTAGAGATAAAAAATAATGTGCAGTTCTTCCATAGCCCTAGTTGAACTTTAGTGGGAATAGTGGAAACAAAAAGACTGGGAAGGAAGGGAGCAGAATAGGGAATCGTTGATCACCAGCGTAACTCAGGGCTGAAGAAAAGACCTCTCTGAGTTAAGCAACAGTCTTATCTAATTCCAGTCATAAAGTCATCACAGTCTACCTTTAATCTAGTTAAGTAGATTGCCTTGTTGCTCTTTCTGAAAGGATGTTTCAAAACTTCTTTCCTAATGCATAGAGCTGTCTTTGAACTTTCAGCCTAAATATATTCTTTGATTCCTAAATTTTAATCTCTCAATATTGTTATTTAAAATCAACTTCTTCCTTGGTGCACAGCCCTCAATAAATTATAAACATCGATCATGTGTCTTCCTAGCTTTTATGTGCCAGGATCAAACTAGCAGAGCAAGCACCTTTAGGCTCTCTAGCAAAATAGAATAAATAGAAAGATACAGAGCCTAGTAACTTAATTCTCCTGAATTCTGAACTTTGTACCAGAAGTGTTTCCTTAAAGTCTTAAATAAGAATGCTAATGCTCCACTTGGTCTTCTGAAAATACTTTGTCAGATATTGGTGAAGATCAAGTTTGTTTCACAGGTGTACCAGGTTGGCTTAATCTTTTTACAGCGAGCTAGACATGGGTGTGTGATTTATCTTTTCATGGTGCTCTCAAATGATCAGAGACCATCACAGAAATAGTCACAGAAATTCTGCTGTGGGTAATCATGTGGCTTTGAAGGGTTGTTAAAGGTTTTGCCATTTCTGAAACTACAAAGGGTCCTCCTATTTTATCTGTAAGTTAGACGGAACCTCCCCTGTATCAAGAGGGGTTTCTGTAACCAGTTCTAATGAAAACATGTCTACTTTTTGCCATGTTCACAGACATGAAGTAAGATGAATCTGAAGGATTTTAAATTAGTCTATTCAATATTTTACTATTAGTCGCTTTTATGTTGGCTTTATTTTCCTATTAGACCTGCCTCTCTTTTCCAACTCAGTAAGTGATTGCTGGGTGATTCCATATCAAATTCTTTACTGAAATCTGGAGAGATTGGATTCTGGATTGCTTTTCCCATAATATTTGTTTTTATAAGTTAACTTATTTGTTCCAGACTAATATGTCTTTTCTAAGCTTTTCTAGGTTTCTTCTTTTTGTTTTTGTCTAAAATTGTCTGTTAACATTGTATATTTGTTTAACTTGGAAAGCAGAGCAAATCCTTTTCAACTGATGCTATAGAAGGTGCAGATATAGTTATTAAGTAAAATGTTACACATTACCTGCAGAACAACAGAGAAGGTTATTTAATATTTTTTTCCTACTATGATTCTTCAGAGTGCTAAGTAAGTATTTTTTGTTATTTAAGTCTCTGCACTTAAAGTCTTGCATTTTGTCACCCTAAAAACTGTTTAAAGAGGAAAAAAATATGTCAAATCAAACTTTTTGTAACCTGCAAACTAGATATTTTTTTTCAGGAACTGACAACATAAAAATCTGTGTACTAAGATTGTTATTATTTGCAATGGGATCTTAGTGGATATCTGGGAAAAAAATTGAAGCCAGATAATAAAGAGTTAGATTGTGTTGAAAAATAACTAAGTATCAGTTAGTAGAGATACTGGGGTTTGGACATGAATGAATAAGGTAATCCAAATCCAAGCATAAAATTTTAGTTTCTGGATGGAGATAAACTGGGCTACTTCTTGTCATAATTTAGCATTTTTGTAGTGTTTACTAGGTAAAAAACTCTTCATTTATAATCTTCATTAAACGCGCTGAAGCAGGTGGGTGTTCTGCAAATTAATGGTATAGGGCCTATATATTTTAGGCATAGAAATCTGCAAAGAGTTCAAATTTCTTATAAATTTGTTTGAAATGTACGAAGGGAAGACTATCCCTCGGTATCTGGAATCTACTCTTACAAGATATGCTTTCATTTTCTGGGAACAAAGATACAGAGTTTCATTCTGAACACTTGAATAACATCAGGCCTCTTGGATAATGGAGTCTAGTCAGGTGTAGTTTTTCCTGAATAAAGGTATTGGATACTATAAAGGGCAGTTTTTTAAAGGTTCACACAGAACAGATTTTTAACTTACAAAGAATTTATCAAATTTAGCTTCCACTTTTTGTGGAAAGGTAGTTACACATGGAGAGAGGGAGCCTGCCTTTCCTGTCTCCACCCTCCTTGGCTGACAGACTTTCCCTCCAGCAATCAGTTGACAGCAATCAGTTTGAGGATTATTTCTGGAAGGAAAAAGTTTACAGCTTTAATTCAACAGTAAGATTAAAAATAAAATAGCTGTCATCTATTTCCTTGGCTTAACTAGTTAAAATCATAGTCACAAAAGTGCCATATTACTCAGCTAAGCAGTTCTGTGCATTTTATACAGTAAGCAGACCTTGTTAAATGAAAGGCAGTAGTGTCTTAAAAACAATTTCTAACATAAACTTTTTTAAAAAAATTAACTTTTGACTGGAACTTCATAATTTGTCACTTTTTTTTCTAGATAAACTAATTCTTTAAAATGAGCCTTGCGTAGATACCATATTTAAATGCTTTATTTTACAACCTTGTTGTATATGAAGTACTTGTAGGTAATTCTCAGGATAAAAGAAGTTCATATCTTATCCAGATTCTTGACCATCTTCCAGACTTGCCTCACATCCATTCCCACAGCACTGCATTTTCCAGTGTACTCTTTATACAGGAAAATACTGTCAAGTTTAAGATGGAAAATAATTTGTAATTGTCAACTTTGACACTTTCTAGTGATAGATTCCTGAGATGCAATATGCAAATAAACATTTAAGATCTTTTTTTTCCTAGATTGCAACAGCTGGACATCTTTTAGACCTAATCCCAAAAGTCTCAGAAAGATATGACTCTGCTTCTTTTGTACCATATGTTACCTATTGTTTATTCTGTAAATAAATAGATCTGTTTAATTAGATAGTGTTTTGTTGGAGGTTTTTAATCTATTTATTTAATTTACAGAATTTCATTTTATGGCTTTAATTTTGTTCTATACTAACCAATGTGTAGAATTTCGATAAACTGTTGCATCACTGATTTTCTGGCTGTGATATTTTTCCCTCCCTTCCTATAGTAGAGTGATGAAATATCCTTACTATGCATAGACTTTTTTGTGCTTTTGGGGTTTTCTAAATTCAAAATCTGACATGTGCACTGGAGAATGAAGAAGAGCAAAAGGCTTGTTATTTTCATACTCTACTGCATTCTTAGGTTAGCTCCAAGTTTCAGGATTCTAAAGTGAGATCGATGCCTGTACACTGCGAACAGTCC